>RJVU01070621.1:371638-436634 GCA_003731715.1 Anabarilius grahami
TAGGGGGGGGGCAGTCCACTAATTTGGAGCGGTTAAGGCCCAGGTATACTTAATTTCCCACGTTCCCCTCCGTCTCGCGCACAGTTGAGCGCGTGAGCCTTTCAAAGATACTCCTTTGCCCATGAGCGCACAAGCCTTTCGTACTTCTTTGCCCATGAGCGTGCGAGCCTTTCAAAGATACTCCTTTGCCCATGAGCGCACGAGCCTTTCGTACTTCTTTGCCCGAACGCTGTTTATCCCTTCACAGTGGCATATAGCGGACTATTAAATTAAAACAGCTATTAAATTATTTTTCTTATTATCATGCTACTTTTATTATTAAATTAATATTGCAATTAATTTGCCCCGCGATATCACAGCGCATCACAGAATAACCGACGCGCTGCGAGGACAATAAAATATTTAGATAGCTTACTCCTCATTTAAAGGTGCCTTAGAATTTTTTTTTAAAAGATGTAATATAAGTCTAAGGTGTCCCCTGAATGTGTCTGTGAAGTTTCAGCTCAAAATACCCCATAGATTTTTTTAAATTCATTTTTTTAACCGCCTATTTTGGGGCATAATTAGAAATGAGCCGATTCAGAGTGTGTGGCCCTTTAAATCTCGTGCTCCACGCCCACGGAGCTCGCGCTTACCTTAAACAACATAAAAAAAAGTTCAAACAGCTAATATAACCCTCAAAATGGATCTTTACAAAGTGTTCGTCATGCAGCATGTCTAATCGCGTAGGTACAGTGTTTATTTTGATGTTTACATTGATTCTGAATGAGTTTGAGGCTATGCTCCGTGGCTAACGGCTAATGCTACACTGTTGGGAGAGATTTATAAAGAATGAAGTTGTGTTTATGCATTATACAGACTGCAAGTGTTTGAAAATGAAAATAGCGACGGCTCTTGTCTCCGTGAATACAGTAAGAAACGATGGTAACTTTAACCACATTTAACAGTACATTAGCAACATGCTAACGAAACGTTAGAAAGACGATTTACAAATATCACAAAAAATATCATGTTATCATGAATCATGTCAGTTATTATTGCTCCATCTGCCATTTTTTGCTATTGTCCTTGCTTGCTTACCTAGTCTGTTGATTCAGCTGTGCACATCCAGACGTTCTGCCCTTGTCTAATGCCTTTCATAATGTTGGGAACATGGGCTGGCATATGCAAATATTGGGGGCGTACACCCCCGACTGTTACGTAACAGTCGGTGTTATGTTGAGATTCGCCTGTTCTTCTGAGGTCTTTTAAACAAATGAGATTTATATAAGGAGGAGGAGACAATGGAGTTGAGACTCACTGTATGTCTTTTCCATGTACTGAACTCTTGTTATTTAACTATGCCGAGGTAAATTAAATTTTTGAATCTAGGGCACCTTTAAAGAACAACTTGTTTAACACGAAATATACTTTTTTTTTCTCACAATGGGCCACAAGAGAAATATTAAGAAAATAAATTAGATTCATCTCTCATTGTCTCTAAGATAATATGCGCCGTTATTGCAGCGTCGGATGCCAAAAGCTCAGTCAGTTTTTACTTTCAGTTTCTGTAGTGAATAGGCCTAATTGACTGGAGTTTGAACCCGCATAACTCTCACGCAAAGTTTGCACATTGTTTGTGTGATCTCAACTAGCTCGCCTTCATGGTTTAAAATGAAAATATTTTCAATATTGCAACATGGCATTTTTCTTTATCACCAGTTTCTCGCAAAATGATGGACACTGATTCATATATCGTCCACGTCATTTCCCGTGATAATAAAATTAAGTGAATTGTTAAATAAATGAGTAAATAAACAAGCAAACAAACTTAAACTTGTTTGCTTAATTTCTGCGAATAATTTCTACAAAAAAAAATAATAAAATAAAATATACATATATATATTTTTTTTACATATTTTATATTTGATTATTTACTTTTTATTATTTGTACTTAATTTAGTGACAGGTTATAAGCATATTTGTTTGTCTAAAGACAGATTTTGTCTAAGTAGCTAAATTAATTAAAGCGCAAAAATCAGAAAGTAGAGTTTTAACAAATTAAAGCTACAATATGTAGTTTTTTTTCACTGCTAGAGGTCGCCTATTCAAAACAAAGGCGTAGCTTGATGATGCAGAGTTTGAGCGCGGAATCTTGGGAAATGTCTTCGCCTCACAGTCGGTGGAAAAGAATCAGGACAGGACTTATTAACATTACTGTAGTATGAAGCAGAGCAGGACCGAGGGCTGTTGGAGCAGAACGAAGCCGCTGGAGTGATTGCTAATGAGAGACGAACGCGACACGCCTCGCAAGCAGTGGAACTTATTATGCCGCAGTCACTGCTTCCGCTTCTTCCACTCAAGTGTATGAGGTAACAAAGCGCTGTTTATCATATTAGATGCATTTGACTGTGCTGAAAATGATGTTATAACGTTCGCTCGGCGGCTGCTGTGAGACACTTGTTGCACACTGCAGTAAGCTAGATCGATTTTAGAATATCATATTAATAAATGCTGGGTGGCTTGTGTTGATAAATGGCATGCAATTAATTTTAAAAGGTATTGCATTTACATTACATTTACATTTATGCATTTGGCAGACGCTTTTATCCAAAGCGACTTACATTGCATTATCCTACACATTTGTATCGGAGTATGTGCAATCCCTGGGATCGAACCCATGACCTTGGCATTGCTAGTGCCATGCTCTAACCACTGAGCTACAGGAAAGCCTTTTGCATGATGGAGAAAATGTTGTATTACTCAGCTACTTGACAAAATAGTGTTTTTCTCTGAGGCATGTAAAAGCATGGTACTCTCAGAAAATCAAGAGAACTATAAAGATTTAAACAATAAGACTAAATGTGTTGAGCTACATAATTTGTTTTCTGTTTATAAATGTAACCAAACTGTTGTTCCATTGTCTAATAAAACATGTAATATTAAATATTAATATTAAAGCGTCTTTGGTGTTTAGATGGTTTCCACAAAATAAAAAAAACGAAAACCGAGGGTAACGCGGATATAACGCCATTGACAGGCGACTCCCGGACACGTCCCAGATCCTTGGTTAAAATCGCGATTTTCTCACTATTTACAAATAGTTGGAAACATCTGGGGTATTTTAAGTACTCAACTGAACAAAATATATAACACTGGCCTAGTGTTTTTTGGATATTTTACTGCAACATTCTTACATATTGTGCCTTTAATGAAACTATATAAACTTCACATGCAAAATGTTGTTCTGGGATGATTTATACATTTTTTTATTTCATTTTGTAATCACAGGCGAGGCTAGTTTTTAAATTATTTGCTTGTTTGCCATCCAATTTGTCCAAACTTTTCAGAGAAAATTAAGCAGAAGACTGCATCAGATTTGTTATGAACAGGGCTCAAATCTCAGCTGTAATTTAAGGTGGCATCATTAGTATTCATTTTAAATAATTACCAGGGTACTGCATTCCATACTGCTGCTGGGGTCCAGCTGGCGGAGGATATCCACCTGGAGCCTGATACTGCTGATACATCTGACCTGTTCAATCACAGAAAATGTTTATTGGTTTAAGACAACATAAGTTTAAGTTAAGGATTAAGATTCAGTGTTAAGGGAGGGAATTCCCATTAAAAAAATCAGCACACAGCTTGTGGATCCTAGCGAGGATATCCCACTGCTACTTAGTTTCATCATCAAAAGTTTGAGAAACATTTAGGACACCAGAGGGCCATAAATATTAGGAACTGATCTCTCTCACTCTGAGTTGGAATATATTTTAATGTGGGATATCTGGCATGTTACTCTGGAACATCAACTAATAAAGTGCCAATACAGAGGAGCTTATTGGAAACATACAAATAGGAAAGCCATATAAAACTGAGCCATCAATGGATTGTCCAAATGATGGCAGTCGGTGACAGTCTGACCATCTGTATAGGACACAGCTCCTGATCTTGACCAAAACATTTTAAATCCTTTATTTGGATTCCAAATTAAATAGTCCAAATATTTTTAAAGACCTTAAAACACCAAGAGAATCTTGCAAAATCAACAGACCTCACATATCACGATGGGTAGAGATAAAAGCGGCTTCGCTGACAAAGCACACAGACAGATTATCCAAAGTTCATAAATGTTTGCGTGCATCGCACCAAGAAACTAATGAGAAAAGGCTGTGTGTGTGTATGTGTCCCAGTGATGGGAACAATAAAGCAGAGAAAAGCATCACAACTCCATGCAACCATGGAAACCATCCCCAAAATCTGCCAAATCTAGAATAGTTCTGCACAATTTCTCATGTGCACTGCATTTATGTGGAAGAACTTCCATGGAAGAGGAGAGGGGTGGGATCAAATCCAATGGACGGGCGGAGAATAACATTATGCTCTTTACTTGAAGGACATTTGATTTGTGGTTTGTTTTTCTTCCGCTTGACAGCTTCCCAAGGGTCTCAGTTAGAAGACAACATCTGTAAGGTGCTTTTATGCTGCAAACAAATAAGTTTTGTGTGTGTTCTTGCATGAGTGTGAGAGAACATGTGTAAGTACAGGTGTGTGACCTTCCTGCCAAAGCAGCATGACCTGCCAAATCCAGAATCGGCCTGCATTTCTCAAGTGGACTGGAGTGATGTGGAAGTTTTTTGCAATGGCAAAGTGGAGAATAACATCATGCTCTGAATCTACTACAAAGACTTTGTGGCCATATGATTCCTTGTTCTTTTTTAATTTGCTGGACTCTCTCCCATAAGCATCAGAAGAAAACATCTGCAATAGGGATGTGCAAAACTACATTCTCAAAATCGACTGGCCAGTCTTAAGGAAGCCCTGAACAATTAGACTGATTTCAGGTTGTATAATTAGACAGGGTCACCTGACACAGATCATACAGGTTACTTAGAGGACTTTTACATGCTGACAAAGCACTTTCTACAAGTGTACTTGGGTACAATTTGTAAAAGTGGTGCATTTACCATCCATAGTACTAGAGGGAGGTTGTTGGACCCCTGAGTAAGGTGGGGGAGCCTGGGGAGCCACAGCAGAAGGGGGCGCTGCAGAGGATGAAGAGGCAATACTGTCTGGAGTAGCAGAGCGCTCCTCTGCAGCAGCGGTGGCGGCTACAGCTGGAACTGGAACACAAGGAACAGATAAGTAAAATGTGATTCATTGTAAATCAGGTGAAGAAGAAAAAGAAGTAGTTTTATTTATATAACACCTTTCCACAAGCCCAAGGTCACTTAAAGGTAGTTGACAGTTTACAAACAATAGCGGTTTACAAACACAAAAATAATGACAAAAAAAATCTTTGAAAATGTATTTCAAAAAAATGTGTTTTGAGTTGAAACCTAAAGGCAGATAGAGAGGAGTTATTGCGAAGAGAGGGGGGTAGTGAGTTCCAGAGCTTGGGGCGTTAACACAAAAAGATCGTTCACCTATAGTAGATAGCCGGAATCTAGGAACTGACAATGTTCAGATGATCTAAGAGACCAGGTGGGCAGGTATGGGTGGATTAGGTTTGATAGATATAGAGGTGCTTGACCATTTAGAGCCTTAAAGGTTAACAGAAGTACCTTAAAATGAATATGTGATGCAACTGGTAACCTGGTAAAGAAGATCATGGAGAAGTGGTGTTATGTGAGAACTACATTTAGTCGAGGTGAGCATTCTCGCAGCTGCATTTTTCACATACTTTAGCCTTTTAATATGTTTTTTTTTCTGGTAAGCCAATTAATAAGGCATTACAGTAGTCCAAAAGAGAAGTTATTAGTGGATGAACGAAGGTTTCTGCATCATTCAGATTGAGGGAGAAGCAGAGAAGTGCAGTATTACGCAGATGATAAAGAGTTTTTAACAACTGAAGCATGAGTAATATGAGAAACAAATGAAAGAGAGGAATCAAATAAAACACCAAGATTAAATACAGAGGAGGAGGGTTTAGAAAGAACCCCATCTATGTCAAAGGACAGGTCCATTCTATTTACAGGTTTGGTGGAGCCAATCACCATCATTTCTGTTTTGCTGTCATTTAATTTAAGAAAGATCAGAGACATCCAGGTTTCACAAGACAGGATTTACATTAAGCCAGGATTAGGCCTTAGTTAAATTAGGAAATTTAAGTAACTTTTATAAACATGCCTTAGAAAAAACATTAATGGTGTGCATCTTGAGACAAAACAATGGCACTGACATGTCTTAAGATATGTCAGTGCAAGTTGTTTTCAGTTAAAACAGCTCAAACATACATTTCAGTCTGGAAATAGGCTTAAGCCTTGTCTGTGAAACTGGGCACCAGTGTTTGAATTCTCTAATACATGCGGTGAGTGTGTCTGGCAGAGATGAAATATCAGAAAATGTGGTAAAGTAGATTTAGACGTTATCAGAATAATATTGAAAACGAAGTCCATACTTGAATAGTATATCACCAAGTAGCTGCATGTAGATGATAAAAAGTAACGGACCAAGAACTGAGCCCTGCGGAACACCCCGTGTCAATGAAGTTGTGGTGGACTTATACCCTTGCATGGTGTTATAGTACTTTCTATGAGTGAGAGAAGAAATGAACCAGGAAAGAGCAGAACCACTGATCCCAATATCAGAAAGACGGAAAATGAGAACATCATGACAGATAGTTTAAAGCGCTGAACTTAGATCAAGGAGAATTAGGATGTTTGTAAACCCAGAATCCATAGAAAGGAGGATATCATTAACCACACAAATAAGAGCCGTATCAGTACTGTGGTCCAGATATACAATCTGAATGAACGAGCCACACTAGAAGCCGTAAAAACAGCAGAACACCACACCTGTGAGAGCTCATCAACTGAAACCTACATTAATTCAGTGAGTGGCTATAATAAACCACTGAAAAGTATGATCTACGAATATATATAAAGTGCTATAGCTGAAAAAATGTATATACAATTACTAAGCCATCTATTAAAGAAAATGAAGCTTCTTTTAAAATATTTTAGATTTTTAACTCTGGGGAAAAGTTACAACAAACAAATGAGAAAATCCACAATTAATCAGCCACAAATAAGTGCTATGAAATCTGTAAATGTATAAGGTACCTGGGGCAGGGTCCTCAGACAGGCCAAATGCAGAAATGACATTCTTGTTGACCTCTTCCTGGTTCTTCAGGGGGTCAAATGCAGACATGCTAGCAGCACTAACCGGCGGGGCATGCTTCATTGTTGAATCTACTGCCTCATTCACACATTCTGTCACACAGAGACATCAGAACAAGACAGCTTTAGTACTGCCTGTCTGCACCTCTCTAGGCACATTTATGAGGTTCAATTTTAAAGAGAAAATTCACTTAAAAATGTAAATTCTGTCATCATCCTCATTCTGTTCCTAACCGATAAGATAAACTTGTTTAAATACATTCAAATGCATCATATCAAGACATAATTTGCACACTTCACCTTAAAACACCTTTACTTAAAAATCTTATTTGGATTAAGAAGACTTGGAATGAGATACACAGGCTATTTTTGAGTTGCTTTTTGGGATTTGTTCCAAGGTAGTAATATAGTCTTATGGGTTGGGAATGACACGACGGTGTGTAAATAATGTTTCAGTGAATTAACCCTTTATGTTGCCCAATCTATATAATCTAAGTTAGCTTCTAGATTGATTTCACATGCTTCAAATGCTTTAGTTAAAGTATGCAAATGGATATGAAAAACAACAGAATCACTCCGGGAGAGTTCATGTGTATACCGGTTTCTGGGTTGGTGCTCTCTGGGACAGACTCTGAGGGGGGCTCCAGGCTATCCAGCAGGCTGTTGACTTTATTTCTCAAATGGATCAGTTCTCTACGCAGGTGCTTCACCTGAGATGACTCCAGTGGCCGAGGCTGCCCATTCACTGTAAAAAAACAAAGTATTATTTTTGACAGCACTGTAACACTTTGTTCTAACTATTCCCATAAAACTATTGTTCTAATCCATGTTAGTTTGCATTCTAACCAGCTGCTAGACATTTCATCAACATTTCTATTTTTGTCATGTCTTTCCTTTATCCAAAATCCTTTCCAAACATATTAAACATCAAAAATGTTGTGATTTGTTGTGATTTGTCATTTCATGCAGCTCTTTGCTTTCAGTGAGGACAGACAAAATTACTTCACAGTGGACACTCGTCCCGTTTAGTCTGGTTAGGATGTCAACAAGAGATCAACAAAATTAGATCATTTAGATAGCCAGACTATGTCTATATGATGAGGTAATCCAGAGTTTTGGCATTGTGTGTGAGCCTGGAATGCTCTTTCCTGAATCCATATGTGTGAGACCGGCTGCCGCTTAAACTGTTCCAGACTCTTCAGAAATCACACAAGCTCTAGCAGAAGTCCAACCCAGCCCTGGGGCACCAGTCACACGTTTGGGATGCATACACACACGTGACATTATACAACCATGAACCAGCACATTCGAACTCTTAAAATCTTCCCAAAATTCTCTTTAACTAGTTCAACCATCCAACAACGGGCAGGGCTACATTTGCAAATAAGGTCAAGACATGACTTCATCTGGCTGGAGCACAGATGCTTTGGATAGTGCCCAGTGCAGACTTGACCAAAGTTATTAATTTTTATTTTCATTAGGAAGAGAAGCATATATCATGAGATGGTACTTAAATCAGTTCTTTCAGATCACATTGTCTACAATAAGAGCATAAATACTGGCTTTTGTTACACCCACGCAGATTGCAACCTTTGATTTTGGCTAGACGTGCCAAATAAATCAGTGTAAAATAGTGCATGAATCAAGCAGCCCAAATCTACAGCTTTGCTTCGGCAGCGTTTATGATGACACATTTGAGGAATAGTCGGCACATGCCGAGAATTGGCACTGAAACTGCAGTGCAGATGTACCTGTGTGAGCCAAATAACGCTAGAACAGAGAGAGAATGACGTCATTTAATTGGGCAAGTAACCGGGTCTGATTTTCCTCTCTTTATATTTGTTTGCGCCACCGACCAGTTAAAAAGAAGAGTTGCTTTTCAGCACAGCTCATGAAATTGAGAGCAGGTTTAGAGCCTATAAAATTCCAGTCATTCATGATATACTAGATGTGGATTTTTTTTTTTTTTAACTAAATTTCTAACTGAAAATATTTTAGAGCTTGGTATAACTAGTAAAATGTATATTCTTTATAAAAAATACTCATGATGTTTTAGGATTTTATTAATTTACATGTGTTAAACCATCTCAGTGTACAACAAGTATTTGGACACTCAAGTCACATTTAAAGTGGTTACCATCAGATTTTAAGGTTCCATTTGTGTCCAAAATCCCAATCCAACACCTTACTGATAACATTAAATGGTCAGACACACAGGCCCCATTTACACTGCATGGTTCAAGTGACCCAATTCCGATTTTTTCCTCCCATGTGGCACAGATCGGATATGAGTCACGACCATGTAAGCAGAAAAAAAGCACATGGATTCCGATTTTCACAGATCGGTTTCAGGCCTCATTCGTATGTGGTTATAAATCATATATGAATCGGATACGTGTGTTTGCGCCTGTAGTGTAAGCGGACAGATCGGATATTCCCCTGTAAATTAGGGTGACCAGACGTCCCCGTTTTCCGGGGAAAGTCCCGTTTTTTGGTGCTCCGTCCCCGACTGGAGCTGTCCCCGTTTTATATCTCCTTCAAAATAATCCGCAAATACATTGCAAAAAAGTCTGGCCAGCATACAGCATAGAGGTTTCTTAATAGTGCTGTCAAAATATATTTATTTCTAAACATATCTCTCTATTAAAATATGTTAAACAGTTCAATACCGCTTTTCTACAGTATCCATATACACCAGCAGCGAGTTCCCGCACACCGCAGTTGTACAGAGCCACGCCCCCTGTCACTCACTCAGTACAGAGCCACGCCCCCTGTCACTCACTCAGCGCAGCGGCAAGCCTCGAGACTCTCTGACTCTCTTTCGGTCCGGTTGAAGGGTTTTTGTTATGATATAACTACTGATATGACAACCTTGAAACCACAATGAACCGAAAATTTAAAACAAATTGTCTCTACGTTGTATTTTGCCTACGAACTAAAATCGAAACCTTGATATGGCTTTGTGCCTTTATAAAATAGCAAAATACAGTGATATTCAGTCTGTCTGTCCTGCGTGTTTTAAAGAGAAGTGCGCACTTCGCTCACACGATCAGCTGGCGATTTGGTGATCAAAATGAAAGCTCAAGGATTTATCTTAGAAATTGGCTACAAACTAGTAGGCTATTTCCCTATACGTTGTGTAAAGTAGCCTAACTTAAAAAAAAAAAATTATTTTAGAGTGCATGTGTTACAATAGCCTATATGGATATTACTGTCATATGAATAATTATATGGGCCTAAAACATTATTATATTATTATTTTATTATAATAATTGTTTAGCATCCTAAAACACCTAAAACGATGTAGATCACAATAAAAAATATGTTTGAACCCTCAATGCTGTTTCTTTGTTCAATTTTGCACACTGTAGGCTACATAGGTTGAAGCTCTTAATTTTGAGCTTCCAAAGTGCACCAAATTGATGCATTTAACCTTAAAATGTATAAAATTTTGTTCCGGGGGGGCATGCCCCCGGACCCCCCTAGAGGAGGTATACCGAACATTTTACAAATTCCAGTGGGAAATTATGTAGCCTACATTTTATGAACTTTACTCAAGAATACCACAACAAAGCTCCTTTCGTGTCAGTAAAGCTGTTAACAGAAAATTAAAATGTCATTGCACAAAAGTTGTAATTTCGTACAGTATAAACAGCTCGTGAAAATGAAAATAATAAATTCAATAATAAATGTTGCAAATATTATTTGTGTTATCTCATATTTTGTAATGTGATTTTTAAAAACAGTGTAGGCTAATAGTTTAATAGTTTTTTGTAGTTAGGCCTATTGGCTAGTTATTTTGGTTAACTGTATTAAAACCAGACCAAAAATCCTAATAATAAAATTAAATCATAATATTTATTAATGTAAAATGTGGAACCCACAACAATAAAAAAAAATCAAAAATGTACTGTCCCCGTTTTTTAATTAATAGATAATAACAAATGAGATTTTAGTGGTATTTTATTTTTATGTAGGGATGTAACTATTGCATTAAAAGGGTTTCTATATGAATTCATGTCAATAAATTAAGCTCAATGTACCACTGAAACTAATTTGTGATGTCATATACGCTATTTTTGGTACGTTTCGCCAAGTGCATTGTAAAAAAAAAAGACATCGGATACAGGTCACTATTAAAAGAAATATAAGCACGTCGTCCAAAAAAATTCGGATATGGTCAAAAGATCGGATCTGTGCATTAAGACTTGCAGTGTAAATGCGGCCAATCTTGTTCTATTGCGCCCTCTGCTGGACACAAAAAACGCACCAGCTGTGCTATCCTTCAAAGAGAAAAAAAAACGACATCACCTGGTTGGATGAAATACTACCAAGTTCAGCATTTTTAAGATTAAAAGAGCTTAACGCCGCAATATTACACCATCCATGCCGATGTGGGATTATGTGCTTAACAGAGACTCCATTTTAAACCAAAGGTTACAGCTCAGTATAAAACTGTTTTCTGGGTCACAAAGACACAATGTGGAATTGAGAAGCTTTAACTTGATATGCTTCTTTTTTTGTATGTAAAACACCATCCAAAAAGCATAAAAACAACTATGGGCTGCCTATGAGCTACTTAATAGTGTTGTACACCTATTCTGTCAAAGGACACCATGGCCACTGGAGCGTTTTTGGAATATGATCTTCCTGCAGGTAAGATAAACCTACACATGCTCACTGACCTTAACTCTGTGCATGATTAGCACTGATGAGAACAGTGTTGTTGTGCCTGTATCTGTGGCCTGTTGTCGTTATAAGAATATAACTTGCCCCTCAGTTTGTAAAATGAACAAATAACACATTTACAGATATAAACTTACAATGGAAGCCTAGCAGGTGGGCTGGAAGATTGAGCAAAAATACAAGCCTCACATTTCAGCTTCTACAGCACAAAAAAGAGAAATGATTTGGTAAGCAATTCCCTCACACCAGTCACCAGTCAGTTTCATACTGACACCCTAGGCTTCCACTGTTAGTGTGTAACTGTAAATTTTTTTCATTCATTCTAGAATATTCCTTAATGTCAGGTTGAGCAAAAAACCCTAAGCATTGCTGGTTTCTTACCAAAAAGAGTGAGCTTCAATATTCTACTGCACTGGATGGCAAAGGACAAATCAGAACTGTCAAAGATGGTGATAAGGTCATCATCTGGAAGAGAACAGACAAACGATAAAGAAAACAAAAAATGAATGCAGTACTTGTAGTTAAACCTCAAATAAAACTATACCACATGTGAAAACATTACAGAGTTTGAGATCTAGACCAAAGTCTATAGTGCAAAACTACTGAGAGATTTGATTAAGAACATCTATAGGTTTATTTATCTTATAGTATTATACAACATGACTTAAGCAAATGCTTTAAATGCTTACATTTATGATATGTGCATGTTTTGAAGCTTAAAGTAGGCATGAAACGGAAGTTGCTGTAGTGTTTTTTTCTCCCAGTTGTGATGTATATACGAGTGAAATGGCTTATAGAATGAGAAAAATGTAGGGCGGGCTTTTGATTGGATCATAGGTAGTTGGGCATTGCTAACAAAATGGAGGCAGATTTAAATGCCAGCTTGCAGTCAGTTTTGGAGGATATTTAGTCCCTAGTTAATGTTTTTGATTAAAGATTACAAGGACATATAAATAAAAAATAAAAAATCAGGATTATAATAAGCACTTTAACATTCTATAAAAAAAAGGAATCATCAGTTTTGATTTCATGGTGACTTTAAGACTGACCTTCATCCTTATATTTGATGGCAACTTCATCACTGCTCTGTAGCTGCCCACGAAAGACTCGCTGCATCATCAGCAGGAGCTCGTCGTAGGTGATGTCTTCATTGTGGATGGGGATACGACGAATATCGTCCCCCAACTGAGCTTTAATGATCAGCTTTCCACTCAGGTCCAGCTGGCCATTCATACTGCTGGAAAAACTTTTTTAATGTAAATACTGTATTTTATATATATATGTATTTATATATATATTTCATTGACCAATACCATTAGAGCGAGGTATCTACTTTAATACAATGGCAAACGAGACACAAAATTACTGAAATTAAATGAATCCAATGCAGAATACAAATAATTGTCAAAATGTCCAGTTGTCAAAATGGCCACGTATGCTAGCCATTATAGCACTTTTACAATTACTTGTGCAGTTAAGCAGTTTATTAAAGCAGGCCATTTATCACTAATGCATCACATGCACATCAGACGTCATCTGATAGTACAACAACAGACGGAATTGAAACCAAACTCACTATCAGAGCTGCAGCAGAGAGAACTACATTAAATGTATGCATACACAGACTTACAGAGCTAATAACCTCTGACACCATCTATGAAGACACAATCATTATGTAATTCCACTCGCAACACAACAGTTAACTATGAAATGTGATAGTTGTAACTCAGTGAGTGTCTTCACACACTACTAACTTTCCTGCTTTGTTATGGATATAAAAAAAGGTTAGGGAATCACTTGTCTTACTCAAACCCACACTCTTATGACTCATCTATGAGGTTTTATCTGAACAAGTGCTACTGTACGTTACTGGGACGTACTATAACTTCAAAAAAGTCTAAGGGTCATGAGATATAAGATGATTTGGCACATATAACGTTGGATGGTCTACAATCTTTCCCAGTACAGACTTTGGCCTCAGACAAAATGATATAGACACACATTTTGGGTTTTAGATCACAATACAAACGATTTGAGTGAGTGTGATCAATCAAGGACAATCTTAACTATCTTACTCTGATTAGTTTAGCTACCATTCAGCCTAGTACTCTGGAGCATGTAGGCAAACCTATATTAAACTCGTATGGAATTCAACAAAAACCATGATTGAAACACTGACATTTCTTGATAAAAAAAAAAAAAGACAAATCCCAAATGGCAAACTGTCAGTCAAATGCAGATTTACTTAGATGTTACATTACTTTTTGTATGAATTTGTCAGGGTTTCTCTGGCTGGTCATGTTAAATAGGGCAGATGACAGTGTCCAATAACAACAGCCCATCAGCTATCCAAGCTAACTGAAGATAGTTTAGACGAGAGAATGATGTGGTTTTTGGGCCACACCACACATCAGGCCATTTTTCTTCATCGCACCAGCATGACGTTTAAATGTCTTGCAAAAGAATGATCCATTTAAAACATCTCATCAGGCCTCATTCACCTGATGATGCAGCAACTTCCTGCCAAATAAAGGTCTGAGCGTGACAATTCTCCCGGCGTAAAAAGGATAAAACACTGTTAACAAACCTCAAATGAATGATTACAACAATTAATCATGTGTTTTAAATACTACTATTTAACTACCCCATGCTGTGATTTAAAAACACTGCTTTTTAGCCAAAACGTCAATTTTTTTAGCTTGCCCTAGTTTCACACAGGCTAAGCTATGCTAATGCTAGTTTACTTGACAACCGGCTAACTGCTAATGGTTCTTTTCCAGAAGTGCCCTAAAAACCTGTAAAGTGACCATATAAACGTATGTACATGTTTGTAAGAGAAGCCCCGCGTCTCTACCTGGTTGTTTGGACGTGTCAATCCCAGCACCAGCCTGTGTGTCCCGGACTTCAGCTGAACGACGTCTGACTGACTAATCGGAAACGCCTCACAGCGACCTGTACGTGGCAAAACCACAAACGCGCATGCGCGCTATCCGCACACTGGTCACACTACTGCCTTGTAAATTTAATTACTAGGCCTACTGATGAGGTGGCCTATATGGCGTTTGAATTTTGTTACTAAACCCAAAATAATATAAATATATTTTATATTAAATGTATCTGTTCATTTAAATAGCCTAAATTAAACTGAGTTGAACTGATTTATATTATTTAAAGTTGGCAGAAATAGATGCCTTATTTAAGTCACATAGTTGACTTTTATGATGTGAATGACTATATACTGTTAGACCTTGTTAAATTAAAAAGAAAACATCAGTAATAAATACATTACAATGAAATATTTAAAGAAATATTTTATTTATAAAGTATTAAAAATGATGTGAATTGCTCTGTATTCTTGGACATAGACCTGAAGAAACAATTTTTAATTAAACAGAATTCTAGGTTTTAAATAACATGTTTTAACAACATTTATATTGCAAAGTAAACATAATTTAAATATATGTGAATAAATGTAAAATGCAGATAGGCCTAATATTAAGTAAGCTTTGTTGGCTTACAAATATATATATTTGAAACATTAAAAATAATTGCATGCATTGTACAGTAACAACTAAGAAGAAAAGACTGTGGATAAATTAAAGTGCAATAGTGTTTTTATTTCTTCTTCTTCTCTTGTGTTGAGTTGAACCAGGCATCTAGAAGCTTCTTGCTGTAGTAGATTTGCCATGCATGCACCTGAACAGCAATCACCATGAGTAGATACATCACAGAGACAGCGGAGAAGCCAAAGATAAACCGGTAGGCCTTCCCGTGTCGGTACAGCTGCTGGGCCAGTGGAAACATTTCCATTGCACCAAAAATCAAGGGTGCCACAGAGAACAAACCAGCACTGATCATGGAGATCACCAGGTAGCTGATGTTGTTCTTCGGCATGGCCAGGGCTCCAATAAACGAGGGCAGGAGACTCAAAAGATAGGGATACTCCCACTGATAGGGCATGGCCACCAAGTCATGTGACACCAGATTGAGGTGACTAACAGCCACCTGAGCCGCCACCAGTATCCATATGAAGAAATGCACTACAGTGAGCTTCTTTATCTCTGATTTCAATGAAGCACTGAAAGACATTTTCAAAATTCAAATTCATATTCTGATATATACAACTTTATTGGTAAAGTTATATTTCTGTGACAGTTTGAGAGTTATAGTTACCTCATCTGATAGTGAGATGCCACTTTCTCTCTGTGTTTAAAATCACTCCCATCAGTCCCTGTAGCTCTTGGGCCAGCACGTGATGCCATTGTCAATTTTAAGATGTCTGTAACACCATGCAAATATGTTATTCACAGTCCCCAAAACATGACATAACAGTTTAGCAATTTGCGATTATTATAAAGACAGAGTACCTTTGAAAAATATCCCAAAATGCTAAAATTAGGCTAAGTGTTCAGAATGTAATATATCAAGACACATAATAGCTAACTGAAAAGGACAAAATTGCATTAACATTTAGGGGCCTGTATAGAAACAGCATAGCCCTGTAATAACTCAACATCTGAGCAATCTACCGGACAATTTACATTAAAGCAACCTAGCACTTAAATGAAAAAAAAAAAAATACATTAACTCTAGCATATAAGCTACGTTTATGAATCTCAATATAGGCTACATAAGCATACAAGATGAAGCATAAAACATATATGTCTATTTGTTACAGAAATTAAATGAAGGCATCAATTAACTGATCTATTTAAGAATATATAGGCACATCTTGCCGGCCGGCTTCCGGATGCAGGATAAATTGACCGTTTCAAATGACAGACGGATCACTGTAAACAGAAATCGGTTATTTCATGAGATGCGCCATTTAATAAGATAACTTACCGTAAGGATTGATGAAATGCGGCCGAAAGCAACAGTGACAGGATTAGATGAGGAAATGTTAACACAAAGGATTTTTATCAATGAAGGCAATAATATGTTGCTCATGCGCACAAACAGGGCAGAAAAGAATCTCTCCGCCCCTCCGTGTGATGTGATTTGACAGCGCAGCATCACGGTCTGCGCATCCTCAGCATCACCGAGTACTGAGCAGGATGCGGTTGCTTGGTTCATGAATATTAATTAGGGGCTTTGACGTCCATTCTGATTTCCTAAAGAAAGAGGAAGTAACAGCTGGCATGCTACTATTATGCCGGAGACTGAGCTATATGAATTAGGTCATGTGACTAGATATGTCCAGGGAGGTTTTCATGGAACGTGAGCATGATAAAATGATCCAAGCTTGACATGAGCCAAGCTTTGGCCATAACCAGAATCATTATTTATTTATTTGCACAAACATCATTTAGCCATTTCATTGGGTTTATCATTCACAAATAATAATTTGGGATCTCCTTTACATCATTTAAGAATATTTTACAATCTTTTTTTGATGACACTCGTGACAAAGTCAAAGTTAGCACAATTGTATTCTATAGAATAGGCTACTGCTAGACTGAATAGTATCATTGACAATCACTATAGTAGCCCAACTGTGCCATTTTTGTGTAAACTATAAACACATCACATTGGAACTATAATCTTTATAATGTCTTTTCAAAATGTATACTGAAAATGTAATATATTTTAGTTTAAAGTATCTTTTCTTATATGGCATGGTTAGCAAATTCCCGACATGATCATAATCAGGTGATGGTTTTTAGAAGAGATATATTATTACATACAGTAAATTGATTAACATACAATTATGGATGTAAATCACCTTTATTAAAAAATTCAAAGAAAAAGTAACCAACAAAGTGAGGGGAGGGGGCCATTGGATTCGACAATTTTAGCACCGTTGTTTGAAGTGACCAACATATAAAAACAAAGGTTTTTATACAATCAGTAGTCAAAAGAAAAAACAGGTAAATTTCAGGTGAAAAGCCAGCAGTTGAATTCAGAGTTGAGTGAAAACAAAAGAAGTGATATGAAACATGATTCATGATAGTGAGACTTAAATTATTGTGATAATTTTTATGACAGTTCACTATGGGAACAGAAGTGGTTTTCAGACAAGTCAGTGTTTATAGTTTAAAAATAATCTTTTTTGGGAGGGGGGGATAAAATAAAATCTAGCACACATTTTCTCTCGTACACACACACACACACACACAACACACACATTCATACAAACAAATTTGTAATTTGGTTGCAGTTCACACAGCACATGTGTTACAATATTAGAAGTGTGCAAAAACTTTAACGTTTTTTTTTAATCATTGATGAAGAAAGACAAATATGATGTGATAGTTTTGAAAAACTGAATGGCTTCTCATCTAATTTAAAGTGAATACATTACTTATCATGCAAATGTCACAATGACATAAAAATAGTGTTCTAAACATTTTAAAGCATGTATACTCATGTTGGATACCATCAATTAAACAAATACATAAATACATTACAAAAAACAATCTTTTCAAAAATCTGTTTAAATGTGGTGTTGAATTAAAGTTTCTTATTGCAATCTGTGAAAGTCTTTGTGCAGGTTGTATCTTTAAAGACAGAGTACTCTGTAATTTAACATTGCATATACTCATACAGTCTGAAGATTGATATTGTTGGGTTGAGTTTAAAAGGGCTGTTTCTGAGTCTTCTTTATTCCCTGTGAGAATGTACCTAAAAATATTGACATTTTTAAGTCAAACATTTTAATGTCAGTTCTTTCTTCCCTCTCTCCTTCAAATTCTCTCACTTATTCTTGTGATCTACATTGGGTATAGTAAAAAGCCAGAGAAGGAGGAATGGACATACTGTCCTGCATAAAATCCAGCTGCCTGGTCAGATGGTAACTGTAAATAAACTGTGTCTCCTGGTTGTAATGGAATCACAGCACTCCCAGATGCTTGATCCAGGAATCCCTTCTTGTATTCATCATATGTATACATAAGGGGCTCTCCATTCCTGTAGAGCCCAACCCATAAATTGGCACCCTTGCAGTGCACATGATAAGCAAAGTAGTAGATGCCTGGGAGGTCACAGGTGAACACACCGGTCTGAGGGTTGTAATTCTGACGCCCATTATATAGTAGTTTGTCAAGCACTATTGGCGTGCCAACTGGAGGGAATGGTGTGGTCAGCTGGGCAGTGAAAGCAGGCATCTCCAGACCATTGGCACCCATCATATCACCACCACCAGCATACTTCCCTTTCTTGTACCCACCAGTTTTCATACCATCAAGGGCAGGGCCCATCTCAGGAAGAACACCCATCAGGTCAGGGGAAGGAGGGGGGCCTGGGGGTCCAGGAGGTCCCGGTAGACCTGGGATTCCTGGCTGACCTGGGTTTCCATTTGTGCCAGGTGGACCTGTAGGACCAACAGGACCAGGGATTCCGGGGCTCCCTTCACCGGGTGGGCCAGCTTGACCTGGTGGGCCAACTTCTCCCTTTGACCCGGGAGGTCCAGAAGGTCCAATTGGTCCTCCTGGACCTGCAAATCCTGGAATGCCTTTAGGACCCTGTGGTCCTTCTGGGCCGGGCTGACCAAGTTCTCCTTTAAGACCAGGCAGGCCAGATGGACCTGGGGAACCAGGTAGACCATTGATTCCTGCTTCTCCTTTGGGACCTATGAGTCCCGGTGGTCCTCTTGGCCCAGGTTCTCCATTTTCACCTTGGAGGCCCGGTTGGCCAGGAAATCCTGGAGGACCTGGTTGCCCCATAGGCCCCGGATCTCCCTTGGCTCCGTCTGCACCTCCTTCTCCTTTTAGCCCTGGGGAACCAATTCCACCTGGTGCCCCCATTGGTCCAGGAGGGCCTGGAGGACCAGTTTGACCAAGTGGACCCGTCATGCCTGGTTGACCACCATAACCTTTGTCTCCTTTTGGTCCTTGAGCACCAGGAAGCCCTCCCATTCCTTTGTCACCCTTTGGGCCAGGGTATCCAGGTTTGCCAAATCCAGGTAATCCAGGTTTCCCTGGTAACCCTGGTGGTCCTTGTAATCCTTTGTGGCCAGGTGCCCCTGGCTGGCCTGGTAATCCACTTTCTCCTGGACTTCCAATACCAGGGGCCCCTTGTGGTCCTTGTAGGCCCTGTCCACCAGGTGGACCCTCTGGACCTGGCTCCCCAGGCTGTCCAGGTTTCCCTGGCACACCTGGTGGACCTTGTATACCAGGAAGACCAGGCTTACCCACACCAGGTAATCCTGCCTGCCCTGGGAGCCCAGGTGGCCCAGCTGGCCCTTTGGGCCCTAGTGGGCCTGGTAGTCCAATTCCTCTGTCTCCTTTAGGCCCAGGTAAACCTGGGAGACCAGGAAAACCTTTATGTCCTGGATCTCCTTTACCCCCTGGCTGTCCTGGTAATCCTTGTCCACCAGGCTTTCCTATTCCTGGCAGTCCTGGGGGTCCAGGAGCGCCGGGTGGCCCAGTCATGCCTGGTTGTCCCTCTTCACCTCTGGGTCCCTGTTCACCTTGCTGTCCAGGCTGCCCAATACCTCCTGGCTTCCCAGGCATACCTGGCATTCCTGGCTTACCAACTCCAGGGAATCCTGGAGGACCAGGAGGTCCAGGCTTTCCAGGAGGGCCTTGTATACCATTACCTTGAGGCCCAGGTGGACCAGGGGGCCCTTGAGGTCCAGTCTTTCCCTGAACACCCTGCTCACCTCTGGGTATGGTCTCACCTTTGTAAGAGAAAAGCAGGGACAAGTTTAGGTAGCAGTGACCATAAGAATGTACGTCAGCACAATTAACAATTAAAATACAAATAAAGTAACCACATTTTTAAAAATAAATTCACCAGTGAATAAAAAGACTTAATAAGTAATGTAAAATGTATATTATATACTGTATCAACTAATTATAATAAACCTTGTTGTCTAATTTGAAATAAGAACAAACAAACAAACACTAATAATGTATACCATGGATACCATATACAATGTGACCATAAGTGCTTAGAGTGCTAATTGTTCATACCTTTGTTCATGGCTTTGGTATCTTTGCCTTTGTTTAGGTGCATTGGTAAGTCTTTTCTGTAGTGTGGATATGGCATGTGTGGCATATCCTTTCCCATGCCCATGTGAGGCATCTGTGGTAAGGGTTGGTGCTGTTGAGGATGTGGCTTGTGTCCATAATATGCACCCCCAAAAGCTGATGGCAGTAGAGCCAATTGCACAAAAACTACTAGGAAAGCAGCCATGGCCATGGCCTGTGGAGAAGAAGAAGAAGAAAAAAAGAATTAATCAGTCAATCAATGGTTAGTAAGGTAATCAATTAATAAATTCATATTTAAATAATTAATAAATGTATCTCTATAATTAATAAATGTATCTCTATCCATCAACAATTAATAAAAAATAAGTAATGAATTAAAATGAAATAACCATTAACAAGTAACAGTACCTAATAATGTAAATTATATATATTGCTATCGGTATCAACTAATTTAATAATCTCTGCAGCACAATAGGTTTTTTATATTCTTTATAATCAATTTCATATTCTTTCAGCTTAAAAATAAAAGAATCAGACCATTTAGTTTAAAATGTTAAGAGAAAATATCTGAAAAACATAAGAGGCTTCTTTCAACCCCAAACCTTTAAAAGGTAGCTTATATAATTAATAATATAATAATCAATATCAATGTTAACATCACCCTCCATAATTATACAATCTCTTCATACCTTCTTCTAACTTGATTTGAGATTTGATAACATGACTTTCTCAGGCATCTAAATTTAGTTTATTCTCTTAAACGTGACCATAAAGCTGACATTTAAACTGTAAAATCAAAGGACAGGAAGCAAACCCTTTATTGGAATTTCTCACTTCTAAGAATCTCTGAAGTTCTCAGTAACACAAAGAAATTTCCAGCAATTCACCTTTCACACTGCAGGAATCCCAGACAGTAAACAGTGGATGTTCATGTATGTGCTTTACATTTTCACATTTTTCTTTAAATTTTTGCTTGTCTCTTGTTAAATGACCAAATAATTTTTCATAACACGTTACTTTGATGCTTTAAATTTTATGGAAAAACAATAACAGCTTAGATGTGAATGAAACAAAGATTGTATCAAGATGATGGGAGAGACAGAGTTGACCTTTGGCTTTTTCTCAGGCTGCTGAGAATCACACAGATATGCCACAGGCCCTTTAGGTTTTCTGCTTTTTGAGAGAGATATAGTTTTTGGCCAAAGACCTAAAGACCAATTAGAATGCGCCATACACTATCATTTTTCAGTTGTTTTAGCATCATCAAATGCTGATAATAACATCCAGTACAAAAGTAGTTAGAAAACCATTAACATTTATATGTGTAATTAAATAATTAATCAAAGGTAATGTATGATATCAGAAGATTTGACAGTGTTTATCAAATGGTTTGGAATAAGACATATAGTTTCATCCAACCAAGCAAATTTATTTTTGGCTACAACATGGTTTAGAGCATAATAATCAAATCACACTCTAAAATAGTGTATTTGCACATGTAACATTATGTGAAATTATGAATGTGTATTTCAAGGTCAGGTCTGCAGGGATGCCATTTTGTGATGAGGAATGTTAATTCTAGTGATCATGCCAATTGCATAAGAATTATCTGAAACACTAATGTAACAAACATACTTTTCCATGTCCAAGTGAAAGAGATAAAGAGTGCAGAAGAGAAGAAAAAATAAACATAGGAATGTAAGCTCAGCTGATGAAAAAGAATAGAGCAAAGTCTACAGCTGCAGACACTGAATCACTGATGTAGACCTTTTAACCCTATCAGCTGGCCTCTTTTCCTTCCTTCTTTACATGGACTATTTTTACAAAGGTCAGAAACAGAGTCCCATTCACCCACTAAAAGCAGAGCAAATAAGTAAACAAGTACAATGTTACAAGGAGGAAAGACACTTATTAACCTAAGCACTAACATTAACCCAATAAGTGATTTGTTAGGTATCACTGCAATGACTATAACTATACACTCTACCAGTGATCATTATAACAACATATTGATATGATTATATTGGAAAACATAATTAAAACAAAATAAACAATTTCTCTTTACACTATGGCCCCAATCCTGCCATTAAGTTAAAAGATAAGAGATGTGATTTTTGTTTTTGATGGTATAAACATAAATTGTAAAAGTGCCAGGACATGCCAGTGTCCTGAAACCACTTTGACACATAATAATACATTCACAGGAATTTTAGAGATGTGTATGTCAATGTCCATTTATATATAAAATTATCAGCAAAAGGTAATATTAGATATTTCAGTGATAACTTAAAGTCATCATGAAACCAAATATGACTATTCTAATTTTTTTACGGAATTTTGCAGTATTAATTATAAATGATTTATCTATGCACATCAATAATTTTAATTATAATTTTAAAATTCATGCCCTCCTAAAATTTAATCATAATCACTTCTCCTTTCTCTTGCAACAACATCTCTTCTCTTCTATGATGACGTGTTTACTGGCACAAGAACAGGACAACCTGTCACTCACATGGATATCACAGCAAAAGCAAACCACAACGATCTATTCAATTCCCAACGGACAAAATCAAGCCCCGCCCTACATTTTTCTTGTTCAAGAAAACAATGCATCACAAGAGGGAAGAAAGTATCACAACTTCCATTTCAGGCTAATTTAATTAATTTATGGCATATAATCTGTGAATATCATTACTCTCGATTTTGCAATGCACTGCCCTTTTTTAGGGTTTATATGATTTTTTTTTGTTGTTGATATTTTTATTCAGCCAGGGCACATTAAATTGATCAAAAGTGACAGTTTATAAAGACATTTAGGGGTGAGCGGATCACAACCTAATGTGGGGCTAGTTGTAACACACATGGTTTAAAAGTTTCCACACATGCCAGCATGACAAAAACTTGTATTTACTAGTTGCCATATCAACACTATATAGAGAAAAAACTGGGCCAAAATGCAAATATCTTTAGAAGATATCACTGAACATTTATATAACCATAGCAAAAGTAAAGTTAATTTTAATTAATAAAGTTAATTTTTCATCTCAGTTTTTAGTGTTTATATAAAATGAGACAAATCTGCTATTATTTTAATCTCCAATCATTCAGATAGTTCTTTAATGCTTATCTAACCATGCAGAAGACAATAGCCGGGTTTAAAACTCAATTGCGCAGGTGTAGTAACACTGTGTTGTAACACTGCATTACAATGTGCCATGCAATTAGAACTCTGCTAGTCTATGATGTTAGCGATATAATTCACATTATGAATTCAAAAGGTGAATAAAGACTGAGAGTCAATGTTCAGAAATTATTAATTATTATGTTTTGAGCTATGCTGTATAGCTGTGTTTTGCTGTGTTCGTTGTCGAACTCATTTTTTATTTTTTATTATTAAAAAATGCCATTATTTATATGAAAAAGTTAATAATTGTAATTTATTGACAAAATATTTTAGTTTTTCTTGTATATTTTTTGATTAGATCAGATAACATTTTAAGCTGTCATATCATGTTACATTGTGCCCCTCACATGTTACAACATGCCCCACCTATGGGCAGTGTTGGGGAAGCTACTCTGAAACTGTAGTTTGACAAGCTACAAGCTACTCATAAATTAAAGTAGTTAAACTACAGTCAAGCTACCCTTTTGAAAAAGTAGTTAGCTACACTACAAGTTACTATCAAAAAGTAGCTAGCTACATTGAAACTACTTTTAATTATTATAATTTTTTTTTAAATGACATAGCTTATTACAAATAACTATAACTGAAGAATGTTTAAGTAAGGTGTCTGGGGTTTAAAACAAAGCAATGCACAACAATTATGATTTTAAAGCATACTGTTTTATTTTGTAAACTATATCAAAAGATACAATACTCAAATGTAGCCTATATCTCACACTGACTCTCTTTGCACGCTTTATATAATACATTCAGAATTTTAATGTAAGTTTTGTTTTTCGTGCTATGAGAGGACCGACCACCAATTGCACTCTGCAGTTTCAGAAGAGATATCTACATATAAATGCACTAGGATTCATGCTCAAATTTCTACCATAACCATAACACGGGACAACATTTTGCAATATGAAGAATAATAATAAGCAATGTAAAAGCAGAATAGAAAAATATTAGAATTTTTGTATAAATATTCTTGAAATTCTATTCCAATTATTTGTAAAATGACTTAAAATCTTAAATGTCTCACTATACATTGCTATTCATATTATGGTGGAGCCGTTGTTTACACATTACATCTGCACTCTACTATAGCACCCTCACTTATTTCAGAAGCACCCTCAATGATTTGATTCTGGAACCGGACCTGCACTTGAACCGAACGCACAGAAAAATGCAGGTTAAACTCACAGCACATGCATAAAGATCTGAGACGCGTATCATGCGCTTCTCGCGTGAGCAACCGATTTTATTACGGATGCTTTGCCAATGCAATGACGCAAAACACCGCGTTAATGAATTAGGTTCATTATAAAACTGTGGCGGGACAGATTAGACTAAGGCGGGTCACCACTGTAATAAAATAGTTCGCATACATTTGATATAGACTGCAATAAAGCAGGACAATCAATTTAAAAAGGCTATTATTCACCTGTATGTGCTTGAAGTCTTCGACACAGACAGCGTTTTAATCATTTGTTTATAAATTAAGCGTAACCTTTACTAATCGATTCGTGCAGTGTGAACCCACTCCTGTCCTTTACATAATCACCAGACGATCTCTTCTCGATGAACTGCTGATGAACTGATAAAGCCGCAAGATGCGTTATATAACAATATATGGCGGGAATGCACGATTTTAGTTCGTGATCTGAAGACGCTGTGCTGCTTCAATGCAATGCATCGCAGAACGCAGAACGGAATGTAGCTTGTAGCTTTTGGTCGCGCTACACCGCTACTTGCTGGTAAATATAGTTAACTACTGGAAAAGCTACATTGTTTTAAAAGTAGCTGAATTACATACAAGCTACTGAAAAATGTAGTTAAACTAGTAGCGCCGCTACATGTAGTTAACTACTCCCCAACACTGCCTATGGGTGGGGCAGGAGGGGGGTGATTCTAATGCTGCGTTCCAGGCAGGTTTTTGAGTTCGTAAGTAGTGATGTGAAATTTGAACCGAGGCTTCGAAGCTTGTGTCGAGCATAAATGGGCGTGCCAGATGAAGCCTCGATTCGAGGCTTGTGTTGGGAACGTAGAAATCACGTGACCAATGACAAACGAAGCCTCACTTTCTGTCCAATCACGTGCGCGATTCACTTTGCGTATCGGAATGCTCGAACCCCCAGATCTTACTATTATGAGTAGGTTTTTATTCAGACAAATTCAATACATTTTTTAGATACCCAGTTATACAAGTAATATGAAGAATACAATTTATTTCAGGAAAATAAAATATTTGCCATATGCAATTCATATGTGTATTTATTCATACATACATCATATTGGCAATCATTCTGGCATTAAATGTCATAGTTTAATGGGTACATTAATTTATCACTGAGATAAATTCAACAAACACGTGCGCGCAACTATTTGGCTTTTATTTGAGCGCGTAACATGAAACTGTGTGGTGGCTGCTTCGTCCGACGAAGCTTCTTTCACAGGGTTTTGGCTGCTTTATTTTTTACTAAACACCAGATGGCGCTGTTTTCGATACTCTCAAAGCTTTGAATCTTTTCCCGATACAATGAGGGAAAAGCCTCGGTGCTTCATGAGGCTTCATTTGCCCATCACTACCCGTAAGTCACGACTTTGTAGCGTTCCAGGAAAATCACGTCAAACTGCGTAAAAGTGTAAACAAACCAACATGGCGGACCGTACGGGGCTTATGCTCATTACCAATTATTTCTATCGCTAAAGGTGCTTACTCCTTGCTTATTTGAGGGAAACAGAGGTGGAAAATGACGCATAAGGCAAGAGAAGCTGTTATACCTTTTATTTTACCGTGCACTTGCATAAACACCGCATCCGTAGAGGCTGCCATTGTTGTTTCGCGGGCTGTGTGACGTCAGAACTCGTAACTGGGAGTACATCGATCTAGTAGGAGTTCACGGGTGGGAAGTCACGGCTTTGACTGCTGTTCCAGTGCACTTTCACGGGTAGAAGGTTGGAAAAACACGGGTTACGGGTTGTCTGGAACGCGGCATTACTGCAAAGCTAGGGAGGACTTTAAGAGGCTGTGATTTTAATTTCCATGTTGAAATACCTGGTTCAGAAACAACTGAAACACATTTCACATCCATTCTTTCAGGGTAAATAAAAAAAAAACTGTATTAATGAAACAAAACCACATAATTGTACTAGACGTGTGTGAAATTAACGTGGGAAAAAATAAATACTCTGAACCCCAAGTGCATTTACACAAATGGAGAAAGTCAAAAAGTGTTAGGTTGTGCCCCACTCTCCTCTATAATGTTACTGTGGCAAGCAGGGCGGGGCCGAGAGCCATGGGAACGGAGTGAGGCTGGTGGAGCGAGTATTGATGAATGTCACCTGCGTGCCACACATTGCTCAAGTCTCACGGAGGAGCTTCAGAAGGATAAAAGGAGGAGTGATGACAGTGAAGGAGAAGAGAGGACCAGGCCTGGACTTTATGTTGTGTTTTATTTTAGTTAAAGCGGCAGCCCCTTAACGGACGAATGTCAATGAAGAAAGCACTCGCGCCACTGGCCTCACTCCGTTCCTATGGCTCTTGGCCTCGCCCTGCTTGCCACAGTTACAAAAGATTTTCTTAAGGTTTTCTCAAAAATATTAAGCAGCTGTTCTTCTGAACTTTCCATTCATCAAAGAATAAAGAAAAAAATTTATCAACACTTTCCACAAAAAGTTAAAGCAGCACAACTGTTTTCAATATTGATACTAATAAGAAATGTTTCTTGAGCAGCAAATCAGCAGATTAGAATGATTTCAGAGGGATCATGTGACACTGAAGAAAATTCAGCTTTGCCATCACAGGAATAAATTACATTTTATAATATTCTAAATTGTGATATTTTACAAAATGACTGTTTTTACTGTATTTTTGGTCAGATAAATGCAGCCTTTGTGAGTGTAAGAGACTTTGTATAAAAACATTAATTCATTCAACATTTTTAACAATAGTGTGTATTAAATTTTAATGTAAACATCGCCTTCCATAATTACGCTGTCTTTTCATACCATTTTCAAACTTTAGATCTCAGGTGCTTAAATTTAGCCTAGACACTTAAACATGACCTCTGACCCTAGTAAAACTGAGAGTTCTCCATGCTATTTGTGAAATGTTCTTCAAGAATCTCATTGCTTTAGTAACTGAACGTATGAACACCTCAGCAAATAAGTCTAGTTAAATACATTCGGCCTTTCACTGAGACACAGATGGCCAACAGTGTTTACAGAAATCCCATCCTTGCTCTTTTCCGCCTAGTCCCTCATTCTTAACTTCTGTATTTTATTTCATTCAGTCAGTCTCTCGCACCCTTTTTCCCCATCTTTACAGAGCAGTGCATTCACAAAGAAACACATAAATCATCAGTGACAACACTTTTATTCTGGCTCTCTATGGGGGAGAAGGAGGGGGGTGATTCTTACTGCAAAGCTAGGGAGGACTTTAAGAGGCTGTGATCCAGTAAGACATTATATTCAAGACTGATTTTAACTAGTTTGTTAACATCTACTTTATTTAGATTTTTCTTCAATAGAAATGTTCAAACATGAAATATTGATTTAAGTTTATTTTAATATCTGAGAATAGGACTGTGGAATAAGTACTGTAGCTAAACTGTATATTTGAGTTAATTAATTTTTAATTTCCATGCTGAATTACCTGGTTCAGAAACAACTGGATTCTGGGAACCCAGACAGAGTGGCTATATTAATATGCCTGTGTTGTAGCAAAACAATCAGAGGGTGCTCAAAGAATTCATATGCCAGTCAACCTACAGAATATGACCTTGTGATGTAACACTCAATGTCTTCTTTTATCTATTGAATGATGTAGCAGACGGACTATATTGTGCATTGGGATTCACAGCTCCCAGCCCAGCTGTTGAACAAAAACAGGCCTTTTTGAGGTACAACAAGGTCCTCATTCTCTCTGAGCATCTGTTGGGTTACTTAGAAGCATTTTAACAGCTGAGCGTTAATAAGAGTGAGAAACACGGCAAGGTTCTGCTAGCCTCAAAGTGCAGTGCATGTGTGGGGAGAGAGAAGAAAGTCTGTAGGAAAGAATCAATCAATCAATCTATCTATCTATCTATCTATCTATCTATCTATCTATCTATCTATCTATCTATCTATCTATCTATCTATCTATCTATCTATCTATCTATCTATCATGCAGCCTATATTTAGTTCTGAATTATCTATTTACTGATAATAAAAATACTCTCCAGACACATTAAAATTTTCAATATAATTAATGAGGCGTTATAATCTCTCCAATCACTAAAGCAACTGTCAATATAGTAAACGGAACAAATCACTCAGTTCCATATTCCACAAACATATACTATGATTGTTATAACCATTTATGATTGAATGGAGAGCTCCATTGCATCTATCATCCAAATAATTAATTTATGTATCTGTCTTTCAGTTCTTGTTATGAGATCCTTCATTAATCTGGATTGTATCGATATCTTAGATATATTTGAAAGTTTCTTTTCACCTGTTGTCCCACGAGCAGGTTTGATGGTGCACTAAAGTGATACTGATGCTTACCTCTGAATGATTGGTTATAAAACAGCAAAAGATGGAGAGTGCTACACGGATGTCTTTACGTAGCCACTGGTGCTCATTGGATAAACGAGGTAAAAAATCAAATAATAAAGACGAAATACTACAAGGCACTCACGTGGTGAAAGTAAAAATTAAGTTAATTAAAGGCTTTTTACTTTAAAGTATTTCGTCTTTATAAAATGATTGGTTGTATTTGCAGAAAGAGGCAAATTTAGCAGTGGGAGGATTTAAAAATATATATATATTGGAGAATATTTTTGAAGTGATGTTAATAGTAAACATAAATCCAAGCAAGTAGTTTGCAATTAGTTTTTTTAAGGAGGCAAATTTAATTTCAGCCACTTTTGGTTGGAATAAAACAACATTTCGTTATTTGAATATAGGCCTACATTCTGATTGGTCAGTTTACTAATGAGAAGAGACTTTATGCTGCCAGACTAACATTCGTGTAGCGATTAAATCAGAAAGATTTCTAACACAAAAAAATAGACCAAGTAGGCTACGTATGGCCATATATCAGATTAATCTACCTAAACCTCAAAGTTTCACTAATAGAACTTTATAGAAGTGGCATTAGTTACTAACAGCACATGTATGCTGAAACAGTTATGCAAATGTATTATTTCAGGCTGAGGCTGGCCTTCACAAGTCACATCCCATTGTGCCTCTAATGGATGTCTGCTTTGTATTCCTCTCCCAGCTGAGAGTTAAACTAACAGTCCACTATCAGGTACACACTATCACAATCACACATGCATGCAGACTTGCAAAGACACCACATGGCTGGCACCAGGAGGGGGAGCTAACACATTATCCTACCTAGAAACTGTCCACTGAACTTGTTAAAGCAGCATGATGTTTCTGATGTTTCTATTTCTGTAATAAAATTGAACAGAAAATAAAATATGGCTATCAAGTCGACTGTACAGTACAACTGTATACTGTATACACATTTATGAGTGGTTTATACACTTTATAAACCACCCTATACACTTTATAAACCACCAATACATGATTAAACAAGCTAAAAGTGAGTTTGCTTTACATTCATCATATTCATCAGCTTCATTTGTCAGACACATAAGAGATGAGATAATAGCCCAAAGATAAACAGTGTTTTACATCCTAATATGAAATGCAAATTCACATCTTTGCCTGTTACAATCAATGCAGGCAGCTTCTAATAAGGTTTCATTTTGGTTTTCAACACACACTACCTCAAAACAGTGATACAGAATTGTGCTAAATATGGGGAAAACTATTTACCTGTGTTATCTATACTCATTAAACAACCATTTCATTTTTCATTACTTGTCTATTTGATCATCATTTTTTTTCAGGTAGTTTTCACAGGGTACAGCAATAAGAATCAAGACAAGCAGTTACAGACTAATGAAATTATGAATATATTTAGGTGTATTTTCTTACCTTTCCTTTGAACGGCCGTAGAAGGAGATAATCTCAAGGATTCTCAGGCTCACACTCAGAAAGACCCTGAAACACACACCTTGACCAACTGACCAATGCAAACTGGACTTAAACAAGAAACAGTCTGCAGACGACCACCTTTTATTCACAGCAGGGTGGAGTCAGAGAGCAGGGGAGGGAGAAGAGAGGCAGAGAGACAGATTGCTACAGTATGGATGAACATGTGACAGTATAAAGGTGCAGTGTTTTCAGGATAGACACTGAGAGTTGTTTGATTTTCCAAAATCGCTGTCTAGTGATGGCAGCTACACCCTTACTGTGGTGCAAAATGCCTATAGCCTTTCCTGTTCACTGATTAGTCACCACATTCTCAATTGAGGTAGGGATGCACTGTTAGGGTTATAATTGGAAAGTTATAAGATTCCTCGTTGGATAAGTTAGGATGAGTTAAATATTGAGTTTGGTGTGGTAATCCATATATTTAAGTAATAATTAAACTTGAATATTTTAATATAATTTAATATAATATAATGAAGTCTGCATTTATCAAAAATACAGTAAAAGCAGCAATATTGTGAAATATTTTATTTATTGGATGGAAAAACTCATTTCTCCAGTCTTCAGTGTCACATGATCCTTCAGAAATCATTCTAATATGCTGATTTGGTGCTCAAAAAACATTTCTTGTTATTATCAATGTTGAAAACAGTTGTGCTGCTTTAAATTTTTGTAGAAAGTGTTGATACATTTTTTTTTAAATTATTATTATTTGATGAATGGAAAGAACAACATTCAAAAGAACAGCATTTAATTGAAATAGAAATCTACTGACCCAAATCTTTTAAACGGTTTTGTGTATATATAAAAACGTTGCTCCCTTAAATTTTTAAATCATTTCAACTAAAACTACATAGACCTGAATTAAAAAAAAAATTGTTGAATCTTGTATAACATAAAAAAGAGTTGAAAATTGTTAGAGTTAAGGTAATGTAAAAACATATGTTGTCATAACTTATTGATCATATTTTTTTCCAGTGTATGTATGTACAGTGCTCAGCATAAATGAGTACACCCCCTTTGAAAAGTAACATTTTAAACAATATCTCAATGAACACAAAAACTATTTCCAAAATGTTGACAAGACTAAGTTTTATATAACATCTGTTTAACTTATAACATGAAAGTAAGGTTAATAATATAACTTAGAGAACAAAATGTTCAGTTTTACTCAAATTAGGGTGATGCAAAAATTAGTACACCCCACTGAAAGTCTCTGGAGCAAAGCTAAATTTTAGACTACAAATGTCTAATTTAACAAGAATTCAACCACAGGTGAGTCTAATTATTCATTACACAGGTGTCCAGCAGACAGTTGACTATAAAAGGGTGTTAAAACCCCTTCCCATTTCATGCTGTCAGCAATGGCACCACATGGAAGAGAAACGTCACAAGACCTGAGAAAGAAAATAATTTCTTTACACCAGAAAGGTGAATGCCATAAGTTCAGCAAAGCTTTACTTATCAGTCAGAATACTGTAGCAAAAGTGGTACAAATATTTAAAAAAGATGGAACTGCAACCATCTCACAGAGACATCCAGGTCGTCCACGGAAGTTAACACCTCGACAGTAGCATAATTGGGGTGACTATTTCCCGTGACACAATACAGCGTACACTGCAGAGGAATGACATGCATGGGTGCCGTCCATGAAAGAAGCCTCTCCTAAATCCCAGGAACAAAAAAGCCTGCCTAAAGTTTGCCAGGGCCCATGCTGACAAAGATGAAGACTACTGGGACTCTATAATCTGGAGTGATGAGACCAAGATAAATGTTTTTGGAACTGATGGCTTCAAAACTGTATGGCGTCGGAAAGGTGAGGAATACAAAGAAAAATGCATGGTGTATAGAGTGAAACATGGTGGTGGCAGTGTCCTTATGTGGGGCTGCATGAGTGCTGCTGGTGTCGGGGAGCCGCATTTTATTGATGGCATCATGAATTCTCAGATGTACTGCTCTATACTGAAAGAGAAGATGCTACCATCACTCCGTGCCCTTGGCCGTCGTGCACTTTTCCAACATGACAATGATCCTAAACACACATCTAAGGCCACTGTTGGATTTCTGAAGAAGAACAGGGTGAAAGTGATTCAGTGACCAAGTATGTCTCCTGATCTGAACCCAATCGAACACCTATGGGGAATTCTGAAGAGACAAGTTGAGCATCACTCTCCATCCAGCATCCAGTCTCTAAAAGAGGTCATTTTTGAAGAATGGAAAAAGATAGATGTTGCAAAATGTCGCCAACTTGTTCATTCCATGCCTAGAAGTCTTGGTGCTGTCATTAAAAATCATGGAGGCCATACAAAGTACTAGATGAAGTAGTTTTTGTTGTGGCGTGTACTCATTTTTGCATCTCCCTAATTTGAGTAAAACTGAAAAATCTGTAATCTAAGATATATTATTAACCTTACTTTCGTGTTATAAGTTAAACTTAGTATTGTCAACATTTTGGAAATAATTTTTGTTATGGAAATAAAGATATTGTTTAAAATGTTTCAAAGGGGGTGTACTCATTTATGCTGAGCACTGTATGTATGTATTTATTATTCTTACATATTATTATGTGTAAATGGCTACACAGCATTTGATTTTATTGTATTGTGCTGTAATAGAGAAGATAAGGAAAATGGTTTCACATTATTGCGATTCATTATTAAAAATTTATATTGGACCTAAACCATATGCAAGCTCAACTGAACAAAGCTCATTAGTGGAGATATGAGATCTGAAAGTTTGGGACATTGGGACATAACACCCCAAGCATATTAGTTGGAGAAGAGGCATAGGGTCGCCATGGGGACAGGTACAATCATTGTACTTAGCCTTTGGTAATCATTGTGGGAAACAGGCTGATATTGCCCTCAGCCCTGTGTTAATGAACAGTCAATTACAGTGGAGTGTGGATTGAAGTGGGGGTGGAGTGTGTCCACTGTGACGCCACCATGTGAACCTAAATGGTTTTCTAAGCCTTCGCTTGTAACAAAATCGACTGTAATTACTTATTCAGTATTTCATTCATGCCTGCTTTCCTATTCATTCAGTGCCGAGAATGTGTTCGACCAACACATCATTAACCTTTCCAATGACAGCTGCATGAAGCAAACCCACAGGAAAATGTGTTACGAAGTGCTGAATTTGTGCACATGCAGTAGATCAGAAACATTCATACCGAGCATTTAGAATCCTTGCAGAAATGGTGCATTCTGTTCAAATGGATAACTTTGAAATTCGTTACAAATTCGTTAACCCTAGCTAATGATCTGGTTTCACAGATAGGGCTTAGATTAAGCCAGGAGTAGGCCTTAGTTAAGCTAGGACATTTAAGTAGCTGTTGCCTTAGAAAACATCATTACGGTTGTGCATCTAGAGACAAAACGACAGCACTGACATATTTTAAGATATTAAGCAAGTTGCTTTAAGTTAAGACAGCTCAAGCATGCACTTTAATCTAGGACTATAGGCTTAAGCCTTGTCTGTGAAACCGGGAATTAAAGTTTTATCACAATCACTTATATAAAATAGCACCCTATAAGGATAGGACTCTCCCCAGTACTGTGCACATTCGCACACTTTTTCACAAAGGCACAAACTCAATTAGCTGTGAGCATGTTTGCTAATCACACACACTGTCCTGGCATCTGTTTCACGGTTTGCCCACAGGAAAGAAAAAGGTTTGAGAAATAGAAGCAAGGGAATGAATATTGACATGAACAAGATTAAAAGTCTCTGAGATGTGAAGTCTTTAAATATGCTTGTTAGCACTATCCCTTATTGCTATCGCTGTAGCCTTTCAATGCATCATAATTGAATTAAGTACATAGTTTTCTGGCAAGAGTACAGGTTATCTGTCACATCTCTCATGTAATGTCCCAAGTCAAGTCAGATGCCTGTAATATACCCATTGTATGCTATGTTTACTTGTTTTGCATCATGTTTTGTTTATACTGTATTCTGTGTCATGTACTCTGCAGCAGCACTAAAACTATTGACAATTTTTTTAGTTAAATTAAGCTAAAATTCATTACATGAAAAACTTGGCCACTAACTGAAATAAGTTTAAGGTGAAGCATTAAAATTACTAAGAAAATGAAAGCTAAAACTGAAATAAAATTTAATTCAACCTAAATAGTAATATTAAATCTATAATAGTATATAAATAATACAAAAATTTTGCTAAAGTATTCCCTTTTACGCTAACAGCATCCAATAAGCATATTGTTCAAACGTTAAAACGTCTTTTGCTAATCCATGTGAAATAATCTTTGACTTTCTTAAAAAGTATAGCTTGCCAATGCAGCTGGTTAGCATCATACTTATCTGTAAATATTTGTACTGTTTACGATTAGCTATGTTAAATGTGTTGTAAGCCAGGTTGCTAGGTGACAGGGTCTTCGAAGATTGTATAGTCAACAATGGCAGTAAAATTGCTACATTCCCACAGCGGCCTCGGAATGCAGAAAACATGCAATCATTACCACGGAAACCTATCATGGGACGCCAACCCACAGAGGGCAAATCAAAAGTAGCTCAAATCATTCTTGTAAAATGTACCCGACACCACACACATCATCAAAATCACTCCAGCACAGGTGGTTCAGGCCCTTTTTTACTGGACAAAAATATAATGAACTACTAATAATGCACTGGCACATTTTCAGTGTGTACATGGAAGTGTGTGTGTGAATGAGTGTGTGTGAGGTCTGAACCCCCCTTGGTTCAAAGATGCTGACCTGACCGGAATCTGTTCTTGCTGTGAAAACCTGCGGCTGATAGGCTGCTCCTTCTGGGACTTGTAAAGCCATCGCCATAGAGACCTAAACCTGTCACCGGTAAGATTTAGGGGTCCCAGTGCTTGTTTTAAAAGTTTCAGTCTGACAGCAGGCAGCAAAAGTTTGTTTCTCTGAAACAACACACTACTGTATGTCCTCATTAGACTACATTGAGAAGAAGGTACTATTCTTTATGGGTACAGCTACAAAAACAATACATTTTATGCTTTTGAAGATCCACTTACAGATTTTGAATGCTGTTCAATAGAAAACTTCTAATGAAAATGATTTTACTTTATTGTTTATTGCAAAGTGCATGTCCTAAATCTGGAATCACAGCGACTTCAGATCCAGACTTTCATAAAAATGAAAATAGCAAGTGTAAAATGGGTGAAAGTTGAAAATGGCATAATTTTTATTGTCATACAAAAAAAAAAAAAAATTCCCTTTCCAATAAAGATATAATATACACTAATGTTCAAAAGAAGTGAAAGTGTCAAAAGTGACATATTTTGTACGTTGTTACAAAAAATACATATATTTTAAATAAATGCTATTCTTTTGAACTTTTCTATCCATCAAAGAATCCTGAAAAAACATATCAGTTTCCACAAAAGTATTAAGCATAAACTGTTAAGTATAAACTGTTTTTAACACTGATAATAATAAGAAATGTTTCTTGTGAATGAAATCAGCCTATTATAACTCTTTCAGAAGGATCATGTGACACTGCTGAAAATTCAGCTTTGCCATCACAGGAACAAACTACATTTTAAAATATATTACAATAAAAAACAGTTATTTAATGTTTCACAATATTGATGTTTTTAACTCTATTTTGGATAAAAAACTGCAGCATTGGTGAGCATTAGAAACTTCTTTCAGAAGAAAAAACAAGCAAAAGAAGAAGAAAAGGGGGAAAACACAATTAGTTCAAAATCTGCACTGGTGTATGGAAGACAATATTAAATCAAATATGGACAAAATGTATCTGGTTATCTCCTTATATTATACATAATTTATACTTTAAATGATCACCCCTTAACAGAGAATATTTTGTAAATGTTTCAAATCCAAACAAATTGTTTCAATTTTTCCAACAGCAATAGTTTATTGGATTAAAATGTTTATCATTTGTTACTCTATATGAACCCAAGAATTCAAAGTTTTATTTACAATACTAAAACTAAGGAGCTGTGTGTGTGCTGTGTCTGATAAGAGATGGTCACTGTAGAGGATTAATGTTATAATAATGTGTCTGCGTGACTGTCTGTAATTTTGCATGTGTTTAGTGTACTTCACATTACTGTGTTACTGTCTTCCACCACATACACACTCACTGTCAGTCCATCTCGCAGTGGACATGCAGTTAGTTTTGTAACAGCATACCTTCTTGTCAGTAAGTTACCGCACAACTATCTGACTCGGTGTGTGAACTTGTCTAAATGTCATGCTTACATTATTGCTGGTGCCATCATGTTTGACCTACAGATTGTGAGTGTGTGTGCAGTGGGTGGGTGGGTTGTGTGTTTAGCTGTAGGAGTTTACTGTGAGTGTGTGAGGCAGATGGCTCACCCCTTACACCTCCATGTTCCTCCGTACACACTACCCAGAATCCTTTGTCTCAGTCAACAGCCTGTAACATTCCAGCACCGTGAACGGTCGTGGGGAAGGTGACATCATCATTCTGCAAAAGTCAGATGGCATTGTGACTGTTTCTGCATTAAAAAAAGCTTTAATATAGTGCCCTAAAGTGGTCCAAAAATAAACCACCCATAGCAGTCAGTTAGCTGACATGTCTTTCATTGTAGTCTGTCACCTTTGCCTCTGTGAGACATCACTGTCTATGTGTCTGTGCTCACACATGTGTGAAAACCTATTACTAATAGTGCTGGAGCCATATTGCTCGACACGTGATAAATGACAAAGTCATCAGAATATATATTTTGACAAATTCAGAAAGGCAAATAACATGTTCATGTTTAAAGCAACACACACTTCCTAAGCTTGTGACTTTGTGTTTGCATGCACGTGTGTGTGGCCTGCCGGTTCTCAGGGAACCGTGGAAATGGCTGCCAAGCTTCATTTAGGGTGGACAGGCAAAGCCCTCTCCCTAAGGGCCCCGACCCCACACGCCTGCCCGAATGCTTTTACACATACGGACAAAAATTGGGACGTCAAGTTGCAATATTGCCAGATGTTGTGTAACGAAGTCACAACCTCAGTATCAACATGTGAATATAGAATAACAACAAGAAAGATTACAAATATCACTATTTTAAAAGACAGAATGGAAATCATTTAAATATTATGTTGTAGGGATTATATACTGTTAAAAAGTGTTGGGTCAGTTTTGTTTTGAAAGATATTCATAATTTTATTCAGCAAGGATGCATTAAACTGATCAAAAGTTATAGTAAAGACATTTATAAAGTTACAAAAGATTTATATTCCAAATAATGTTCTTTTGAACTTTTTTATTCATCAAAAATGCCTGGAAAAAAAAAATATCATGGTTTTCTCCAAAATATTAAGCAGCTGTTTTCAACATTGATAATAATAAGAATTGTTTATTGAGCACCAAATCAGCATATTAGAATGATTTCTGAAGGATCACGTGACACTGAAGATTAGAGTAATGATGCTGAAAATTCAGCTTTGCCCTCAGAGGAATAAATTATATTTTAAAAATATTAGAATAAAAAGCTATATTTAAAATTGTAATAGTATTTCATAATACTAATACTTCTTTAAAAAATGTTAAAAAAACTAAATGACCCTAAACTTTTGAACAGTAGTGTATATAACTTTAGTATCAAAATTGATATGTTAATTATAATCTATTGTATATGGTATATTTATATTATACAACATTAAAATAATAAGCATTAAACTATATTCCCTGCTGAAAAAGAAAAACAGCTTAAAAATCATTTTCTTCAGAGAGAGAGAAAAAAACATTTTTCATCTGCAAAAAAAGAATTTAAGTAATAAAAAAAAAGTAAGTTACCTGGTTGCCTTAAAGTTTTGAGTTCATTGAAATTAAAAATTTAAGTTAATACAATAAAGGCGATTCGTTTAATCAACAGAAACTCAAAATAGTATGTTATCTAAACCACATTAATTATTGAAGTTGATTTGACAAAAGAAAAAATGTTGTGATAACAAATCATGAAAATAATTTTTTACAGTGTAGATCTCATTATTTTTCAGGATAGATCCAGGAATATATAATTTAGCTGCTCCCGATGTTCATTGACTTGGTATTGATGCCTTTTCACTTATGTGAAGAATAAGTTAAAAAACTGGTGTTACCTTTTGGCCTTCTCACCTCAGATTGAGCTTGAGTCAATGTTAAATATCACTCAGAGTTAGAGCTAGCACACCCTGCTGTAGTTTCACACCCTACAGTCAATTGTGATAACATGAATGACCTCTCCCACACAGAACTATACCTGTACACTTTGGGCTTCTTGTCGTCTGTCTAGTCGTACATGTGTATATTATGTCTGTACAGGAGAGAGTGTTATGCTATGGCTCTGAGTACATGGTTGATGTCAGATTTAGAATGATGTTTGCTCAGCTCTTCTGATTCAGTGTTTTAGTAAACATGTGACAGATCTGGCATTTTGACGTGATGTGGGAGTTTTACCTTCATGAAGTCTTACACTTCATTCTTTATTTTAATGTTTTTCTTTTCCTTGGAGCCAGTGAAACTCACAGAATGTGTTTCACACTATACATTCCCATTACATGCTTAAAAATAAATGTTCCAAAATGGGGTTTTCCAGTCTTAAGAAAACCTTTAAAAGTTTAAGGCATTTACTTCAGCATTTAAACACAGTTGTTCATCTCAAATCTTTGCATTATGCATGGGCTATGCTTTAAAGAACACACAACCAAAACACTGATCTGAAGAATCTATAAATGTAACATCAAGAATCTCGAACCCTATACAGTGAAAAGTGGTTTTTAAGGAACCCAAGATACTACAAAGAACCTTTATTTTTATAATAAACAAAGGTTTGGCATATACTGTGCAGCTTTGTTGATTATAATGAGAGCATTCTCAGTGTTTTATTGTGCAACTCACTATATAATATATAGAGGGAGTAAGGCTGAATATGCAGAAACACCCAGTTCAAGACTTGTGGGTCAGAAAGTCGCATAAAGCAAATTCCTGGAGAGGAGTGGTTATGGACCTAATATTTATTAACAGGTTTGCAAAGTGATTGTAAGTACTGATAGATAAATGCAAAAATAAATTAAATAATAAATATAGTTACTAAGAAATAAATACTGTTCAAAAGTTTGGAGTTGGTAAGTATGTTTTTGAAAGAAGTCTCTTTAGTCTCTTATGTTTTCGAAAAAGAAGCAGCCATTATTTGACTTTTCAGTGTCACATGATCCTTCAGAAATCATTCTAATATCCTGATTTGGTGCTGAAAAAACATTTCTTATTATTATCAGTATTGAAAACAGTTGTGCTGCTTAATATTTTTGTGGAAACTTTGATAAAAAAAAAATTCTCTTTACTGTCACTTTTGATCAGTTTAATGCATTAGTGCTTAATAAAAGTATGTTTAAAAAAAATACATATTACTGACCCAAAACTTCTGAATGGCACTGTATTAATATATCATCATATACATTTGTTCGGCTTGTGTTATGTCTTGAATCTGTTAATTGAATCTGACTTTTCTTATTCTTCACTGCGGAAGGTAGGAAATTAAACAGCATAACAGCTGACCCAAAAACATGATGTGATCTAGGAGAGGGATCCTAAAACAAAGTATGCTTACAATTATGTAAATAAATAAATAAATAAATAAATATACGATCTAATTAAACCATTATATGTAGTTTCTAAAATATAGTACTTGTATAAATGACTGTGGTTTAGTAAATGCTACTTTTTCTGTAAATAACTGTATTTTGACATGTAATGACATGCTTCTTAATCATTTTAATTTACAAATACACACAATCACCCACCCACGTGCCTATAACACACACTGTGTATAATAAATGTGGTCACTTGGAAGAGAAGGAAGATTGTGAGTAACACTGAGGTGCAGAAATGTGGAGAATGTCTAGCATGTTTACCTGGAACAAACATGAACACACACATTCACAATTGCTCTATCTGCGGGATTTGTTACTCAGTCCAAGATTAGTGATAGTGATTGACAGAACATTTCACCAAAATATTGGACAGCAATAACAATATAAGCAAAAACTGAAATATAGATCCTGTGTGATAAGCACTGTGATCCGTAACTGGTTTACAAGTGTGTGTAAAGAATTTAAAGGACAGAAGACGATGGTGGCATGTTTAGTCTTATCAGTCCTCTTCTTTGTTAGTGTGTTTATATGACTGGGTTGAGTGTTATCATTGTCACTTGTTCATGAGAATGTTGCCCAGAAAAAAATATTTGCTCAGATGTTGCTCTTTCAAAGCTGGAATTCTCAGTTTAAACACTTTTTCAAGTACAAATGTACTAAGACAGTGATATTAAAAGTCCAAATTCAGTACCTTATTGATGATGCATACTAAATACAGGCAAGCAGATGAGCCCAGAATATGAACACAACATGCTAAGTTGCATGTTATGCGTTTTTCCATAGAAAACCATTAAATAAAATAAATAAGATGCTTTGTAAGGTTTATTGCATTAAGACAGTGCTTTATACTCTGGACTCATCTGTTTAGTCTTTGTCTTGGTACATTAGTACTTAGTACAAAATTGTATATACATATATGGTTATAGATATTAAAGGATTAGTTCACTTTCAAATGAAAATTACCCCAAGCTTTACTCACCCTCAAGCCATCCTAGGTATATATGAATTTCTTCTTTCTGATGAACATATTTGGAGAAATATTAATAAATATCCTGATGCATCCGAGCTTTATAATGGCAGTATGTGTTACCAAATGAATATGAGCTGAGGAAAGTGCCTCCATCCACATACATCCATCATAAACATACTCCACATGGCTCCGGGGGGGTTAATAAAGGCCTTCTGGAGCGAAACGGTGCATTTGTGTAAAAAACAATATCCATATTTAATAAGTTATGAAGTAAAATATCTAGTTTCCGCCAGACTACCTTTTGTATTCAAGTTACAAAAAGTGTAAACTGGCGTTGCGTCACTTACACTTTTTTCGTAAGTTGAATAGGGAATGCGTAGGTAGGACGTAGCATAAGCTTTCTGAACTGCTAGAGTTTTACACTTTCTTCGTTAAATAAGGATTTTTTTTACACAAATGCATCGCTTCGCTTCAGAAGGCCTTTATTAACCCCCATAACTAGTTTCTTCACATATAGGCCTATTTGTTTTTCTTCTTTTGAGAGGTGATCTACAGTAAATATTTATGGTATATTTATGGAAACAGAAGGAAAACTGACAGGCCTGTGCTGCAGTTCTATGGATGTTTTGATCTCCAGATCGCCGCACCCGTCACATGACTGAAAACTATGAATAGAGCTATAAAAAAAGATAGTTGATATCTGTCACTCTGTGGCTGTATAAGCACATAATGAAGACGAAGGAGAGAACTATAACAGCATTTATTATATTCCACAAGGTAAACACAGGAGACCGTAGGAGAAAACCAAACCACATTTAACACTGATGACATGGAACAAAGAACTGAATGAACTGAGGGCTAATATACACACAGAGATAATTAATGTAACAAAGAACACCTGCATAATTCAATCAACAACCATGGAGACAAACTAGCAAAGGAAACACTGGCAAACAGGAACTGAACCCAATGAACACAAAACCATGTTACAATCAGTGTTAGGGAAAGTTACTTTTAAAAGTAATCCATTACAATATTGCGTTATTCCCTAAAAAAGTAACTAAAAAGTAACTAAGTTAGTTACTTTTTATGGAAAGTAATGTGTTTCTTTTGCATTACTTTTTCTCATCTGGGCTGGGCTTCCTTGTTTGTTTTTTAACAACAAAAAATATATATTTTTGGATATTTTTGGCAAATGTAATGGCCCTTTCACACCAAGGCTGCGTCCGAAAACTGGAAAATGCTGCCTTCTGAGGACACATTTCAAGGTAGGAAGGCATCAAGGCACGTCCAAATCCAATGTTAGCTTCACTTCCTGTCTCATGAGATACCTTCCTCTGATTGATTTTTGAAGGAAGCATAGATGTATCCTTGGCTGCCTTTGATATCCCACAATCCTGTGCTTTCCATTCTGTGACAGTTGAGCTAGAAAAATAAAGATGGCGTCCGAAAGTTGCGTTTGCTGCTCAGTTTGTGTATAAATGTACGATTTTAACCAAGATATTTCAATTTTGATATCATTTCTATCGAAAAATTACTACTGTAGTAATTAAATATTTGTTTAGTTCTCACCAAAGCTCACGCTATATTGCTGTAGATCATTAAACTGTTACACTGCCTCAGAAGTCTGTCCGAAATCAATTTCGTGAGGTGCCTTCATGCACAAACGCTGTCGAAAAAGTCATTCTCTTATAAGACAGCGAGGCAGCAAGACAGATACCTAGGTTTTCGGACGCAGCCCAAAAGTGAAATGAATAAGCCTCAGGCTGAAGGAAGTGCAAATTCACACCTGTACAGTAGAGGGCGCAGCTCAAACAAACCTTTCAGCTGTGCTGCCATTCTGTCACTGCAGACAAATAAGAAAGCTGTCAGTCAATACATGGGAAAACAAAGTAACTTCCATTACTTATTTGAAAAAGTAACCCAGATATTTTCTTTCTAAATTTAAAAGTAATGCATTACTTTACTAGTTACTTGAAAAAAGTAATCTGATTACATAACTTGCATTACTTGTAATGTGTTACCCCCAACCCATATCATAGTTTAGATAATTTAGTCTCCGAAGAATTTGATGCAAACACAGCAGGAAAATTTGACAATCTAAATGAAACAATATATATTTAAAAGATTTAGTTTTGTTGTATCATCTGTTTCATATAATTCCACACTTACGTTGTGTGTGTCTACACTGGACACGAGCATGCAGACATGGTGCTTATAACATAAAACAAAAATGAATTCTGGTTGGTCATTTCACATGTCAGTCAAGACCCCGCTTTATGCTGACGGTCACAAGTCTGAGTCTGTGAGACTAAAGAGGCACAAAGACAGAAGTGATATACTGTGCCACACAGAAACCTCTGGGACAACCTTTAACCTTTTTGTACAGTTTACTTATTTTTTCAGCCTTTAATTTAATCATCCTGAAAACGGCTGTTAAATACACAGTACACATACTTTTATACATATACATCCCCATAACCAGTCAGACATAACCTCTGTAACTTCTGTGACCTCTATAAACCAAAGACCACCAGACAAGTGCTCTTCCTCAATCATAATTCATGAGTCACACACGCATTCACATTTAAGCCAACAAATTTCAGCAAAAAAAGATAACTTGAAAATAATCTTACATTTTAAATGATACATGATGGACACATTGTGGATGTTAAACATTCATGGAAAATTTGTTTGCAGACATAACTTGGTTTGTTATTTTGTTCATACATTTTTTATATAATATAATATAATAATTGTTTTGAGTTCCTCTCTGTGGTCTGCTTAGACTTCAGCTGTGAGGGAAACGTTACAGCACAGCGGTCAAACTCTTCTCTTCTGCAACCCACCAAGTTTGAATCCAACCAAATCTCCCCACAAATTAAACAAATGCTTCCATAGTGAAAGTGACTGACAGGTGGAGAAACTCTGACCTCAAGGTTAAATAGGCATACTGTTTATTGGAATGAAGGGATGTGTGTGTATAGATGTGTATATGTGAGGTGGGGTAGAGGGAGTCAAGGAAGACATGTGTCTTCGAAGGGCAGCGTTTACAGTGGGAATCCATGCATGCTGGAAAGGAAAATACACATGAAGTAGGAATGAGAGAGTACTGATGGAGATCACACAGTGAAAAAGAGAGACGGAGAAACCAGATGGACCTAGAGACTTCAATATGATTTACCAAATCTACAGACTTCCAATCGGGAATTTCTGCATAGATGTTCAAGCAGGACTGGCGTTCAGGGAAAATGGCTATATCTTGTCTCATCATGCAGTATTCATGCATTTCAATTACTTAAAATCAACAGATACATGTACAGAACCTTGCAAATGTTCTCAGATTTGTCAACATAGTTTAGATTTTTTGTGCCAAGACTTAACCACCAGATACGCATGTATAAATAAGTTAATAAATAAAATGACTTTAATCATTAATTCTTAAAGGGAAAAAACTCTTAGATTTGCTGTGCATAACTGGTTTTTGAAAGTTCGTCCCATTATCTGAGCAGATCCTCTGTATTTCATGTTCCATTTGACATTTCTCCATCAATCCTGCATGTTGATTGGTGGGGGGGGAAACAAATTCAACTGGTTACGCTGTAAAAGTCTTGATAAGTCACAACACACACAATTACACAAAGACACTTCCATTCATATCATATTAAATTTGGCATCTAAACTGATTAAGGTATTTTCTTCTCAAATCAAACACTTTTGACAACATTAGTATTCTTGCTTGGACCCTTTATAAATAGAGAAAAAAAGGGTTTCAGATATCATCTGAACTCATGCTGTAGTGTATCTTCCAGAACAGACTGAATCAATAAATATTCTCCTGAAGAGTACAGGAAGATATACTGTGACACATGAACTTATGAGATGGACCACACTCTGTGTGTGAGTGACAGTTGGAGAGTCATTTTTAGCAGTGATGGACAGGCACGCATACAGGTGGGACACACACACACACACACACAACTGTTCTGCGACCTAGAGTCTAAATTCTTTTTCGTACATACCTCACACATAAAATGTAAGAAAAACATCATCATATAATGCTTATTAATTGCTTCTTCTTTTTTTTTTTGTAAACCCCCATGTACATTGTGATCTTCAAGCATTTGCATGTGTGTACGTCCATTTTCATGTATGTATATGAGTTTCCTGTATTCTTTATGTGTATGTTCTCCTAATGTGCAGTGTCAGTGAAAAGGTCTTTTGTCCCTTGCCCTCTCCAGACTTGGCCTACATTACATGCATCTTTACTCAAAGTATACTGTACATGTGTCTTTATCCCTTGTTCGACCTTATGGACATTTTTGTCATTTTGTTTTGTTTTGTTTTGTTTGGTCATGTTGTCTGTGTTTATGCCAACTGCATACATTTTGGCACATGTGTATTTTTAGTGGAATTTTACTATTTCACCACCATTTCCTTTAAAAATCTATTTTGCACTATAATACAAAATAGTTCCTCTCAGGACCTTAAAGGACAAAAATGTCCCCATTGAAACCCATTAAAACTGCATTTTTTTTATTCCCAGGGCCATTTAACTATAAAATGATGCAATCTTTGTTAATAGGCTTTCATTCTGTTGGCAAGGCTTCAAAAATTTAAATTTGTAAGATTTTTTACCAGATGGTGGCATTTTTTTAGGTTTGGCCTATAAAGCAAACACTCATTTTATTCCTGTTTTCTGCTTCTGCATATTATGAAGCCAATTGGATAAATGATGCCGCTATAATTGTGTGGGTGTGTTGGTATGGATGTCAGAGTTTGGTTTATATGTGTGTAATAAAAAAAAAATTGTGTGTGTGTGTGTGTGTGTGTGTGTGCTTGTAATATTTGAGAGACAAAACTCTCTGTATATCACAAATCCAACCACTATGTACGAAGATTTGCTGGCATCTAATGGGTAAAATTTGGTACTGCGCCCAAAAGCTCATTTTTTGAGATATCAACCTCAAATTAGGAACACAGCTTGTTTCGATTTTTGGCTTTGATTTTCTAGCAGTTTTAGAGTTCAACATGTTTCATAAAATATAAATTTTATATAAAATAATGTTTATAAATCCTTTTCATAAACTTAAACCTCTATAATTTTTTACTTCAACAATAATCTGCCAAGGGTCTTCTTTAAAATGAGGCCAAACTTAAGTCTGTGCTCCCAAGCTTCAAATTTTTATGACAGTTTTTTGACATGGCCATTTTTGTCCTCTATGGACCTATGTGTAACTTGTTTTAATTGACGTACAAGTGTTAAAGGACAAAATAGCAACATAAAACATTTCAACCATAAATATTTAATATCAAACAACACAACATGACAAGAACAAATATATGATTAACATTTCATTGACACTTAAATGACTACACATTAAATGACAATGACAATGAAAAAATTATTAAAATTTGTCCTAAAACCATTAAAAGAAGAAATGGTTCTTTCCTTTCAAAATCAATCCTTACATGATGCCCATAATAAATCAGCTCATTGTAAGTTGTAATTTACACTGCAAATGAACTTATATTGTTAAATGTGAAGCCAACAAACCAATTAGTGCTTTATAAATAAAAATGCAGAAATAAAACAGCCAATGCGCAATTGACCTTTGCATAGTTTATAATGATGAGTTAAACCTATAGCCTATCCAGAAATAAATCATAACACAGCTAATAAGCAGTATCAAGCATTCGTAATGAATATAAAATATCATAAAATTCCTTGTTGCTGAGGCTTATTTCTAAAACATAAACCTCTCTTAAGTTTCTTTACTAAATTATCAATATGAGGTTTAAATGGCAAAATGTCATCTAGAATATGACCTATTAAATGTGGGCAAAAAAAAAAAGAACCATATCAAACCCAGCAGGAGTTTATTAGATATTCTGGGTCGCTCTGTCTACTATTTGATGAAACACTCAAAGCTCTGAGTATTGTGACTGATGTGCTCATGTCTCCCAACTGCAAAGCAATGCTGAAACACAGACTGTGTGATCTAGGTGTTCTGCGCTGCTCTGCTGAGCTCTTTGTTTTGATAGACTGTCTGAGTCGGCCACCGTGGTGCTGATGATCAATGTTGACTCTCAGAGGTCAGACAGGCAAAGGAAATTCACTCTGTCTCTTCTTAGCTAATGAGGTGGAGTGCCTTAAACAGATCCGAGAGCAGTTTAACAAGTCTTGTGCTTAAAGGCTTAGAACAAAAAAACTAACAAACATAACATGGTATTCTTTGAGGTCCCTTTGAGTAACATGTATAATATGTATACACTCTTAAAAATAAAGGGGGTTTTCGCTGTGATGCAACTTTTTTTTAGTAAACTAAAGATCTACTATAACGAACCTTTTATGGATGTTAAAGGCTCTTAATGGGACCATCAATGTCAATAAAGAACCTTTATTTGTAAGAGTGTATGGTATACACAATATTATACATGAAATACCATGATGAATATCGTAAACATAGTTAGAAATCCAGACCAAGGCCGTGACCATCTAAGACCCAGACCAAAAATAGACCCTTCAGGGTCCAGATCCAAACCAAGACTTGTTCGACAATTTTAACAGATGAAGAAATAAATAGAACAACTGAACTTATTGCAGTGTTCATTTTCAGACACAGCAATAAATATTTACATTATACTCAGGTCCTTTATAGAATACTGTGGTATTAATACAGCACCATGACCAGAACTTTATGTAAAAGTGCCATGGTACTTTTTTGGAGCTACTAAAATGTGGGAGATCTTAGAGAAAGACAGAAATATTTAGTAAGCTAGACGTAGAGATTGATGGAAAGATGTGAAGTTTGTTCATCTGTGTTTGACATACACGGCAAGACAGAATTGTGTGACATGTCTGTACTCTTGTCAACTCAGTACTTCATAGCAGACATTTCTGACCCACATCAACACAAAATCAGACTTAAAAGAACAAGGGAGACTCAAAAACAAGCCTTTTAGTCAAAGAACATGTGTAACAGACTGTTGCACAACAAAAAGTTCATAGAAAAAATTATCAATGTATATGATTGGTGCTGTTGAAGATTTATCTTTGATATAGTGCCACAAAAAGTATTTGGACACTTAAGTCACACTCAAAAATAATATTGCATCAGTTTAACTATGGACACACTAACATTTGGCAACTAAAAAGTGTCTAAATAAACTACTGGTCAATTGTACTTTTTTGTTTCGTTTTGTAAAAAGTCTGTTAAGCTCACCAAGGCTGCATTTATTTGATCAAAATACAGTAAAACAGTAATATTGTGAATCATTGTTACAATTTATAAGAACTGTACATTTTTATTTTAATAATATAATTAAAAATATTATATTTCAAAAAAACAAAGCTAATGCTGATTTGGTACTCGAGACACATTTATTTTTATTATCAGTGTTGAAAACAGTTTTTTTTAGAAACAGTGCATCTTTATTTAGGATTCTTTGATTAAAAGAAAGTTCAAAAGCATTTATTTGAAATAGAATTTTAATGTAAACTTGGTTCTTTCTCTCTTTCTTTAAAAAAAATATATATCTTGTTTTTTATTTTCTTATTTAATACAACGATATTTGTATCGAAGTCTGACTTAATTAGCAAAACATCATTAATTTCGGGCCCACTGTTATGTCCATAGCGTATCAGACTGCTTGCAATACCTCATATTTCCACGGTGCGACAGTAGTGTTCTTCTAGTAATTCAACAAGATGACAACGAGTCATGCACCTCTAGGTGGCGTCATTGCGTTAGAATTTATGATTCTCTGCTATTTCCGATCTGCTGCACACAGAGAATGTGGACGTGCAGAGCAGATTTCTTTGTATAGATAAAAGATAACAGCCCTGGCTGAAGGACTCTGATTCACCACTGAGCTATCCCAAGGACAGAAAGAAAGGAAATTAGATACAGCGAGAAAGACTGAGTAAGAAAGAGAGAGTGTTTTTGTGATCCAGGGGAGAAAAACATACAGAAGTTAAATCCCACCCAGATATTTTGACCAAAGTGAACAAACTCAGTTAGTGTGAGGCATTTAGAAGAGAACAAATACTATTTACATCAAAAACAGAAGTCCTTTACTGTCTGCTTCTATTAAAGATGACACTATTAATCGTACCAGAAGAGCTTATGACACTTTTTGTGTTATTTTAAATTTGTTTTTGTTGAAAGACCTTTATGGTGACTGTGCTGTGGTTGACAGTTTTCATATTAAAGTAACTTGGAATATGTACTTAAATTATGCTTAACCAAAGCCCATGTAGATGTATTAAAACTACCCAAAAGCCTTTTTGATTCTTAAAAACCGAGAGCTTGAAATGTAGTAAAATATGCTTTTCTCCTCAGTTACACTCTATAACATCACATTTGTCACGTGAAACCTCCAAACCACTGATCTCATATTTAGTCAAATTCAGATGTGAGATTCCAGTCAAAAAAGTTTCTTCATTCTGTGGTTGAGAAATTGTAAATTTATAAAGCCACCAGCCAAGTGACTTATGGTGATGATACACAGGGCAACTTTTTGAGCGATGTTGCCTGGCAATTTTGCTGAGCGATGTTGCTTGAGCACTTTCCCATTGAGAATGGGCAACAAATTTCAATCTAAAGTATCCAGATGGAAATTTGTTGCCCATTCTCAATGGGAAAGTACCCAAGCAACATCGTTCGGCAACACTCAAAAGGTTGCCCCGTGTATCATCACCTTTAGTCTCAGTACTTCAAATAGATTCAATAATAGACCTGCATTAAACAGAAATATAAACATGTATCATTAAAAGAAACATTTCCACATTTCCAAAAGATAATACCACTTTTTTGTAGTTTCATAGTTGTGACCCGTTATTGGCCTTTATATTGCAGGTTCTCTTTCTATATTTCACCAGCTATGAGTTCAACAATGTTACAGAGAGTCTGATAAGTTTATAGTTTTATGTAAATTTGCTTATATATCATATGAACCAGAAAAACAAAATGACTACTGTTTAATATAGACATGCGATATTCATAATATAATTATGTTGCCAAATTCATAAATTTTATGTCTGATTGAGGTGACAAATCAATAGATTGAACAACAGTTAAAATTTAAATAAATGAATCCAATTCAATTCTTTGAAGTACATTTTACATTGCAATTTGTATGCATATTGTTAGTGTTTATCATAATCATCATCATCATGATAAAAGTAATTATTATTGTCATTATTATTATTATTAGTAGTAGTAGTAGTAGTAGTATTTGTAATAGTAGTAGAGTAGTAAAACTATTAAGTAGCCTAACAATAGAAATGTTCAATTATGACATTTAAAAGTCTTGATAAAAAAAAAAAGACAGATATCTTATTATTAAACACATAATAATAATAACAATTTGTTACAAGTTATCATTATTATGGCCATTATTATTATTATTTAAACAATTTTAAAAATTAAACTATCAATTTAAAACCATATAAAATATCAATTTACACTCAGCTTTTAAAGTCTTCATATAAAATGTCAGCTTTCATATTATTAATAATAAAAATATTAATAATTTACTTTTACTTGTTTTTTCCCGAATAACTTTGACATTTTGTTCCGAGTAAATATTTCAGTAAAACAAAAACAAACCACTGATCACTCCTTATCCACAACAATGTATGGAATACCACAGAATTCCCATCTAGGGGCCGCTGTGTGGTGGGAGGAGCGGAAGTTGAGGAAGTCGTGTATTAGATCAGTGGATGAAGAGCCCGTGTTTGTTCTAACTGTACGCCGCTCAAGAGTTCAGGAAGCGTCTATAAAACCATCCTGATACAAAACACACACAGTCACTCGCGCGCACTTATCAGGACTGTGACACGCGCGCGGCTGGATCAGGACACTTTTGCATTATGCATTCGGACTGCAGGCTGCTGGGATGGACGCGTCGGTAATGGTGGGCAGAGGGACCGGAGGGGCTGCGGTCTTCATCCTGATCGTCTTCATCGTACTCCTCGGTGCCAGAAGCTCGCGGGCGCAGAAGGGTACGTGATCTTCCGAGGGGGTTAAAGTTTTTTATGAGTTGGTAAACTTCTCGTAAACGGCTTCACCACCTCTGGGTTTGGGACTGATTGTGGTTTCAAAACAAACTCTCGGGGTGGTGTGGTGCAGTGGTAACTGAAACTAGTGGTATCTGAAAGAGTGTAGGTTCAAACCCAGGCTCGGTTCTTGAACAGTCACAGTTGTGTGTTCGACCAAGACACTTATCCACACCAGTAACTAACCAAGACACTTAACTAGCAGGGCTGAACCTGTAATAAATTCAATTGGTAAACACCTCAGCTAAATAACTGAGTTTGTGCTGTATAAGTGCGCGTGCATTCTTGCATTCTCACATTGTTGCTGTGCTACAGCTGGAGCAACAGAAGAACGTGATGACGCAACGCCTGACATGGGCCGCGCGCTGCCCCCACTGCTTTCCCAAATATGTAGTGAGTTCATGTGCTGTCCAGTGTCAAGATGCTGCATTTAATCAGACTAACTAGCAGCTTAAAGGGATAGTTCACCTAAAAATGAAAATTATCCCATGATTTACTCACCCCCAAGCCATCCTAGGTGAATATGACTCTCTTCTTTCAGACGAACACTATATCTTTATATCCTTAGTCCTCTAAGGTTTCTAATGGTTGTGAATGGCAGCCCAAATTTTGAAGACAAAAAAAATAAAAAATGCATCCAACCATAAAAAAAAATGAATCCATATGACTCCAGGGGGTTAGTAAAGGCCTTCTGAAGCGAATCAATGCGTTTGTGTATGACAAATATCCTTATTTAAAACTTTATAAAGTAAAATAATGAGCTTCCGGCACAAAGGCCATATGCATTCGACGTACGTCCAAAAAGCATTAACTTACACGACGTAGTACACAATGACATGCCGTATTATGCATTATATGTCATATTGTAGAGCTTTATATGGCATATAAAGCTTTAAATGAGAATATTTGTCTTACACAAACGCATTGATTTGCTTCAGAAGGATTTTATTAACCCCCTGGAGTCATATGGATTCATTTTTTTATGGATGGGTGCAGTTTTTTGTCTTCAAAATTTGGGCTGCCATTCATAACCATTATAAACCTTGGAGGACTTAGGATATTTTTAAATAAATCTCCGATTGTGTTCATCTGAAAGAAGAGAGTCATATTCACCTAGGATGGCTGGAGGGTGAGTAAATCAACTTTAATGCTGCCTTCACGTGCTCTCGGAATTCTCGTAAATACAAGTTTCCTAGGTAAAAATTGCACATGAACGCCCTCCCATTTCGAAACTTGAATGCGATGAGCTCGTAATCACGACTTCAGAAGTGGGAATTATCAAATTTCCGGTAGCATGTGAAGGCAGCATTAGTCCTTCTCAGGTATCTGAAGTTACCTCGGTAAGTTTTTCCAAGTAGTATTACACATACAAGTACTACAAGCACTTTTATGCAATATCATAAAAATATGCTCACTCACACGAGTTGAAGACTAGTACAGATATATCAGTCCTCTAGAAAAAGATGTTTGATTCTACATTGAGCGATTTGCCCCCTCATGGATGCCGCCATCTTGATATCACATGATCTGTCATGACTGTTACTAGTTCTAAACCATTTTTTATTCTTCAAACAAATAAAAAAAAGCCATTAATATTGTTATATGTTGTCACGAAAGGTCAAAGATTGTTAAATTAACTGTCAGTTTTCCTTGTCAATAACGATGGAAATGTTCAATGCCTTTTTTATTGTGAAGACTTTCAGATATATTTCTATGCAGAAACTGGCTTTCAGATATAAACCTACCCTAATGAATATTCAGTGAAACCTGTGACAACAAGCCCCATACAGATTGTTTTCTAAAAAAGAGCTGACAGTATAGTCTTCAGTGTCACAAGATCCTTCAGAAATCATTCTAATATGCTTATTTGTTGCTCAAGAAGCATTTTTTTTATTGCTATCAATGTTGAAAACAGTTCTGCTGCTTAATATTTTTGTGGAAACTGTGATACGTTTTTTCAGGATTCTACGATGAATAGGTCTTTCAAAAGAAATAGTTATTTTCATTACATTATAAATATATTTAATGTCACTTTGATCAATTTAATGCATCCTTGCTGAATAAAAGTATTAATAAGAAATTTTCAGTGAAACATGTGACAACTAGCCCTAGTTTCTCATACCGACTGTTATCTGAAATAGCTGACAGTACGTTCTGTGCATAAAACTTTGGAAATGTAAGGTTTGTGTGGGTGGACTGAAGGGAGACACTGAGACTAGAGGGGTGTGTGTGTGAGTGTGTGAGTGTGTGTGAGTGTGTGAGTGTGTGAGTGTGTGAGTGTGTGTGAGTGTGTGAGTGTGTGAGTGTGTGAGTGTGTGAGTGTGTGAGTGTGTGTGTGTGGAGGGGCCTGTTGTTTTTGCTCTGGGGGTCTGAATATTGTCCAGCAAGGATTACGTAACAACAGCGCAAGCTGAGTTTCATTCGGTGTGTAAACGCGTGACAGGCAGCGCAAGCAGCTGCAGTGCAATGCGATCTCATCTCTCTGTCTCTCTCTTTCTCTCCTATAAAGATTCAACAAGGAGTTCTTTTGCACAGTTTCCAAGCAAAACATTTCACCAAATGAAGTTTAAGTGAAAAAAAAAAGAAATATGTTCTTAATTAAGACCAAATTATGGTACTTTCTGTTTGTCAAACATTAATGGAGCATGCAAATATCATCAAATTATGTTGATTTTACCTCATCCAGATTAGATAATTCCCAAAACACTAATAAAGAGTTTCATGCTATTATCTTGGTTTTTTGTATACTGTATGTACCATTGAAATACCATGGTATTCTTGGAATTACCTTGGAATACCATTTTAAGATCATGGTGCATGATGTGTATATATCAAAGTACCTTTTGAATCTGAACTCTGCAAAGTGCTTGACCATTTCTGGATGTTTTTCAGGGGACGGCTGTGGACACACAGTGTTGGGTGTGGGCAGTGGGAGCCTGGCGTCATTGGGGTACCCTCTGTCCTATCCCTCACACTCTGTGTGTGAGTGGGAAATAAGCGTGACCGCCGGATACACAGTCCTTGTGCGCATTGCGGCTCTTGATATCGATACAAACAACTGCCAGGTGTCTTACCTGCGACTTTATAATGGCATCGGACCAGGACGAACAGAAATTGGTGAGAAATACTTATGGACTTGATGTGCATTTGTTGTTTTTTTGTTTTTTACAGGTCCTCAGTCCCATTTTGGGAAGAGAAAGTAACTTGGTCTTTTCAAAACTTTTGTGATCCATGGCCCTGTTTACACCTGGTAATTATAACATTTGTTGCCAGAAAATTGCCAGAAACTGATGTTAAAGTCACAATGAAATCAAAATTGACGACAATAATTTTTTTTAATGGAATACTGCATTGTTTGTTAATAATGATTTATCCGTGCAGATCGTTATATTTCAAAATTGATGTGCCCTGATAAACTCTCACTAACGAGATCGCATTAATTATCAAACAACAACAATCCAATCGATTCCCAATTGACAAAATTAAGTCCTGCCCTACATATTTTCTTGTTCAAGGAGCCGTTTCATTCTAATATACATCAGAATAAGGAAGAAAAGATGTGTGCAATTGTCCATTTCCTGTTGACTTTAAAAACAGGTGTAAACAGGGTCTTGGTCATGGAAACAAAACTGCCCACTAATGTACAGAATGTTGATAAGTAAATGGAAATAGAGAATTATTCTCATTTCTCTCTCTGCAGTGAAGTTTTGTGGAGGGAGAGAATGGAGAGATGCTGTCATAAAGTCGAAAGGGCATCAGGTCACCGTGCAGTTCATGAGTGGACCACAGAACAACGGCCATGGCCTCTTCCTCTCATACACCAGTAGTCAGCACACAGGTAACTAATCTGGATACATTTATTGATAGTCTTCACCTCTTTTAAAGCTTGTGCATATGCAGACCATGTACTAGGGGTAGCACGGTACACAAAAATGTTGGTTCGGTACATATCTCGGTTTGGTATGTTTTCAGTACAGCAGGGGGGAAAACAAACCCTGTTGTTTTTTATTAAACAGTGGTTTACTGAATAAACTATGTCTGTCTTTCAATAAAAAAGTCAGTCAATATTGCTTGCAACTGACAGCAACATACACTGCAGTTTATGGTGCTGTTGTAATTGGGGGGAAGAGATTTGGAGTGCTTACTCTTTTAGGTGCAAAATGTGTTGGCAAAATGTTTTAGAATAAGATTAGAATTATTGCCTTTCTATTCCGGTACTTGTCTTCAGTGTCACATGATCCTTCAGAAATAATTCTGATATGCTGATTTGATGTTCGAGAAGCATTTCTTATTATTATCAATGTTGAAAAATGGTTGTGCTGCTTAATATTTTTGCAGAAACCGTGACACATTTTTTCAGGATTCTTTGATGAAAAGGAAGTTCAAAAGAACAGCATTTATTAGATTTTTATTTTTTTTTTTGTAACATCATAAATGTCTTTTCTGTCACTTTTGATCAATTTAATGCATCCTTGCTGAATAAAAAATAATTTCTTTTTAAAAAGCAACTTTTAAACAGTAGTGTATTTATTGTCCTGTATGTGTGAAAGCTTGTTATTGTATGAATTAGTGTTGAAGTAGGCTTGGATGTCACAAAGGAGCTGCTATGGAAACTGTGTGTGTGTTTGTCAAGATGAGAGTGAGGGACATCATGCGAAACTGATTATTTCAGGAATATGTTTCTGACTCTCAGGGTGTTAGGGTTTTTCCTGGTTCCAGGGTGCGTCCTGAGAGCTTATGAATGGCAGGCAGTTAATTTAACAGATGAGTCAATAATTTAAAGACATTCAAAATAAGAGGAAATGATGTAATGGCCATTGGTTCTTATGTCATACTGTACAAAGATGTCTCAGAGTTAGAAATGCATCCAAGAAACTAGATTTTTTTTTTTTTCACTTTCTTGTGCAAAATGGCCAACTGCTGAGTTTCTATCATACTCTTGTCCCTAGTTTTGACTCTGGTTCCTCCTCTAATGTCTTTAGGATTTTTCGTCTTTACATCAGGTAAAAACACAAGTCAGAAAGTCAAGTCAAGGGTATTTATGAAGTGTTTTATACAAAACAAATAGTTTCAAAGCAGCTTTATAGTAAAAACCAGTGTGATTGTCTCAATTCAATTTCTGGAATCATTAATAGCAGTTATAATAAATGGAAGAAGAATAGCATCCATGTCTGTAGCATAAACAGTGTGTATGTTTAATATTGATGTCGAAGTTTAGTTCTTAGAGAAGCCTGAAGATATACAGCTTTGATGCGAATGCTTAGCGTAAGCATACAGCATATATAAAGGTGCGATCACGCCATGTCGAGATTACCACAATTACGTGATTCCGACTTGAGATTGTAAGAAACGTTCGCGTTCTTGTGGAACTCTTCCTTGTTGTGTTGTGGTTTTGTCTATTGATTACTCAAATTACATCGATTCATTTTGGTGTTAAAAATGTTGCCATAGAAATGCATAATTCAGAGTCTGAGCAATAGTTTTCTGAGTCCATTTCCAATTTTTTGTTGTTGTTCTGTTTTATTCTACACATAAAAACAGTAGTAGGCCTAAACTTTGGTCTTTAAAAGATTATAGCTGTGCGTCACACATATGTACACATAAAAACCGAAGCATACTTTTGGACATTTTTAATTAGTGATATGAACAAACTCTAAGCATGAGAAAAAGTAGTGCTAGTTATTTTTGTAATAATGTCCAATGCTTCAGGAAAGTTTCAGTTTGTGATTGTTGAAACTGCAGTGTAAGCACATTTGTGAAGGTGCTCTTTATAGCATGGTACATCCTAAGCCTTCAAATCTTTGGAATCACAGCTGTGCACTTTTGTGTTTGATATGTTTTAACAATGACATTTGCACTTTGACCTCTCGGGCTGTCTGAGGTCAGGGGTTCACGCTGCCATGTGGGAGCTACACCTGTTTACCCCAGTACTGAGACACTGTGTGCGTGTGTGTGTGTGTGTGTGTGCGTGCACAAGAGAGAGAGAGAGATCATATTTCCCATGAGTCAGGAAAGAGACAGATGAATCTATGCTGTGGGTATGAGTAATGGGTACAATAACACCACAAAATACCTTGAACCTTAGATGCGCACACACAGTCATACACACTCTGACAATTGTGGCTGGGCGTTTTGCACCACTCATATTTTCTTCGGAAAAAGTAACGGATGTAAATCTAGTTGATATTGATCTGTTCATTCAGATAGAGGCTTTCATCCACAAGTATGAAACCCAATACACCAATCTGTTACACCACTTACTGAATGGTCAGTGCGAACATAACAAGCACACACATAAACGGCTGCATATTTTCTTTGTGTGGAACGATGACATTAATCAATCGTGTCACCATGGCAACCATATTATATGCTTCTTTATAAAATGCGTCTCTCTTCTCTCATCCTTCAGACCTCATCACCTGTCTGGAGAAAGGAGAGCACTTCAGTGAAGCGGAGTTCAGGTACCCACGCTTATAGCTGTCTGTGTGTGTGCGCGCATTCTTTCGAATGTGTGTCTCATTTTCCCGCCCTGCATTTGCAGTAAATTCTGTCCTGCTGGATGCCTGACTGATTTTGGAGAGGTTTCGGGAACCATACCACACGGATACAGAGATGTGAGTATGCCACTATTGAGTGGATGTTAGATTAAAGGATTAGTTCAGGCACAAATTACAATTTTGTCATTATTCACTCATCCTCATGTTATTCAAAACTTGTATGACCATTAACATATGCATACACCCGAACGTGCAGCCTTTCGAAGTATTCTCCATTTGAAAGTGTGCGCGAACACATGTGGTCAACACATGCGCACAAGTAGAAGGATTCATCCTTGTCCAGTGTTTGCGCTATTTCTCTCCAGAATTTATGAGCGATAAAAGTATATTTCTTTTGTACTCTTTTAAACTTTTTAAACTGGAGTTGTGTCTTATCCCCTTACTTTACTGTTTAATATGTTGTTGTAATCCTGGGTGGGTGGTTGTTCTGTTGTTGTTCCATTTTATTTTTATTTTTATTTTTTTTTTTGCTCCAAAAAAATAAAAAAGGCAAGGCAATTTTATTTGTATAGCGCATTTCATACACAATGGTAATTCAAAGTGCTTTACATAAAGAAGAATAATAAAAATAGAACATAAGGAATAGAAATAACAGGAAAAACCAGAATTTTGCTACCTGGATGGAAGAGCTAGGAAGTCTTAGGGAGTTTTTTGTTGTTTTTGTTGTCCGTCAGAGTGGATCTAAATGGATCTATCCATCAGAGCGGATCTGAATGGATGTTCTTACATTTCACACACACACCGCTCTCACACAAACACANCTTTACATAAAGAAGAATAATAAAAATAGAACACAAGGAATAGAAATAACAGGAAAAACCAGAATTTTGCTACCTGGATGGAAGAGCTAGGAAGTCTTAGGGAGGTTTTTGTTGTTTTTGTTGTCCGTCAGAGTGGATCTAAACGGATCTATCCATCAGAGCGGATCTGAATGGATGTTCTTACATTTCACACACACACCGCTCTCACACAAACACAACATCCCCAAATCGCAGTTCTTCAACTCATTCCCTTACGACCTTAAGTCTTATGACCACTCAACGTTAAGTTACATTCTATCCTCCTTCCCTACATGCCAATTCTTTCTGCATTCACCTTCTTTTCCTTCTGTCTGCTTCTTCTAGATTTCACTTTCTTCCTAATTCTCCCAGCTCTTTCAACCAGACAGCAATATTTAAAATGCATTAAAAGTCAGAATAACAAGATGATACATAAAAGATATAAAATACATTAAAAATGAAATAAAAACAGGAAAAGGAATTAAGAGAATAAAAAAAGATAATGGAAAAGGTCATTGCAACTTTTTATATCACAATTCTGACATTTTTTTTTCTGTCTTTTTTTCTCAGAATTGTGTGATTATAAACTTTTAAAAAGTTATAAAGTCACTTTTTTTCTTCTTCTTAGAATTGGACTTTATAACTCGCAGTTGCACGTTTATATCCAGCAATTCTGAGAAAAAAAAGTCAGAATTGCGAATTGTAAACACAATTCTGAGGAAAAAAGTCAGAACTGTGAGATAAAAAGTCGCAATTATCTTTTAAAAAATTTTATTCTGTAGCAGAAACAAGCTTTTATAGTATACTTCAGTTTTGACATGAATGCAAATGATTGTGTACAGCCAAACACGTAGTCTTTTAAAGTGTACAGCATTTGATAGCGGGCACAAACACAGACGCTTGACACATGCACACTAGAAAGTTTTATCTTAACTAGTGTCTGTGCTATTTCTCTCCAGAATGGCAGATGCAAATGTCCTTTTTTTAAACGAGAGTTCTGTGTATCTCTTAATTCCCCTCACACATGGTTTGTCAACGCTGCTGTCAATTGTTTTTGCGGTCATGTGTAGTTTGTTATTGTTCCGTCTCCTTTTTTTTTTTTTCTGATTGTGAAACCACAGCCAGGCCACCGTTGGCACCTTGTGGACAAACAAATTTGTGCAAAAATTAAGGCACACATTCAAAACTGTCTGTGTACTTACAAATGACTATGCTACGTCGAATGGGAGTCGAAGATTTCTAAGTCGAATGGGCGTCGAAGATTTCAACGTTGAATGGGGGTCAAAGCTTTCAAACTTCAAAAGTGAAGTAAAAGCACTCTAAAGGCATCTTAAAAGTGCTCCATTTGACTTGTGCACTTTATTCCAAGTCTTCTTAAGCTGTACCAGAAAACAACTAACAATTTGAGAACCACTGCGACCAGACTGAGTCATTGAGTTCACTGAAAATATCTGACTCAGACAAACCAGACACCTCTCAGGGTTCTCTTGCTTCTGCAATATATGATTTGTTTATCCTCTTTAACTGTGGTGATTTCAGTTATTGCTCTTCAAAGTAAAATATTCTCTTTGGATTCATGTTTGAAATGTTCCATCTGAATTCTTTACATTCTTCAGCAATGTTAATACAAATTCATTCCATAAGTAATGTGTAGTAAAATTATTTAAAAATTCTTTCTTCAGTGAATTGCATCGTTTTAGAATAGATCGGTCATTGAAAACATTGGTAGCTACAGAAAATTATCTTTCAGGCTCTTGAGGTTGCACAATTTCACAGATAAGCGATTCTATCATGTAATGTTTAACTATTTGTTTATACTTCAAAGCAAAAGCATATTTTAAATGCTTATTTAATTTTGCGTTTCTTCCTGCTTTCTTACCAGGCTTCCATTGTAAGTGCACCGCCTATTAATGTTTTTACAAATTAAGTCAAAATTATTGTTGGTGGTAAGCAAAAGCTAAGAGCGACCACACACTGTCTTAGCTGTACATTAGGTCATTTCTGATGACCTCATCACTGCTTTAATGCTTTCTGCTTGCTTTAAACTGGATGATTTCACATGTGAATTTACACAATAGGCAGTTGTCTTCTGAGAGCATGTTTCAAGCTTGAACATGGTGGAGTTTGAGGGAAAGACAGAGTGAGAAGCAGGCGTTCTTTTGAAGTTTAGTCATTGTAAATGATTCTGTGTGTCACTTTCAGAGCTCTTGGTCTCTTAGGGGCGTGTTGGTATGCGCGTCTGTGTGTTTGGATGCATGTGCGCGTGTTTTTATGTGTGTATGACAGCGTGTTTCCCGGGGAGATGTTAGATCAGGTTTGGCTGAATGGTTTTCTAATGCAGACCAGCTGACAACAGTCTTGTTTCTCAGCTCAGATACACCCTAAGAATTAGTGTGGGGCCCATATGACGCTTTGTGAACTTGTGTGTGTGTGTGTGTGTGTGTGTGCTATGTTTTTTGTGGCAAGAGCAGTGTTTTATTTTGCCCAGAGGAAGTGGTGTATGTTTGCGGTGTCATTGTGTGTGGGTGTTGAAAGTTTGCCTAGTGTGTGTGGGTGTTGAGAGTTTGTCTAGTGTTTGTGGTCTCTTATTGGTTTGGAATCCCAACTGTGTGTGTGTATAATCAGAACTGTCATTTTTTTTTTTTTCCCCCTCTTTTTAAACTAGCAATTTTACTATTATTCCAGTGCCTGGCAGCAAGTGGCTCTGGCCATGTACACACTGCAAAGAGATGCAGTTGTCATTTCTCTTCTAAGAGCTTTAAGTCCTCCTGCTTATGAGTTGTCATGATTTTTACTATAATGTGCATTCGAGTGTCACTGTGAATATAAGTGAAACATAAAACATGCATCTGTGGATCAGATTGTTTAAAAGTGTTTATTAGGAGTGTTTTTCTTTCTGACAGGCTTATAAGACTGATTTAAATGCCTCTGATTCTATTGCTTTCACATGCGTTACAGACATTTCAGCCTTAACTGAAGTGTGCAGCCTTGATTATTTATTTGATTAATTTGTGCATTCTTTAGACACATAGGCAGGCAGCTTATTAAGAAACACAAGAAGCTTTTAAAGCTCTAATTCAACAAAATTGAGGGAAGGATGCACATTAGGTGTGTAAATGATACTTGCATTTTATCCTTTATGTGCTGCCACAGCAGATGGTTAATGTGGTACATTTCCTGTCACCTCATAAGCTGCTAAATGAGTTGTATTTTCTGGCAAGCTTTATTGCTATTCTTTTTAAATAGTCTCCATAATGCATGTAGAATAACACTGTATAGTCAACATTCACAACTGAAACATAACCCCAATACCAACTTGTATCTGACATGATTCTCTAATGGACACAAAATGTCCGAATTTTTTGTAGTGGGTTAACTATTCCTTTATTGAGCAAAATCTAAGTGGTACATGTCTGTCAGCTGTAGTTTACGAAGACTTAGAGGATAATAATATGTTTCTGGTCACTAATGTTAGGTTGTTGAATAACACCTCATATGTTGCTATGGTTTTCACTATGTCAGCAACCCTGAGTTTAAGGTTATAAGAGCGACTCATTTATTCTGTACACACAGAAAGATAATTTAAAGGACCTATTATGCAAAATTCACTTTTATAAGGTGTTTGAACACAGATGTGTGTCCACAGTATGTGTAAACAACCAGCTTATAATGGTAAAAATCCAGCCACTCCTTTCTTTATAATCCCATCAATCATAAACGGTCTCTCCAAACACGTGGTTCCAGATTTCCCCCTAATCTTACGTAAAAGTAGGGGGAAAACTGGTGACGATCTGCTCTATTAGCATAGATACCACCCTGAGTGAGCCGCAGCAGTCTGCCATTTCTGTTTCCTCGCTGTAGCAGCTGGAGATATATAATAACTGTGCCAGAAAACATTACAAATGTTCTGTTATTAGATGTATCAATGGACATAAGAGTCTCCATAGACTCTCTGCATTGATGCATGATTATTTATTATAAGTTTTATGATTGTTGGATGTTTTTATATGCAATTTTTTCATTGGTTCATTGTAAGTTTGAATTTTGTCTGGTTGTACTTAAAGGAACCTGCGTATACCTGTGACCTTTTAGCCCTGATGAAGGCCTGTGTGCTGAAACGCGTTAGCAAATTAAAGTCTTGATCTTTTAGCTCCAGTTTTTTGTTTATTTCTGATCCCTCCACGCCACAAGTGTTGCTGGTTTTGCTCAAAAATAACTCTTGAGTCACTGAGGACACCATGCTTGAAGGAAATATGCTGAAAAGTTGGTAAAGTGTTATATATTTGCGCAAATCATTTTACACCGAACTGCTTCACAAATGACAATTCAAGGCTGGATTTTCATGATGGGATGGGAAAAAAACAGATTTTTCATAATCCATTACTCCAGTCTTTAGTGTCACATGTTCCTTCAGAAATCATTCTAATTTTAAATCATTTCAAATTTTACTGCCCAAGATACATTATTATTGTCAATGTTGAAAACGGTTGTACTGCTTAATATTTTTGTGGAAACTGTGATTTGTTTCAGAATTCTTTGATGAATGAAAATGTCAAAATTACATTTATTTGAAATGGGAAATCTTATGTAACATTATAAATGTCTTTACTGTCACTTTTGAGGACTTTAATGCATCCTTGCTGAATAAAAGCATTAATTTCTTTCAAAAAATAATCATACTGACCCCAAACCTTTGAACAGTACTGTATACGTATTTGTCATTCCCAAAACTTTGCTATGTGTCTTGTGAGAACTCTGTGTGTAACTCAGTCTAAACTCTGGAAGAAGTTCCTCTAATGAATCATCCATCATTCTTTATCACAGTGGCATAAATGATACCACTGCAGTTCTGCTTCAAGGATGTGACCTCATCATGCCAAATCGCAGCTTGTGGGTTTTAGGTGAGTGAGTCAGTGTCAGCTGTCTTAATTTTTCACCGTTTCTTTCTGCAGTCTTCTCCACTCTGTCTGGCCGGTATTCATGCGGGTGTGGTCTCCAACACTCTGGGGGGGCAAATCAGTGTGGTCAGCAGCAAAGGCATCCCACACTACGAAAGCTCACTGGCTAACAATGTGACATCTGTGCCGTGAGTAACCCATTTGCATTCTTGCTTGCTTTCTTCATGGGAAAATCTATTTAATTTGATTACCGGGCTTGCAAGGCATTGAGGTTTTTAAATTTCTATAAACTTTGTTTTCTTATTCTTTCTGCAAATCAATTCTGTTGAACTGCTTAATGCAGGGGTTTTCAAACTTGTTGATGCCAAGGACCACCTAATATGCTGATCCACTTGAAAGTTTCCCTCTTCCTAGAACATAAATATACAACATATGTAATTATATGAAAATAATACGTTTTAAGATTTTATGCATATATTAAATTTTGAATCATATATTTTCATATATCCATTGTTTTTTTAATTTTGTTTCACAATTATAGAATTCGTCTAATTGCAAGTTTTCTCACTAATAAAAAATGTCTGTCTTTCTTGAACTTGATTTTATGAAAGCTATAGTCATATTGCACTTTTTTTTTTTTCTCAATATTTTGAAAGAGCGTATAGGCCTAGAGGTGAATTAATGTAGTGATGAAGTACTGTCATAAACATCAAAGGAGCACATGGATCCATCTTGGCATTATGAATCGTTTGTTGCCATAGAAACAAATACTTTCTGAGTCAGAGGACCCGAACTGCTTTAAATTGTCATCTGGTAATTATGGTAATTCCAACATGACGTGAACACAGCATAAGTGACAGCTTAACATTTGCATACTGGATGCATTTATTTGCAACCCTCTATAGCTGTCTACACCGCAAAAATCTAGCATTGTGTGTTTATTCTCATGTACAAATCTAGATGCATGCTGTGTGCAAAACATCTCTGATGCAGCATTTCATTTAAACCAAATCGAAGCCAAAAACCTGAACTTACTAAGGCATTTTGCTGCCTTGCAAGCACTGGTATTTCCTTCTGGAAATGCAAACCTAGTTTTATACCTCTTTGGTTGAGTTTTCTTTTTTTTTTTTTTTTTTTTTTTTTTTTTTTTATTTTTTTTTTTTTTTTT
>RJVU01070621.1:438959-518376 GCA_003731715.1 Anabarilius grahami
CAATGGCATCTACTTTCTATAAGGGGCCATTCATTTAAAAATGCAAGATGCAGGGCTGTGAAATTTTTTAAACGTTGAACTACTTTTAACTTGAGCACCATAGAACACCGTTAAACATGTCCGTCTAGTGGAAAAACAATGGAAAAGCAGCACAGTGGAATGCAAAATGCGTTCTATGTGAACTGCCTCTCAGGCAGCATTCTTAGTGAAATGGAACCTCAGAAATTACTAATTTGAAGATGCAAACAAGCTTTTCACACAAAAAGAGCTTCTCATATGAAGTGCACTCATTACAGTTGATTCCAGTAGTCTCATTTTAGCATGTTGCTAAGTTAACAAATACAAACCACATGCAAAAATTGGGTGAAATTGTCCATTTTTAATTAGTTGAATCAATCTATCAATATGGTTTAATACTGAATACAATATTTATAATCAATCCTTAAATCAATGTCATCTTGCATGAAAATTTCTGAATTGCTTTCTGGGATTGCCTTATCCACAAAGTGCATAAGCAGTGCTACCTTAGATAGTGGTAGGTTTATAGTATAGTAAGGTTTATAGTATTAAAATATGGTTTATAGGCCGATGTTAGTGATTTATTTTTTTTTTTTTTTTTTTTTNATGGCATCTACTTTCTATAAGGGGCCATTCATTTAAAAATGCAAGATGCAGGGCTGTGAAATTTTTTAAACGTTGAACTACTTTTAACATTTTAACAAAATGCGTTCTATGTGAACTGCCTCTCAGGCAGCATTCTTAGTGAAATGGAACCTCAGAAATTACTAATTTGAAGATGCAAACAAGCTTTTCACACAAAAAGAGCTTCTCATATGAAGTGCACTCATTACAGTTGATTCCAGTAGTCTCATTTTAGCATGTTGCTAAGTTAACAAATACAAACCACATGCAAAAATTGGGTGAAATTGTCCATTTTTTATTAGTTGAATCAATCTATCAATATGGTTTAATACTGAATACAATATTTATAATCAATCCTTAAATCAATGTCATCTTGCATGAAAATTTCTGAATTGCTTTCTGGGATTGCCTTATCCACAAAGTGCATAAGCAGTGCTACCTTAGATGGTGGTAGGTTTATAGTATTAAAATATGGTTTATAGGCCGATGTTAGTGATTTATTTTTTTTTTTTTTGGATCAGTTTTGCGCATGCTTATTTCCCAATTTAACATTAACATTGAAGTTAATATTTTAAACACTAATAACTTAATAACACTGTTAAATGTGATCTTTAACAAATCTCCATTTGTACCCAATTTGTATAAATATCCCTTTTTTTCATGCTGTACATTATAATGTTGTGATGCCAAAATTAATTTAAAACATTTATTTTTGTTTCATTTTTCATTTATTCAGACACAATAGTATACATTTTAATATTTAAAATTGGATATCAGCTTTAACATTAAAATGGAATAGCCTTTATGTCAGAAGCATGCTCATGATGCCTAAAAATATTGTGTAGGTAGGCAGCTCACTAAGGTTTGAACCGTTCTAATGCTATGTAATTAATGTGCTGTGTAAATGTTACAGAGGTGGCGCTGGTGGCAGTGTTGGTCCCTGTGTTAGTGGTGGTTCTGACAACCCCAGTGTTAGTGATGGTGTGTTCATGGCTATGGAAGAACAGGTCAGTAAAAAATAAAAAGTTTAGGTATCTCAAATTATTGAACAGTAAAATGAATCACCAGGCAAAATATTTCAGCCTCATTTAAAAAAATTTGTTGTTCATGAAAATTTTAACTTGATGCGGGTAGGCCTAAAAAAACGACTGGTTTCAGATAATATGTTCACCATCTGCATTCAAACCTACAGAAAAAGCCCCGAGGTGACTTATGACCTTCCACACTGGGAACGCACAGGTGCGTCTGTACTCACTTGTTTCCTCTCATGCGTTTTCACCTACATGAATTATTAAATGTGCGTCTGTACTCACTTGTTTCCTCTCATGCGTTTTCACCTACATGAATTATTAAATGTGTGTGAATGTGTGTTTTAGTGTGGTGGAAGAGTATGAAACAGTTGTTGCCCTCTAAGCTGGATGGAGACGACTGTGTTCGTTACAGTTCCACGGCACGAGTGGACCACCAGAGACCCCGAGTGGAGCCTGCAGGTACACATACAAACAAACTGTTAAACTTAGCTTTATGTTCTCCAACAAACCCTTTACCAGTCTATTTTATGCCTTTCCCATCTGCGTAGAATATGCCCAACCGCTTGTCACCGGTACCATGGCCGCTCTCGGACAAAGGTCAACGTTTAAACCTGAAGAGGCTGATGCCCCTGAGTATGATGCACCTATTCCCCCGGAACATTACCATGCTTACGCTGAGCCCCTTCCTGCTTCTGGCACTGAATACGCCACGCCAATCATGATTGACAGGGCTAACCACCTATCAGGAGGCACTCTACCATTCAGGGGCCGTGGTTTAGTGGCTCGGACAGACAGCAGCCAATCAGCAAGCTCAGCCTATGACACACCCAAGAGCACATCTGACCAAGCCACACCCACTGAGGGACAGTTATACCAAGTACCACAGAATACCCACAATGCACCATGTCAGAAAATAGACTGACCAATCACAGAAGAGTGGACCCTTTTGGAAACCCTCGGCTGAACACTACCTTTCCTAAAAATCTGCAGATCAGATCAGAATGTGCGCAAACGTGCCGCTCCTAGCCATCTCAAATTGTACGCCGCGCAAGTCCTATCACTGAAATAACACAAAGGAATGTCAGGAGAGAGAGAACAGCAGAGATCTCGTTACACTACTGTGTTTGGTGGGTGTTTTGTTTGTTCATGCGTCTAAATGTGTGTGTACGAGTGCATATATGTGACTATGCTCTGCTATCAAACTGTGAGTCTTTAGATATCTGTGCATTTTTCTGAGAGCGGAGATGTATTCATCTCGGTCGCTCATTGTAAGGCACATGTTTCCCCCTTAGGCAAAGATATTTTCAACATAACCGCCCTCATGCACAATAACAAATGATCATTTTCAGATTAATAGACAAACACTCTCATAATAACACTGTGATTCACTGTCATTTTGCACTGTTGTATTGTATTCTGCTGTTACATAGGTGCCTTCTTTGTGACATAGCAACACACGCCTGTGCTGGTTTCTCTACTTCTGTTCCAAAACCTAGTGAGTTAACTTGCTTTGTACTGCTTTAATAGTCAGCTTCCTTAATACTGCAGTTTCATCATGATTCAGATTGACATTGATTCTCTTAGCCAGCGTTATGATATTTACAGATACCTCAAAACATGCTGTGATACATTTCCAATTTGATTAGATTAAGGGGCTTGCGACCGATATTGATATTATATGCCTATTTTAGACATTTTATTAACTTCCTAAAGCAACCAAAGTATAACATTAACATTTTAACTCAAAAATAAATAATGAAAATCATCAGTTGCTAATGCAATGATAACCATTGACATCAGTCAAGAACCTATTTAGAATCACATATTGTTTTCATTTGTAATGTAATTCCTAGCAACAAAGCAACTGTTTCTGCTTTCTGAGTTTGTTGTGTTCAGAATGACTCGGTTTACAAAGTCAATAAGTTTATGATGCCTTGACTTTTGAAACCTGTTAAGATTTGAAAAGCGTGTAGTGTATTTCAGCCTTTAGATGTCGTGCTTTAGATAGGAAGCAGCTCCCCTGCTCACAATAGTTTGATGTTAGCATGTTGCTTAGCTAACACCTCATTACTCTAATAATTGCAAAAATACTTTGTACACACAAATATTGGTCAAAATATTCAGTTTTTCTTATATTTAACTAGTTTTTACTAATAAATTTTAGTATTGAATGATATATGTGGATATTTAAAATCATCGGAACATTTGTATCCACTCGTTTGCCATTTTGGATTCATTTTTTCATTTGTCATTGCAGTAAGCCTACCTTTTGGAGAAAAAAACATGACTGTGATGCCTTAAAACTCTTGGTAGGCAGCTTACAAGGTTTTGGAACAGATTTTGTTGTAGATTTTGCATCCTTTAGTAAAATCTGAATGAATTAAAAGTAGGACAGATTTACAGACATTTATTCAGCACAGGAACTAGCAAGGCCTTTATTCAAAAAGAAAAAAAAAATGGTACAGCAATGGTGCTGGTGCTGCATTTTCAAATTCCATGGAAAAGTCCTCTGTGCATGACTGCGCATACACATTTTTGCCAAATATATCTTTAGTCATGCACATGAAAACTTGTGCCATGCAAAGATCCATTTTTTCCTGCTGATGTTTCCTGCTTGTATTAATACTCCCAAACCACTAACAGGTCACGTTTAAGCTACCGAGCATGCACTGCTTCCATGGTTACACTGTCCTAATGGATACTTTACGAAAGTTGACCCTATAGTGGTCAAAGGTTAAAGAGCAAAATACAGGATGCCAACCGTCTTGCCTTTAATAGGATTCACTCTGTGCCAAGTTGTCTTACATCTTGTTTTTTTGTTGTTGTTGTTTTTTGGATTGTTGACTTGAAGACCAAACAACCTGATGGATAATTAGTCCAAACATATCCATTTGATTTAATGTTATCAGACCAAACGTTGCCTCACGCTATGGATTTTGGATACCAGGATGTTGCATGATCAAAGTCAGATTTGTACACTGTTACATTTGTCATTTACTACAATATCTGACAAGTCATATTTCGGTACTTGCGTTAGTTTACTGGCTTAAAGCAATGAAATGTCCACAGTGATGGCACTATGGACATTTATGTGTTTCAATGTCTTTGTGAGTTTAAAAGTATACCAGATTCAGTCGTGTTTGTGCATGTCTGCTTATAGTTTTTGAAATCTTATCAGAGTTGTATGTAATGTGTTTCTGTGCACTGTATCCACAAGCCTGTGTGTGTTCATGTGTGTCTGCCGTTCACTGTACATCTGTCTCTAAATGATGATTGGTACTGTAGATTGATTGTATAGGAAAAACAATTTTAAATTGAAGTTTTATTAAAAAATAAAATGCAATTACAAGAAATTCACTTTTATACCACTGAATTCATGAATGGTTACACATCCTGGCCTTTTAATTTATGCAGCAGTGCTATTTCTCACTATTACATATTTACTATTCATATTAGTATGATAAAATGTTAACACACATTTACCAACATGACCTAAGCAGTTGAAATCCTTCAGAAATATTTTCAAAATTTCAATGGGTAGATGACAATGTTTTTTTTCCCCCAACATCAATATTTCAGTTTTAAATGCATAAGTGTGTGTGTGTAGTTAAAAGGTGCTATCACAATAACTTTTTCAATATTTTAATTACCCACTATTTTGTAGTTCCTTCAAGTAGTCTTGAAAAAAATTCCAATATGAAGTCGTAATGTAATTTGTAATAATTATAAAATAATTTTATATATACAAATATTAGCGTCTGACTGAATGACGAATGCGTTATGCCCAACTGTCAAACTGACAAAAGAGTCACTTTGTAAACTCTGGAGTGTTGAAAGCGCATAAATACATTGTGTAAAACTGATACATTCTTATACAACTTTTAAATGAAAAAATTAACACATTTTATGCTGTATAATAAGTAAATGCAGTGTTCAGTAAATACAGGTGGTTTGTAATCGCGATCAATATATTTCGTATATTGTCACAGACGCCCCCTGCTGGTAGTTTACTGGTATACTGCGTACTTATGCAGTACGTACCTGTTTTTTTTTTGTTTTTTGTTTTTTAATAGAATGTTAAACAATTTCTTCGGGTTCATTCATCACACTGAACATGGAAGATCAAGTTAGGTGTCCCCTTTTTATAAGGCACTTATTATACAAATATTGTGAGTCAACTGAGTATGCACTGTAGAAAGTAAAGTTGCATACTATGCACAATATAGGCCATACATACAGCATAAGTAAGTTAGTATGCTATTCCAAACTTAGGTCATATCAGATGTGAAAAGAGACCCCAGTGCAATGATTTCAAAACAGCTGGAAATTATACTTATCCATTATCATTTCCTGTCTGGAAATATGGCCAGTTTTTACATTTCATCATAACAGTGGGGTTCAAAAGTTCACTTGTGAAAATGTTTCTATTTTGCAATTTTCTACTTTAATACAGATTTGTTTGTTTCCATTACAAATTATAAGCATAACAATTTGCGTGAAAAGCTGAATTGAAAAATGAACACTTTATTTTTAATCCCAGACTTTCGATGTGAACTCATATTTTTGAATGCCACTGTATATAAGGCTAATATTATTATAGAACCATATGAAAAAACATTTTTTTTCTCATAATTAGGCTGATATGTACAATTCAATTGCTTCCAATGTGCCTTGAAGTGCAGTGTTTATATCATTCTTTTCTGACATACATTTCCTTCCTACTATGGTTTATTCCTCCATGTTCTTGCCCTTTTTGCCCACTTTCACATACACCGTTGTGAGTACAATAGCTGCCACCAAGATCAGTCCACTGGTCACCAGGTACGCTATAGGCAGAAAGTAATTCTGCCCTCCAAACCAGGTCACCATGGAGATCACCAGCTCCTTCTGACCTCTAAAGGGCCCGACAGGAAAATCTGAAGTTATTGGTCAAGGCTAAATCAGCATCTGGAAATATATGTATATATAAAAAACTAGAAATTAAACAGATAAATATAATGTCTTCAAAGGGATAGTTGACACTAAATTGAAAATTCTGTCATGATTTAATCATCCTTATGTTGTTCTAAGTCTGTATGACGTACTTTCTTCTGTGGAACAAAGAAGATATTTTTAGAAATGTCTCAGTGGTTTTTTGTTGTTATGTTGTTGTTTTTGTCCAACCAATGGAAGTCAATGGTCACCAAAACTGTTTGGTTACCAACACGCATTTGGGGTTCCACAGAAGTAAGTATGGAGGTTTGGAACGACATGAGAGTGAGTAAATGATGACAGAATTTAAAACCCTTTAAATGAACTAAGGAAAAAACATCCAATTTTGTCAGTGGTTTAATACGTTTTGCCACCAAACCAAAAGCCTGGCTTTCAGTGCTGCCGAACCATTTCCTTCCATTTACAACCAGTTCTGTCCTTCATGAGCAAAGGATACTGTAAATTATAGAGATGCTGTAGTTGCCAGCAGGCAGGCCTTGAGTGAAAGGCCCTTGAGCACGATTGAGAACCCCATAAAGCTTTTTGAAATTAGGGAAGGCCGCCTCTCTCATCCAAACAATCAGGTCATCATTTATGAAGCCATTGTTGTTGAGGTCTGTGTCATCCAGCTCATAAACCGGACGCTGCCAGTATAAGGGCCGAATCGTGCCTGAGAACAAACAGAGAGACAACAATGAGAAAAACATACACATGCTAATAAACGCATGAGGCATATGGTGTGTACCTTCAAAGGCTTGTTGGAGTGTGAATGTGTTGTTGGTCGGAGGGTTACGGAACTTGACGTTTTTGTCCGTGTACCAAGCGATGCCCTTCCTGTAGAGTGGAACTTGCATTTCTGGCCCATTTGTTGGATAATACATCACTGTAAATGAGTCTGAAAGGAAAATAAAATAGCATAAACAACCACAAACATACATTAGCATAGCATACTAACATGTGTCTCACCGTTGAACATGCTGTTGGCCACAGCACCACATGGGGCAATGGGTACTCCGTTTGCATCGTAATCGAATGGAGCGCAGTATGAACTCGGTGCCTACATGAGCAATAACAACATCTTGAATGTGATAACAGCGCTACTAATGTGAAGCATAGTGAGAGATCAAATAAAGACAGACGTTATTTTAATCAGTGAGTGGGAGGGATGAGGAAAGAGTGTGAAAAAGGAGTGCAAACAGAAGGGAAGTGAAAGAGACGTCAAGCACCTTCAGGTTGTTCTTCCTCCCCACCATCTGTGTATCATCGCGGGAGTCCATGTACCTCCGCAGGTTTTGATGAAAGTTCCTCAGACCGTAGTAAAAAAATACATCGCCCTGAGGGAGACAGCATGCTATCAGACATAGTACTACATCATGTTGAAAGAAAACACGCTGATGACAAATTATGAGGTTCACATAATGTCTCGTTTAAATTAGGAATCAGACTTTTGTGATATGATTTTAATTTTGGATGTCTTCTCTTTAAAAAAACAAAACAAAAATGAATGGTTTAAATCTGAAGCGAAGAAACTTTACTACAGAAAATAATTAGACAATAAAATATGTTATTTGAGTTTATGTAAATCTTTGTTCTAGACAGAAAATTATTTCCTTCTTCTGGAATTTACTCTATGTAAACCCAAGTTAGGTTTAGTGGCTTTAAATAGTCATGGCAGGAGTAGAAAAATTGTATATTATAAAATTGAATATAACTATTCTAGAGAGTGATTTTTGAGTGATGTATAAAAAATAATGTATTTGCACACAATTGTCTTTTTATAAAATTAGTGTTGAAAACAGTTGTGCTTCTTAAAGGGATAGTTCAACCAAAATTGAAAAATTGTCATCATTTACTCACCCACACGATGTCTCCAAACCCGTAAGACTTTCGTTTATCTTTGTAACACAAATGACGATATTTAAATGAAATCTGAGGGATTTCTGTCCCTCCATTGACAGTCCACGCAACTACCACTTTGACACTTTAAAGGGTACATAAAGAGATAAACTTAAAACTAATCCATATGAATTGAGTGGTTTAGTCCAAATTTTTTGAAGACACAATTGCTTTAAATGATGAATAGATTGAATTTAGGTTTTTAATCACATATAAACATAAAATCACTCATGAGAATGAACCTCGTTGGTTCTCGCATGTCAAGCAAGCATGCTTGAACTTCCGCTTACCACACCTGATGTGCGAGTGGATGAATATGTGTATATAAGCCTAAATTCAATCTGTTCATCCTATAAAGTGATCGTGTCTCTTCAGAAAATTTGGACTAAACCAATCAATTCTTATGGATTAGTTTTACGATCTCTTTATGAACTTTTGAAGTGTCAAAGTGGTAGTTGCATGGACTGTCAATGGAGGGACAGAAATCGCCCAGATGTCATCAAAAATATCTTCATTTGTGTTCAGAAGATCAACGAAGGTCTAACAGGTTTGGAATGACATGAGGGTGAGTACTTAATGATGGAATTTTCATTTTTGGGTGAACTAACCCTTTAATATTTTTGTGAAAGCCATAATACATTTTTTTCAGATTTCTTTGATGAATAAAAAGTTCAGAATAACAGCATTTACTTGAAATAGAAATTGTAATGTAACATTATACACATCTTTACTGTCACTTTTGATCAATTGAATGCATCCTTACTAAATAAAATGATCAAGCTCCTTTAAAAACTTTTGAATGGTCATATCACTTCTTGATCTGACCCACCGAAAAGGTTTTTGGAACGTAGAAGTTAACTGAGCATGTGCAGGTCGTTCTGGAGTTGATGGCATGCTTCCGCATCTCAAAGCATCGTTCACATGTTCCAGCATTAGTGTAGTCCACCTATGTAGCAGAAAGAACAACATACGATATGACTGTAAAATGCGACTGTGGTTGGAGTTATGGCAGCACATGCTCCAACATATGATGTGGTGCATGTGTGGGTGTCACAAGTTTGAATCCCATTCACCCCTTTTCTTTCCATCATTTATCAATGTGACCATAATGAGCAATTTTCTCTATAAAGGTAGCATAATGTAGAAAAACAGGTTTTTATACTTAATAAAAACAGAGTAATGCCCATGCAAATGATGCTGTCATGTTGCTATATGGTTGCTAAGATGTTCTGGGTGGTTGTTTACTGGCCCAATTTAAAATAGCACACCCCAAGGCTATGATATTCTGGTCTGTAGATATGTCTGCCTTAGCAAGCAGTGCTAATAACAAGACGACAATCACAGTCATATGTAGTTAGTTAGCTACTTTAATTGAACAACTAATTTAAATGGTTTAATAAGTGGTAATGTAATGATTTTGAATAAAATATCTAACAATTTGGTTTTTGACCACCAACCTTGAGGAAAAGTTTAATGATAGAGAAACCAATATTTTGAATTTATCAAATTACAAATGTTAGGTCTACTACAAGTAAAAATAGCTAAAGAACTTGACTTAATACATAAAATTATACTATAAAAACACACTAAATTCACTCTCTGATGGATTTGTAGGTTGCGTTGAGGTTGTTTCCACATCTTCCTGGTCTGTTTCTCCACTTCCTGCTGTTTTGCAAATTGGCACTTGATAAAAAAAAATTAAAAAAAACTTCTAACCTTCAGTTCATATGTGTTCTCAACAGTGATGAGGAGCCAGATGCCCAGAAACAAGCACACGAGAGAGAGGATGTAGAAGGTTGGCAGCACGGTCTGTGCCGTGAGAGATGGAGACCAGGCGGGTAACCTCTGCTGTTTAAATGCGGAGTTATCCGGACGCCTCGACAGTGGCCCTGTACCTGCCTGCTTCTTTCCCATCTCAGATTCTCTATAACTTCACAAATATATTAATAACACAAATTTAAATAAGAAAGTGTTTTCTTTAACTGCCACCGATGGAAGTTTTCCCAGTTCCTAGTGTGACTGAACCTTTGAACCTTAAGTGACTGTTACTTATTAACTACAACCACTCCACCTTATACACACAGAGCAGTTCTTCCTGTCTTTAGCTCGAACTGTAAAACCTCCCCAGCGCTCTACACATTCTTTTCCATCAGAACTGAGTCTCTCCTCATTCCTGGACTCTGCCGTAATGTGTGGGAGCAGCATTGTGTGTGCGCTTGGTGCCTGAGCATGTGTTGTAACAGGATATTGCATTAAGCAGAATATTTTGAATAAAGTATAAACAGTCTAAAATGGGAGGGGCTCCTGATGTACANNAAAAAAAAAAAAAAAAAAAAAAAGGACAGATCTTTTTGTCCAATCAGAATTTTTTTTAATTGTAAAAAAACATTAACACATATTTTTTTCCTCTTGCAGCAGATATGACACAAATACATTACAATAGCTCTGTAAAATACATGTTAAACGTGTAAATAACAGAACAGGCTGCTCAAAAGAGTCCTATTTTAAACGTTCCTTCCCTGCAGCTCTGAATTAGACCACGGTCCATCATTTTCAGTAAGTCTCCTTTCACCTGAAACAAAAAAATATTTTCAGCTATTTTTACCCCAGTTATCAGAATTGAGTTGAAGATTAAATGGATAGTTCACCCAAAAATGAAAATTCTGTCATCATTTACTCACCCTCAAGCTGATCCAAAGCTGTATACATTTCTTTGTTCTGCTGAACACAAAAGAAGATATTTGGAAGAATTTCAGTAACCAAACAGATCTCGCCCTGCATTGACTACCATGGTATTTTTTTTTCCTACTATGGTAGTCAATGGGGGGGCGAGATCTGTTTGGTTACTGACATTCTTCCAAATATCTTCTTTTGTGATTAGCAGAACAAAGAAATGTATACAGCTTTGGAACAGCTTGAGGGTGAGTAAATGATGACAGAATTTTCATTTTTGGGTGAACTATCCCTTTAAAGTCAGTTAAACCAAATTAAATCCTTTAGTTTAGTTTATCAGATATGCACATTTAAAATGTTGTCTTTCTCTTCCTGGAAAATGGAACAAAAATTATTGATGTTCTTGTTCACACAACTAACAACAGGAAGTAGCCAAACATATTTTTTAATGGTTGTGATATAAAAGAATGCCTTTTGGCAGTTAAAAAAATGTGTTTCCTGTTTTTACAGAAAACATGGTGACACAGGAAATCATCTGTATTAAGTGTGTATCATAATTTTGGCTAAATCTACATTAGATATCAATATGTTAGATATTTCATCGTTATATCGGCATTACTTTTTTTTTTTTTTTAAATTATCTTTGTAATGTTATAATAAACATGCCTGTCCTATCTGAAAACAGCATTTACAGTATGTCAGTGCTACCTCTGGCATATCCACCATTCTCCTGAGCTTCTGGTCTCGGTAGTTCCAGTCCAGTACCAGATACCTCAGTCCTTGCACAGTCAACCCCTCTAGAGCACAGAGATCACAAGTCAAGCAGCAAAAAAAAACTGAATTTCACAAAACTGAAAACCATGCAAGTCGGTTAAAATAACACATTTACAAGAAATGTGCATCAAAACGAACCTTTCTCTAACAAGGCACAAATTCTCCCAGGAGTTCCAACAGCAATATGGGTCACACCTTTACTCAACGACTTGATCTGGTCATCCACTTTGATGTGTTTCGCGAACAGCTTTAGCACTTTAGCTTGACCTTTAAATGCCATCAGCTGCCTTAAATACAAAGAGAGAAAAAATGTCTAACACTTGGGAAGACAAACTCTGTATTATTCAAAACAGAACAACTGAAACTCACTTAATGACATCAATGGCTCTGAGAGCGGATCCGCAAACGATGAGCAACACAACTGACCGGGTCTGGGTGTGCTGCTTCTGGATTTTAGCCCACTTTGGACAAACTGAAATAAAATGTGTTAATATGAAATGTGTTGATAAAAAAATATTTACAATTATTAATTTAGCAATTAACACAATCCACACAATTAAAAAAGCCCCGTGACCCGCCGTTCAAAAATTTGGTGTCAGTAAGAATTTCTTTTGAAATAAATTAATACTTTTATTCAGGAAGGATGCATTAAATTTATTAAATGTGACAAACACAATATAATGTTACAAGAGATTTCTATTTCAAATAAATTATGTTCTTTTGAACTTTCTATAAATCAAAAATCCTGAAAAAAAAAGATCATGGTTGCCAACATATTGATAATGATAAGAAATGTTTTATGAGCAGCAAATCAGCATATTAGAATGATTTTTGAAGGACCATGTGACACTGAAGACTGGAGTAATGGCTGCTGAAAATTCTGCTTTGCATCACAGGAATAAATTACACTTAAAATATATTACAATAATAATTTTTTCACAGTATTACTGATTTTACTGTATTTTTGATCATATAAAATGCATCCTTGGGGAACACAAGAGACTTAAAAAAAAAAAACATAATTAAATCATCACTTAACCTCATGTTGTTCTAAACACGTATGAGTTTCTTTATTCTGTTGAACACAAAAGATGATATTTTAAAGAATGTTGATAATCAAACAGTTGACGGTAGCCATTGATTTCCATAGTATTTTTTCCTTACTATGGAAATCAATGGCTACAGTCAACCAAAGTTCTTTAAAATATAATCTTTTGTGTTCAACAGAAGCTAGAAACTCATGAAGAACAACTTGAGGGTGAGTAAATGATGACAAAACTTAAATTTTTGGCTGAACTATCCCTTCAAGAAACTGAAAGACTGCATAAAAGACAAACACAGTGTATATATACGGTGTTTTACCTTCTTTGAGGTAAGAAGACACACTATGTGTAAGGTCATTACAGCTGAGGAAACAAGAGTCTGAAACAGAAAAGACAACAAACAAAATCAACCTACTCATCCAATATCCAGATTCAAGCGAAACCACACATAAATGCGCATTAATCGACTCACCCTTCAGCGTCAGTTCCTCCTGCTCAATAACGGAGCGCGTCTGGCTGTAGTGATTCTTCAGAAGGCTCATAAGGTCAGCTGGAGTGCCCGGCACAGGCTCAGAGCTCGTCAGGACATCTGTGATAGTTTTCTTCTTCTAAAGACAAAGGAGTAAAACAATATTATGTTTTAAAGGATTAATCCACTTTCAAATAAAATTTTCCTGATAATTTACTCACCCCCATGTCATCCAAGATGTTCATGTCTTTCTTTCTTCAGTCGAAAAGAAATTAAGGTTTTTGATGAAAACATTCCAGGATTATTCTCCTTATAGTGGACTTCAATGGACTCCAGACGGTTGAAGGTCAAAATTACAGTTTCAGTGCAGCTTCAAAGGGCTTTAAACGATACCAGATGAGGAATAAGGGTCTAATCTAGCAAAACGATCGGTCATTTTCTTAAAAAAAAAACAACAACTGTATATGCTTTTTAAACAAAAATGATTGCCTTGCAAGTGTTTCCGCCATTCCGCTTTCCGTATTCTTCAAAAAGCTTACGCTGTATCTCCTATGCCTTCCCTATTCAATTTACGGAACGAACACAGCGCCAGTTCCATTTTTTCTGTAAGTAGAATAGGGAAGGCGTAGGACATACAGCGTAAGCTTTTTGAAGAATGCGAAAGTGCGGTTTTGGCGGAACCACTTGGAAGGCGATCATTTGTTTATATAAAGCGTATACATTTGCATTTTTTTCGAAAATGACCGATCGTTTCGCTAGATAAGACCCTTATTCCTCGTCTGGTATCGTTTAAAGCCCTTTGAAGCTGCACTGAAACTGTAATTTTGACCTTCGACCGTTTGGAGGCCATTGAAGTCCACTATAAGGAGAATAATCCTGGAATGTTTTCATCAAAAACCTTAATTTCTTTTCGACTGAAGAAAGAAGGACATGGACATCTTGGATTACATGGGGGTGAGTAAATTATCAGGAAAATTTTATTTGAAAGTGAACTAATCCTTTAAAGCAGTTACATCAGTGGCAGAGACAGTAACAAGAAATGGAATGAATTAATTCAGATAAGCTAAACTTACTAAATGTTAACCAAGACCTATGAAAACTGAGAAATGAGCTGTCAAATTCTGTTCAGTAAAATCAAAGCATCTCTGTAGGAAGTTTGCTCTTTTTGTCATGTTTTTTGTCTCTTTTCTATCGAGCATGAAGAAAAAAATATTCTGAAGGAGCATATTGATCTGGGCAAAAGAGTTTGACATATACAGTAACATTAACCGACATGTGAATCATAATTCTTACCTTTCTTCTCTTCTTGTTTTTGTTGGACTCCTTATCACCCTTTTCCTCTGATCCCTCCTGTGTGATGAAACATTCTTTCTGCAGGGAAAGACAGTCTTTACTTAAAGATGCCCTGGTTCTGTTTTTGCTCATAAGACCTTTTGTCTCAAAGACATCTCTTTGATGAAAGACTTAAATGACTGAACCCAAGAAAAAAAATGACTCACAAAGTCGAGGTTTCTACATCTTTCAATGTGTCTATATTATGCTCATGTACAAGTTCATAATTGTATTTTTGGGGTCTGCTAGAATACATTTACATGATTTAATGTTTTATCATAATGTAAATTACTGTAGCACCTCTTTTCACCATCTGCCTGAAAAGCTCTGTTTTAGTTTCTTTGTCTTTAAAAGCCTGCCTTTCCGAAAAGCCCAGTCTGCACTGATTTGGCAGCTGTTCCAGTCTATTGTGATTGGTCAACTGATTACACTGTAAACTTTAGAGTGTGTGTCGGAACACCCCTTAACATAATCACGTTTAAGCTCCTGAGGTTTCATGAGAAGCTATAAACTATAATATCCAGGATAACTCGGTATTGGAAGCCCATACAATGTTTTTTGCCCTTGCAGCGGGAAAAAAAAAGAAAAAAAAGAAAAGTGTCTCCTTGCAAAATCACTTATCCAACTGAACTGGTCTGTGAGGGTGGGTCAAAGCTGCCAGTAGGCAGGCTTATGCAAATTAAACTTCTTTTGGTGTGGACTTTGTAGATCGTTTACATGCACAAACAGCTATATTACACACTATAGGAAAGGTAAAGTAATAGGAGACCTTTAAATAGAAGAATATTTTTAACAGGTTTCTAAAGGAACCCCAACACCAAAGCCTCACCACAAACCCACTGCATTGTTTGAGTCACACTTGAGCTTTAATAGAGTGCAACAGCAGCCATACATTTTTTTAAATGTGACAATATAACATATATCTTTTCTTTTGAGAGCATAGGGAAATTACATCATTAGCAGTGCTTCATGGATGTGGGCAGTCGCTGCAGAGCTCTTTTGACATGATTTGCTTCTCTGATTGTAGCTTTCTTTGCAGAATCATGGCTAATGTTTTTCACCAGGAATTCTGCTTCAACATGAATATTGAACACGGATATAAAGATATGTTGAAATTATGGTTTCAACAAAAGCATATACCATTGATTAATTACCTTGAAGCTCTCAGTTGATCTGTCTTTAATTATTTTTAAAAATCAATTTCCCAATGAACTGAAAGGCATTTTTACTTCCAGGACCTGATTGTTGCACCCTATTCTGTCAGATTTTTAATGGCCTCACAATCATCACGTTTGTGTGTGTATTACCTTAACCGTTTTCTTCCTCTTCTTTTTCTTAGTGCTGTCTTGAATCTGTTTTTCACCCTTCCTTTTCTTTGATGTAGATTTATTCGGTTGTTCTTCTGTAATTGGCTGTGTGTCCTCCTCTACCTCTGACACACCTTCATGAGACAAAGTTTGCAAATAAACTTTCCAATAGAAAAACTGATTGAACAAGACAACAAAAATGTCATGATGTACATTAATAAAAAATAAAAAAAGAAGCTAAAATAAAAACATTACTACTACAATTGTTTATATGGGAGAAAACTACATATCCCAAGATGCTCCGCAGACAGTGCAAACACGTGTTGTGTGTAGTCTGAATCCAGTTAGAAATGTTTAGCAATAGATCCGATAATATGAAGCTAACCAAGTTCCAATTGGTGCTCGTTTATTGACAAGTATTTCATGTAAGTTACAAAGGATTTTTTAACGATCTAACAGAACCTTGTTAGGCAGAAGTTTCTAGAGGACTACATAGTGTGGCATGGCACAGCAGACTGTTTAAAACCGACACGCACAGAGCATATATACATGACACAAACATTACAGCACGAAGTATAGTTCAAATAAACAAAAAAACATATGTTTGTTACCTGAATTGTCTTCCTGGGTCCACCACTCGTCTCCTAAATCATCAGCCATGTCTCAAACCGCAACCGCATGTCTGGAGTTTGCGCACGGCAGATTCGCATAGTATAAAAACTGCGCGAATCTACCGGTTAGAATAATTATGATGATTGTGACGCTATTATTGAAATAATAAACGAACCATCAAATATAATTATTTTAGAATAAGGCTTATATAATTGTAAGCAGAAAAAAAGCATTCGAGTGTTACTAAAATTTTACGTTAATATTTTTTTTAGTTTTAAATATTGAGGTTTATTTGTAACCTGAAAATAAGTCTAAACCTAACTGAGCTGAGGCACTGTGATATTTCGGGTTTAATGTGGTTTAATTATGCGGTTTCCAGATTAACTAAGTCTGAACCACTAGGAGGCGCTGAGTCCTATAAAATTATAATTATCACTCTGCAGGGTGTTTACCATCTCTGTGTGTATGTATGTGTGTGTGTGAATGTTGGACCGGGATGGAGAATTTGAGATGTGTGTGTGCTCGTTTGTTCCACTTTCCAGCACACTTGTTTGACTGGTCATTACTCTATAATTTCTCCTTTCTCATTCCAAACCCTCGCGCCTCTACCCCTCCGTGCGCGCTCGCATATACACACACAAGAACGCGCACACAATTATTTATTCATCACAAACATGAATTAAAAATCTGTTTCCCTTCAGCGTACAGCACTGAAAGCAACTTCACAGGCTGTTCATCTAACACAGAGATCACTTGTGGTTAACCAAAGATGGAAAATATTTTATAGAGAAATTCTCTAAAGCCATATCTAATTATTCAAGAGCAGTTGGCAACTGAGAGAAGGGTGCCTAGTTTGTTTTAATGCTGTTGTCCCAAATACTGGTGAATATTTTCAGAATTTTACAGTCAAGAACAAGTTCGTCTTATGAACTGTTTTTCAGCCTTTTTTAATTTAATTTATTTTTTTTAATTTTTTTAATGTGATTAAAGTAAGATCGCAATTCCAACTTGAAACGAGAGGGAATATTTTTGTCTTACACTTTCAAGCACAACCTTTAAACACAAATTTACATGCTCACACACACACACACATGTTGGTTTTGCTATACTTGTGAGGACATTGCATAGACTTCCATTGATTTTATATCAGGTCAATGATATTTTCTATCCCCCTACACTACCCCTACTCCTAAACCTAACCATCACAGAAACATTTGCACATCACTAGATTTAAATAAAAACCTCTTTTGGCTGATTTATAAGCCTTTTAAAATAGTGAGGACCACCCAAAAGGTCCTCACAAAGCGAAATGTCCTCACAAAGCAGGTTGCGTCTCAATACTTGGTCCTGACAAGTATAGCAAAACACGGACACACACACACACACAAAGGAAGAGAGAAATATACCCTCAACGTTGTGATTTTCCCTTAATTACAACAATTCTGTTTCATTGTCTCCTTTCTTTCTTTCTTTCTTTCTTTCTTTCTTTCTTTCTTTCTTTCTTTCTTTCTTTCTTTCTTTCTTTCTTTCTTTCTTTCTCCCTGAGTGATCCTTAGTAACAAGTAGGTTCTCGTCATGGCAACATGCTCTGAAATAGACTGTGAAGCTGTGTTGGATTCAAGCCGCAGTGGTCAAAAGACTGATGGAGTGTGGAATGTGTTCTCTGCATTATGGGATTCATTGTTTCAGTAGGTTTTCTGTGTTATTAAGAGCTATCCTTTGGGTAACAACACTTTAGGCCCACGGGAGTAATGCAGCAATCAAATAAATTCTTAAAACAGAGTGCAGATTGTAGTGTCTGGCATGTTACATGTTGTAATTTAGCTGATGCTTTGATCCAAACTGACTTGCGGAACCTAACCTTATTACAGGGTCAGTCCCTCTGGAGTTACCTGGGGTTGAGTGCTTTAATCAAGAGCACAATGGTTATAGTTCATAAATCACCACACTGTGGATTTTGAACATGCATGATTCATTTAAACTCTGTTTTTCAGTACAACACTGCTCTTGCTTGTGTGATATTGCAGTTTTATAACCAGCATATTAATATTGACTAACTGAAATTTCAGACATAACATGGTCAGTTATATGTTTTTATTTTTGCTCCGCAATAGTCTCAAAAGAAGCCAAAGCAAGATCAAGTGTTGGAATACTATGTAGCAGCATTCTATGCAGTGAAATAATTCCAGTGGTGAACAAAATATTAGTGTTTTTGGAATGCTGTTTTTCAGTGTCACATGATCCTTCAGGAATCATTTTAATATTCTGATAGAGTTCAAGAAATATTTCTTATTATCAATGTTGAAAACAGTTGAGCTGTTTAATATTGTGTAAACCGTGATACTTTTTTTCCAGAATTCTTTGATAAATAGAAAGCTTAAAAGGACAGCATTTTTTTTTTATGGAAATCTTTTGTAACATTATATCTTTACTGTCACTTTTGATCAATTTAATGCCCCCAATCAATACATTTTTTGGGCTTCAAAATCCAAGATACCATTAACTCCCATTATAAAGCTTGGAACAGCAAAGATAGCCTATATATTTTTTTTAACATAACTCCAATTGTGTTTTTCTGAAAGAAGAAAGTAATATACACATAGGATGGCTTGAGGGTGAGTAAATTATGGGATAATTTTTTCCAGTTTTTATACAGACTTCCTTGATTATAAGTTAATACAAAACTTAATATGATAAATTAGTTAGCCTTTATATTGATTGTTGCCTTCATGAAACTAAACCTCAGTTAGCAGTTAAAACAATATTTACACAAATAAACCTACAGGTTTTTTACAGTGTTTTTTTTTCCCCCCAAACAATGAAAGTGAGTCAGTGGGCTCCAAATGTTATTTGGTTCCAACGTTCCACAGAATATCTTCATTTTTGTGCTCCATAGAAGAAAGAAGGCCAGATTTGGAATGAAATACAGTAAAGATGAGAAAATGATGACAGAATTTTTATTTTGGGGGGAACTATCCCTTTAAGGGGTTGTTTACACGACACCATTTTCAACTAAAAACGGAAAACCTTTTATGCATTTTGGCCATTAATTTACATGACATCTGTGTTTTGGGGGCCTGAAAACGGAAACGTTTGAAAACAGGTTTCAAAGTGAGAGTTTTTGAAAGCGATAACATTATTGTCTCTGTGTAAACATCAAAAACACAAATTTGTGGAAAAGGTGACGTCATGCGCATGCGTATTATGTGTTCAGTATATAGGTGTGTAGTTTTTCTTTTCAAAGTGACCTTGCCAACTACTGGCCTGGCATGCGTAATACAGGGAACAGGGATCATCTTGACAACACTGTCCTCTGTTCCGTGAAAAACGCGAAGGAAAAACTTTCAATTTTTAGTACATCATTGTCGTGTAAACATACCCCAAGAATGCAATGAATTGGCTGGCTCCATTCTATTATACCATTAATATTGACTATTCTGTGCCCCAAGCAGGCCTTTCCCTCAATCCAGGCATATCATTCAGTACACCCCATGGTACGGCACCGCATAACCTGATATTGCTGAGTTCAACATGTTCCTGGGTCAACATTTTTGTTGATCCTGGAACAACATTCAAATCAGATTTGAGGGACAAGTTTACAGATTATCTCAAGTTTAGGCTTAAAATCATGAATTGGTGCTTCTACATCAGTGTTATTCATCTATCATTTCCCTCAGATTTTTGGGATAACTTATGGGTAGGGTTAGGTTTAGGGGTAGGAATAGGGTTAAGACTAAATTTTCAGACTAGAATGTTGTTCCAGGATCAACAAAATATGTTGACCCAGGAACGCATCGAACTCAGCAATATCAGGACGTGCTACGGCACCACTCTGTGGTTGAGTATGGGTTAAGTATGCATAACAAACAAGACTCCCAGTGTGGATGTGAACTTTACATTGCAGTGGCCTATTTAATATCAGCACGGCATATGATGCATCTCTTATATATGTGCACCATATGTAACGTAACGAGAGACAGGGCTGTTAAGTTGGCTGGAAGTTACAAGAGGTTGAGAAATAACAGGAATAGGTCATGCCAGAGTATCTAACAGAGCTTTGAGAGCCCCAATTTAAGCAGCACAAAAGAATGCAGTTTATGTTCAGAGCTGAGAGTCCTTACTCAAACGCAGTGCTGACAAATCCAGGTCAGAGCTTCTCACTTGGAAATGATAAGAGTTTATTGTGGCTGGAGATTCGAGTGCTGCAGAAAAGTAGGAAACAACTGCCGCAATTCATTTCAAGAGGTGCAGAATCTTTTGCATTTTTTGAATTGTCATTGTCATCATTTGTCCTCCTCCCTATGATGATGATTTGAAGATTAGAGGGCAATTTGCCAGGTCCCCATCTGAAAGAAGAAAGGTGATTTTACACGGCTTTGAAAGGCAACAATCTAATCTCTCTCTTTCTAATCATTCTCGCTTATTTTGCTCTTCCTTTTTTTGGAGAATTTGACCTCTCTATTGTGTCGAGGCAGTGTGCACTGATACACACACAAATACACACTCAAACACATCTGTAATATAGACTGTGTGGGAGCTCAAATGGTGGCAATTTGTGTGGCTATAAGCGATTGGTTGACACGGAGGTGCTGATTATGGGGTATAAGTGTTAGGTTCCGATGGACCCATCCACACTGATGCCCTGATTATGGATAATTTACCCCTACTGTGGCAGCATGGGACTCTACCCACGCTCCCATTCTCTCTCTTTCTCTCTCTCTCTCTCTTTCCTTCGCTTACGTCTCGTCTGATATCAGAGAGAGATGGAAAGAAAGGTTGTCACTGATTCTTTCGATGCCGCTACCATGCCAGTCATTTCTACGGTAATGCAGAAACTCATAAAGTCACTATTGAATTGAATATCTGCAGTCTAATATTCCTTGACAGACCCATGAGGTTTTTCTCTATCCTACCAACCCTATGACTCAGAATAGCGAATAACCGTAAATGACGATAGTCAAATCTCTCTGGTATGCTAGATGGCTTTTTTTCTTTTGCCTTTTCCGCATCTAATATTGCGCCCAAAGTACCGTCTATAAATTACACAGTGTGTGTAATATATAATCTAGTGCAAGTGTGTAAGAAACGGCCTGCGGATCAAGCACAGAGTGTAGCGCTCCACATTAAATCATTTATGGAGCCTGCATTTAAGCAGGCCGTATGCATACAATGCATACATCATTTTTAGCGAAGCTTCGCACACATGGCCTTTATATGTGCGTTTGAACACATATTGAACTCAATTCAAATATAACGTATAGTATTTTGCCGGGAAAGGCCAATGAATACGCCCACGTCGTCTTGCTTGTTACTCGCACGGGAACGATCCACCCACAGTGACACATGCTGCCGTAAGTGTGTGGTCGAATTCAAGGACACAGATTTCTGCCATATGGATTGTGAGGCTTGAGTTACAACTAGGTTAAAGATGATTCTTGATGTCCTGGAAGAAATGACTGGCAAAACAATAACATTTGTATGATGAAAAGACCAGCTTAAACCGGAATGAATTCCCAAGGCTGGTTTGGTGCTGGTTTGGCTGGTGGACATCAGCCCAGCAGCATCAAAAACGACAGCAATGCTGGGCTCCTTCTTTTCTCTCATTCCGCTTCTCCCTTTATCTTTTTATCTCTCCCTCGAGCGCTCCCAGCGTCATTCAATAAAATTTGTCAGTCCTGCATTCTCCCAGATGCAATAAGTCTTTGATACTGCAATCATTCCTTTCCATTAGAGTGAATTCCTCTTTATCAATACTGCATTTAAATGCTGCAATCAATAAACAAATTATTCACTGAGTGTGGCATCTCTTCCCTGCTGTCTCACGCCGAATAGTTCATTAGCCCATGCACTCTTGGTGTGGAAATATTCATACGCGCACATGCATATAAGGTATTGACTAAATATGAGGCCAAAAGTGCACAGCTAGTTTTGACGTTAGTATAATGATTGCACACCTAGTTAAATAGTATTTCATCACTCTAAAATTCAAAACAGCATATGGCAGCCATGCAAGAGTGATAACAGGATCTGTCTTATTTAAATCATAACACTGAATATACCAGCCATGATTGTTTTATTTTTTAAATAATAAGTAGGCTATATATGTATGTGTGTATAATATTATTCTGCTTATACTACGGTTATCAAACTTCAAGACACTGTTCCAATGTTTCAAGACATTTGTCAGGTTTTTGTCCTTAAAACACTTGTGTGTGGGACTTATTTCTTACGCATCTCATCCCAAGCCTCCATTGCTAATTCCAAAACGTCATTTCAGAACTAATAACGGAGGCTTGAGCCTTGATAGCAGACTAAAGACCCCGTTTACACTAGTGCAAGTTTTGCTACAGTTACTCCTGTTGTTAACACTACGCCAGCGTTTTCAAACCTCGAAAACTGAGACTTTCGAAAACGCTGCAGACCCTGTTTTAGTTTGAAAACGCCGGGGTTGCATTTTAGTGTAAACGTACCAAAACGGAGACTTTTAAAAATGATGGTGTGGCTGTCCCAGTTCACTCTGCATATCCTTTACGACCATGTAATGGCTGTCCACGTTTGCCAAAGTCCCTTTAAGACAAGTCATTTCACTCGGCGGCCATCTTTGAAATGCCTCTCGGGCATCTCTTTGAATGGGGAAACATCAAATTCTCCAAAGGTGTTTGCCAAGCTTTCGATTAAATTTCATATTTGAAATCACCAATGAAATCTGACAACAACTGTCTCACAAATTTTGTTTCTAAATGCTTGAAGCATGACAAAAAACTGTATTTTTCAGGCTGGATCAAGCTAATGCTCATTGCACAGTCCTAAATGCGGGTCTCTTGTGTTTCATTTCGGAGGCGCGAGTCTGACTGTTTCTATAGGAACCGGAGCTTCTAACGGCCGCAGCAGTGTCGATTTTGGCGATTGGCTCTTATTTAGAGGGCGGCACTTATTTCGCCATATTGCACGTTGCACTTTCTCCTATTCAAAACAACACAAGTGTCTGGTGTTAGTCTGTAGTCTTTGAAGTTTGCTCTGCGTATCCCTGATGACCGTGTTAACAATAACATGGAGACTGACCTTCAATCTTTCCTGGCTTTGTTGTCATTTTTAACAGCCACTGTGCAGTGAAACTGCATTTTTTAATACTGCAGCTGCCTACATGTGCAAGAAGCAACTGTTTACACTTGTATGCACATGCCCAGTGTGCATGAACAGTCATGTGACATGTGTTTTTGGCCCTGTAGTGTAGACGAGGATCGTTTTCATTTTAAACAACGTTTTAAAACGAAAACGGACTAGTGTAAACAGGGGCTAATACAGTTGATACAGTTATTAACACAGAGAGAGAGAATAAGCACCACATGTGAATTAGCCTACCTGAGTCTGTGCATCGATCACGGCAACAGTGTCTCTACTAATAGCAAAACTATAAGTTTATCTACCTCAAGAACCACACAATTATTAACTCGCACGTTTCTGTGTGAGTGTGTGTCCGTACGCCACGTGTGTACGTTTGAAAGAGAGAGCGCGAGAGAGTAGGCGCTTTCAGGACACAATAAAACGTATTTTGTGGCAAAAACCATGACAATAATTTGTCGTTTTCATCCTATTGTTTACTATATTTATTTGCTTGGTGTCGCTGTGGGTTTTGGTTCTTTTGCGGTTGTAGACTGTAAGGACCTATTGAAATAACTGAAAACATTTGGCGAAGTGATATGGAACTGTAATGTGGTCAAGACCTGCTGGAACTACTTTAGCCGTGCGTTTACCTGAAAATAATTGCACACTTTAGAATGTCGGTCAACCAATCAGATTCAAGCATTCAACAGCCCCCGTAGTATATAATATAATATGTTAAAATACATTTTATAGCTCAGATAATGCTCTTTCATTAGTTAATAGCGATCTTGGTAATAAAAAAGTAAAATCTTGATTTAAAAAAAGGCACAGTTGGCATGGTTATTGCTTGATGTGGATCTTACAGCTCAGTTAATTTGATCTTGGACATGTATGATGAAATTATTTGAGTTAATATTAAAATATCTGACTTTTGATTACAGACTTTGCAGTTTGAGATGTAATTGAGATCTTTAGTGACACATATGAGATTACCCAGGTCTTTTTACTCAGCAGAAGAATCTGAGAAGCAGAAGACCTCTCAAAATCTCAATTTGCTCTCCATTTAATCTCACTGCTGTTTAAACAAATGAGAAGTTAAATTAACTAGATCCCATTTGTGATATTTATTTTCTTACGGTAAGCTTCTTCTTCACATACTGTAGGTAGTTTTGTTTGGATAGAGAACAGTGATTATATGAAATGAAAACTATATCCATATCCTGTACAAAATGTCCTCAATATGCTAAATGGCTGAAATGCTTACCATGCCATGTAAAATAGAGTGACAGTATGGTACAGTTATGTATTCCCAGGTGATGCTGCTCACTTGCCTGCACAGATTTTACATACCCAACAGCTCAGCAGAACCCGGGAAGAGCATGACTCAGAGAAGCGCTCATACTGCCAAATGAGGATGAAAGAGACACTGGTTTAATCCACCCAGTAGATATAAGGAGGGGCTGGGAAAGAGAGAGAGAGGTAAGTCCTCACAAACTGTGTCCTATTCTCCCTTGAAAAGCTGCAGGGTAATTCACTCTTCTGAATAGTGAACTGTCCACTCAAATAACTCAAGACTCATAGTGATGTACCAAGATCCTCTCTCTGGAGGATTAGGGGCAATATGATGTGCATTTTTATGTGAAGGTGGATTTGTGCGTGCGTGCGTGTGTGTAGGTGCGTTGTGCTGTGTTTAAACGTGTGTGCATAGCAGATCTGGTCTTAGTCTTGAGGCGAGCCGAGTGTGACCCACTTTCCCTCTGAGCTTCTCTGCTAGAGATGCACTCAGGCAGGCAGGCAGGCAAGCACACACACACACACACACACACACACGCTAAACGCCAACATCAGAAGACCGAGAGGAGGGGAGATAGAGAGAGGGAAGGAGCAGGGAGATGATGATACATAGCCGCTGCTGCACTCTTCAATTCAAAAATCAATCCCTGTTCCAAACACGCCCCTCCAGCACTTTGTCATGTGCAAAAACACAGCACCCATTTTGCTGGGGGATTTTCATCCAACAAGTAAGCACAGCTGCACCCCTGTGTGTGTGTGTACTTGTGTGTGGGCGTGCATACATTGCATATGCATGCGCAGAGAGTCATCAACCTCGGCTATGTGCCAGCGTGCGAGTCCTCTATATAAAATGGCCTATACATTAATGGTTCATTTAATATTAATGAGTCCCAAGTGTAATTGTATCACTGGGAAGACCTGCATGGAGATTACCTATCAAACCCTAACCGCAGAGCACTGCAGGCCGCTAATGTGTATTTATTATCAGGTCAGAGCTCGTATTGTTACACACTAATAATGTTTGCTTCACTAATGCTGTCACAACAGCACTGTTAAAATGATGGTTTACATGCACAAGAAACATCACATTTCATCAATTTTAAAGTAACCATGAAATCTAAATTGACAATTCTTATTTTGCTGTGTTATTTATCTATGCACATCATTTTTGTTCTTCATGGACCCTTGTAATCTTAAAACAAAAACATTAACGGTAACACTTTACATAAAGTTAGTTAAAGTCCCCCTGTTGTCAATAATTTTATCACTAAAATGACATTTAAAAAATTTTTCCTGTGAAAAAAATGTCTTCATGCTTAAAAATAGCTTAAATGTAACTTTACACCCTTGCTTCATTTTGTATATGCGGATCTATGAATATGCTAAATAGCCCCTCCTCCACTCACTCGTACAAGCTCAAAGATCCACTCGGTCAACTTACTGAGGTAAACACTGCACAATGTTATCGCTTTTTACAACGTCGGACACATAACAGTAATTAATATGATTAGCCTTTTGCTTGACTATATTATCAAACAGCTAATAATGTGTTATTAAATGTTACACAACACCCTTGCTTCAGAGTGGTCATAGTTAATGATATGCTAAAGCCCGCCAGCACGTTGATGTGATTGGATACAAAGTAGTTTGTGATGTCAGAAACACCAGCCATTTTAAACCGCTGGTTTGAGACTGTCTTTAGATTTTTAGAGTTTTAAATAGAAAATACTCAGCAATGTTGTTGACTTATGAATTTTCACATGGTTTGTCTTAAAGCATATTAAAAACATCACATAGACATATAAACATTAAAAAACAGATTTTCACCACGGGGGACTTTAACATAACCTAAGAATGAGCAATATAATTTGACAGCATATATTAAACTTTGTTCATGTCAGTTCACAATGCATTAACATACAACCTTTGATTAGTAGTTCTTGTACCTAACAACTAATGTTAACAAATGAAACCATATTGTAAAGTGTTATAACATTAACTTCTGTCATCAACTTTTTTTCATGTGTGAAACTGAGAAGGAGATGCTTTTTGGAGAATGTACAGGCTATCAATAAAGCAAAAGCAGTCACCAGGTCCTGTCAATCTACAAAATGAAACACACAAAAAACAAAAAAAAAAACAAAACAAAAAAAAACCACATAAAATGTATTACCTATGACTCCTGCACTATATTTCAAGTCTTCCGAAGCCACTAGCAATATTATTTACTGAAAATCTCTTTCATTTAGACATCTGCATATTGAAAAGAGCAGCATTAACATTCTGCCTTACATAATCTTTTGTGTTCCTACAGGTAAATGATGACAGAATTTTCATTTTGGGTGGACTGTCACTTTAATCTATGTCAACAATTGTCTCATTTGAATTTATTTTAGTATTTTCTAATCCTTTTTAGGAATATCTGAGATAAATCGGATATTTAACAGCCTGAGATGTAGATGAGATATGTAGCAACGATATGCACTACACTGTCAGAAATAGGGGTACAGTAGGAGTCCATTTCTGTCCCCCAAGGTACAATCTACACTAACGTACCCCATAGGGCTTATTATTGGACCTCAAGGTATGTATGTACCTTTTTGGGGTCAAAAAGGTACATATGTTCCCAAGCATATGCCAAGGGTACAAAAGCTGTACCCTTGAGGGTACAGCCCCAGTGACAAGCCATTGTACCCCTAAAAGGTACAATTATGTACTTTTCTGAGAGTGTAAAGAAGTTTTTAAATCTCCTGAGTTATGAAAGAGCAGCTGCTAGATGTTCCTCTAGGCCTCTACAAGAGACCCTTCTTTAAAATATCTTCTATTGTGTTCCACAAAAGAGTCCTACAGGTTTGGAACTACACAAGTTAATAATGACAGAATTTTCATTTGTAGGTGATCTCTTTAAGTTAAATTATTGAGCAGTTATCATGTAATATTTTTTAGTGTTATGTTGCAGATGTTGTCAAATGTTTAATGTTATGTCCAGAATGGCACTGTCAGTGTTACAGTACAGAAGGGACGGAGACAGGAAATCACAGTAGATGGAGTTTATTGAAACCAGTACGAGATATTGGCAGTGCAGGTAAGTGAATGGTGCAGCAGTGGAGATACTTGAAGTGCAGAGTGGTAACAGTCCTTTTGTGGTTGCAGGTGGAATGGAACTTGGAGATCGCTGGAGACAAGGAGCACTCACACAGAGACGAGGAATCACACGAGGAGAACAGGAGATGCTGGAGACAGGTAAGTTGATCACAGGGAGTCCTTAAGGTAAGCATACAGGTAAGTATAATGCAAACTAGACCGGACATTGGAGTGGTGTGTGTGGGTGCTCTTTATACTGGTGTTGATGAGGTGCAGGTGTCGGTGATCAGTACTCTGGTGATTGAGTGCGCTGTGATTGGTGGATGGTGGAGCCTGACGTGTCTGTGACAGTGGTGTGCTGAGTCCCAGACCCTCTCGCTCTCTCGGAACCAGTAATCCACAGCTGGAACGTCCGATGGTTCCCCGGTCCAGGGGAACATTGGGGGTTGGTAGCCGAGAAACGCACTGGAATGGAGTGAGTCCTGTGGATGGCTGACGCAGGGAGTTCTGTGCGTACTCGGCCCAACCCAAATACTGGTTCCAAGAGTCCTGGTGGTCGTGGCAGAAGGTACGGAGGAAGCGCCAGATCTCCTGGAACTTCCTTTCCGTCTGCCCGTTCGACTGGGGATGGTAGCAGGATGATAGACTGACGGTCACACCTAGGAGCGAGTGGAAGGCCTTCCATACCCGGGAGATGAACTGAGGTCCTCTGTCCGAGACAATATCCTCAGGGATTCCGAAGTATCTGAACACGTGATTAAACATTAGTTCAGCAGTCTCCATGGCAGTGGGTAAACCTCTGTTGAATTAGGCGACATGACTTGGAGAATCGATCGATGATTACGAGGATGCAGGTACAGCCATTGGATGCTGGCAGGTCGGTTATGAAGTCCACTCCTAGGTGCGACCAGGGTCGGTTGGGAACGGGCAGAGGATAGAGCTTGCCGGATGGAAGATGGCGTGGGCTCTTGGAGATGGCGCACTCCCTGCAACCCTGCACGTACCTTCTGACATCAGATGCCATACTCGGCCACCAGAAGCGTTCCTTCAGCAACGAGAGGGTCTCATTGACCCCCGGGTGGCCAGTGCCAAGGGATGTGTGGGCTGAGTGAATAAGTGGAGTGCGTCGTGCCCTGGTGATGTACAGCAAGCCTGGTGGACAACCCGGCGGAGGGTTTGTAGAGGCATTGGAGGAGGGTATGGTCTCTTCTGACCAGGAGATGGGGCTCACAATGATAGAACTTGGAAGGATGGGTTCAGGTTCTTCAGGCTTTTCCTCTGGAGAATGGAGACGAGAGAGCATCATTTTTAACATTTGAGCCTGGACAATAGGAGATGGAGAAGTCAAAACGAGAAAAGAACAGGGCCCAGCGTGCCTGTCTTGGGTTCAGCCTCTTCGCAGCACGCAGGTACTCCAAGTTCTTATGATCAGTTAGGACGAGAAATGGATGTTTGGCTCCCTCCAGCCAATGCCTCCATTCTTCCAAAGCCAACTTCACGGCTAAGAGTTCTCTGTTGCCAATGTCGTAGTTGACCTCCGCCGAGGAGGGGAGCGGTGGTGAAGGCTTCCTTAAGAGTGTTGAAGGCGTTGGTGGCAGCTGGAGTCCAGGACAGAGACTTGGGCTGGTTACAAAGCAGGTTGGTGAGTGGATGAGTGATGGAGTTGTAGTTCTTTGTGAATCGACGGTAGAAATTAGCTTTGGAGTTCTTTGATGGATGATGGAGTTGGCAAGGTCTTGATGGCTTCCACCTTCCCCTCGTCCATCCGGATGCCACTGTGGTCGATGATGCATCCGAGGAAGTGTACAGAGGGTTGGTGGAATGAACACTTTTCTGCCTTCAGGAAGAGATGGAACTGTCGTAGACGCTGGAGGACCTCTGCAACGTGGTGGCGATGTTCGGCCAGGCTCCAGGGGTAGATTAAGATGTCGATGTAAACTAGTATGAACTTCTGGAGAAACTCCCGGAGCACCTCATGGATGAAGTCCTGGAATACGGAGGGGGCTTTGACCAGGCCATACGGCATCACGAGGTATTCCTAGTGGCCAGTGGGTGTGATGAAGGTGGTCTTCCACTCGTCCCCCTCGCGTATCCGGATGAGGTTGTACGCGCTGCGGAGGTCCAGCTTCGTGAACACAGTGGCACCACGGAGATGAAGGGGATAACGGAATTTAACGGTGATCTTGTTGAGGACACGATAGTCAATGCAGGGCCTCAAGCCTCCGTCCTTTTTTGCCACAAAGAAGCTCGAAGCAGCAGGGGAAGTAGATGGGCGGATGTAACCTTGAGCAAGGGCCTCTTTGATGTATTCCTCCATTGCCTTCTCCTCCGGGATGGACAGGGGGTAGATCCTTCCCCTGGGCACTGACTCATCCGGAAGCAGATCGATGGCACAGTCCAATGGCTGATGTGGAGGCAGCTTGGAAGCTTTCTGTGGGCAGAAGACGTCACTGAAGGGGGCGTAACAGGCTGGAATGTCGATGGAGCGTTTCTCTACTGGACTCTCGATGGAGGTGGTACAGATGGAGAGATCTTCAGATGATGGAGATCAAGGAACTGGCAGCTCAGAGAAACAAGTTTCGCCCCACTTCAGGATATCGCCGGTTTTCCATGAGATGGTAGGGTTGTGCTGCTCCAGCCAGGGGCGCCCTAAAACCACGTCAGAGGTGGATTCCTCCAGAACCAGCAGGTGATAATCCTCCAGATGTAACACTCCAACTCGTAGTTGAATGGGACCAACACAGCGGCGAACGTGTCTTTGACTGAGGGGTTTTCCAGTTATTGAGTGGATCTGGTAGATGGTCGGAGAAGGCGAGGTCTTGAGCTTGAGCTGCCGGCAGAGGGCGCCGGAGATGAAATTGCCTGCTGACCCTGAATCGAGGAGCGCCACCACTGGAATAGACACATCAGCAGCAGTAAGGTTGACAGTTGTGGTGAGTGGTTTCATCTTGTTTAATGAGGGAATGATGGCACTCACCATGGGATGCGGAGGACGAGAATGGCATGCAGAGATACCATGCCCAGGAGAACCACAGTAGAGACAGTGATTCAGGGTCAGTCGCCGTTGATGCTTAGTAGTAGAAAGTCTGGAGTTTTCAACTTGCATTGGTTCTCTGGCTGGTTCTGGTGGGCTGACGGGTTCGGATCGACGGAGGAGGGTGTTGAAGAGTGGCTGGCCCTGGTGTTCTTCAATACACGACTGCATACGAGAGGCGAAGCGGATGGAAAGCTGGATGAATCGCTCTAGGCAGATGGAATCCTCGTATGCAGCGAGATGCAACCGCACCCGAGGGTCCAATCCCTGCCGGTAGGTGGTGATGAGAGCTTGCTCGTTCCATCCACTTGATGCAGCTAGCGTTCTGAATTGCAAAGCATAATCATTAACAGACATGGACCCTTGTTTAAGATTATACAGTTTCTCACCAATGGAGGAGTCAGACAGGTTTGCCGAACACTTCCCGAAAGTGGGATACGAAGGTGGAATATGACTGTGTAACGCGACTGTTTTGGGACCAGATGGAATCTGCCCACTGCAGAGCTTTGCCTTGTAATTGTGAGATTATGAACGCTACTTTAGAGGTGTCGTTGGGATAGAGGTGCGGTTGCATCTCCAGGACCAGCGCACATTGCAGGAGGAAACCGCTGCAGTCCTCCGCCGATCCTGAGTAGGGCGCTGGTTTGGCCATGGGACTGGCGTGAACTGGCGGTGAAGGAGAGTTGACGGTGTTTGTGGAAGTGATGGCAGGTGACGGTGGAGATGCGCTGGTGGTGAGAGCTCGGCGTAGAGCATCCACGAGCTCTTGAAAGGGATCCGGGTGTGACTCATACTGGTTTCTGGCTGTTTTGGGTCCGGTCTTCTGTTACAGTACAGAAGGGACGGAGACAGGAAATCACAGTAGATGGAGTTTATTGAAACCAGTACGAGATATTGGCAGTGCAGGTAAGTGAATGGTGCAGCAGTGGAGATACTTGAAGTGCAGAGTGGTAACAGTCCTTTTGTGGTTGCAAGTGGAATGGATCTTGGAGTTGTTGGAGATCGCTGGAGACAAGGAGCACTCACACATAGACGAGGAATCATACAAGGAGACACTGAGACAGGTAAGTTGATTACAGGGAGTCCTTAAGGTAAGCATACAGGAAAGTATAATGCAAACTAGACCGGACATTGGAGTGGTGTGTGTGAGTGCTCTTTATACTGGTGTTGATGAGGTGCTTGATGAGGTGCAGGTGTCAGTGATCAGTACTCTGGTGATTGAGTGCGCTGTGATTGGTGGATGGTGGAGCCCGATGTGTCTGTGACAGTCAGTGGCTCAATATTGCCTGTGTGTCTGCAGGATTTCTAATTATCACAGTATAGAACTACACTCACAGTTCAGAAGAGACTTTCAGGATTTTCAAAGACTTTAAACCAGTGATTTTTTTGACTTAATGTAATCTCAGTAAAAGCCTAAAAATGTGTTTTTGCCACCATGATATAGAGTAGATAATTATACATTATTGGAAATTACTATTCGTAAATATGGGTTGGGTAAAAAAAAAAAACATGTGAAACCTATTATTTAAGTGGCATAGGTTGGTGTTATCAGTTTTTCGTGTGAATGTATTTTAGAGTTGAAAATGCATTTTGGTTTGCATATGAAAAGCTATTCCTGACATTATGAGTAGCCTCAACAGCATCATAATTTTTCATAAAGTATTTGGACACTGAAACCACGCTTAAAAATGTATGAATGTCATTGCATTTGGTGAAATATTAAACCAAGTGACATTTATTTAAAAGAATGATAGCAGAGGCACACTTTTCAAGCTATACATTTCACAAAATGAAATTTTAAATTCATATTTATGTTTTAAGATTCCAACAGGTTTGATATGTTGCTATCTAAAGCAAATGGCATCCGTATTTTTTAAGTGTGGCTTAAGTGTCAAAATACTTTTTGGGGCCATTACTTTCTTTACTCCTCAAGAAACACTAGGTAGTCAAAATCTCATTGAAGAAAATAATTAGCCTGGCGTGATCAGCTCCTTTTTATGTACTCCTCTTGTGATTAGTTTTCTGATGCAGGTCTTTGTGAGCGCCACCTTAACGTAAACACAGCTAATTAGCGGAAAAGCAGATGTGAGCTTGTGAAGAAAAAAAAATCAGAAATGAGCAACTCATCGTGCGGCGTCAACTCATGTCAGCGAATAAAGAGAGGGAGCACAGGAAGCAGTCTCTAAGCTCTTTTTGGAGCGCATTAGCAGTACTTGATGAGTGGTAAAATGCTGCATTTGTCATTGTGACACACTCCTGGCCCCCACAGAGACAGACTGCAGTTAAAACTCAGCCCTGATAGATTACAGAAATGACTACATTCATAACCCAGCTGTATACCTCCACGTCGAGACGTCGCATACGTACGTCCCGCTTGCAGATGTTCAGGTGTTTATTGATGGATGCATTCGGTTCTGCATGGAAATGGCCTGCTATAGCTTTGTTTGTTTATTTATTGTGTCTGTCTTTTTGACAGCAATCCATCTTGGTCTCACACCAGGGTCATTGTGTGTATGTGTGGCAAGGGAGGAGAAAGAGAAATTGTGTGTCGTTCAAGGTGTAGTTCATCTTGTCACCAAGGAACAGATTTATCATAATGATGTGTCACTGTACACAAAGCATCATAACAAAAGCATAATGTCTGTAATGCAGTTCAAACTAAACAAAGGACTGTGCGTACACACGCAAACATGGCCTTTAATGCATTTGGCTAGGCAAAGACCATCAATAACAGTGATCTGAGCTTCTATTGCAGTCATAAACAAGCTTTTTATTCCTTTCTCTTTCTCTCTCCCTCAGTAGTATATCAATATGCCTAATGAAGAAGATTACAGGACATGCATACTTGATGTCCCAAATGATCTACTGAAATTTCCATTTCCATAAGAATCCCCAAAGTGGTGAAAAATATTCAATGCCGACATGAGCAAATCTCGTTTACCAGGGGCCTTTATTGTGAAGCCTGTATTGTGATTCTGTGAATAGTAAGACATGCAGTATCTTTTAAAGAGCACTTTATATTGCACAGTGTTCTGCTCTGATTATCAAGTCACTGCTCTTCAGTAATAAGGTAACATATATTCATGTTCTGTGAATTTAATATGCATTTAATAAAAAAAATGTCTACCATGTCTTTTCAGAGGTATCTCAAAACATTTTTCATTTCATTTTCTCCTTTGAAAAAAAAAAATTGGAGACAAAAGATACTGTTGTTGACAAGAATATAGAGCTATAAATTCCTATAAAAATGCCATAAAAAATTATAAATACTTTTATGTAATTTTAAATTTAAAGGATTAGTTCACTTTCAAATGAAAATTACCCCAAGCTTTACTCACCCTCAAGCCATCCTAGGTGTATATGACTTTCTTCTTTCTGATGAACACAATCAGAAATATTTTAATAAATATCCTGACGCATCCAAGCTTTATTATGGCAGTGAACAGGGGTCACGAGTATGAGCTGAAGAAAGTGCTTCCATCCACGTCCATCCATCATAATCATACTCCACACGGCTCCCGGGGAATAATAAAGTCCTTCTGAAGCGAAGTGATGCGTTTGTGTAAAAAAAAAAAAATCCATATACTGGCTTCCATATTCAAGTTACTAAGAAAGTGTAAAGTGGCGTCGCATCAGTTACACTTTTTCCGTAAGTTGAATAGGGAAGGTGTAGGATGAAGCGTAAGCATTTTGAACTGCAAGAGTTTTACACTTTCTTTGTAAGTGGAATATGGAAGGCGGTCTGGCGGAAGCTAGATGTTTTACTTCATAACTTAAATATGGATATTTTTTTACACAAACGCATCGCTTCACTTCAGAAGGCCTTTATTAACCCCCTAGAGCTGTGTGGAGTATGTTTATGATGGATGGATGTGGATGGAGACACTTTCTTCAGCTCATACTCGTGACCCCTGTTCACTGCCATTATAAAGCTTGGTTGTGTCAGGATATTTATTAAAAGTCATATACATCTAGGATGGCTTGAGGATGAGTATGTCACAGACACGTCAGGTTCCACCCCATTACAATACCCACGCACTCAATCACCGGCATACTAATCATCGCCACCTGCACATCATCATCACCGCAATCACCACCAGTATTTAAGCCCCACACTCACACACATTCACTGTCCGGTCTCGTTGGTACTACATCATTTGTATACTTACCTCAAGGACTCTAGACGCTATACTTACCTGTCTCCATTGTCTCCATCGTCTCCTTTACTCCTGGTGTTCCATCCTGCGTGTGTGTGTGTGAGTGTTCCCGTCATCTGTCTCCGGCATCACCTTCCATCATCATCTACAATACAACATTAAGGACAGTATAAACTCAATACTACTTCAAGATCATCTCATTCTTCTTCCACCCACCTGTTACTCTGCTGTATGTTATAATAAACAACCTCAACTGCTTTTATCTCTGCCTCCGGTGTCTCTGTTGTAACAGAAGACCGGACCATACCAACAATACATCAGCATGAGTCAGAACGATCCATTCCAGGAGCTCGTTGACGCTATGCGTCGAGTACTCACCTCACAACCACCGTCTTCATCGTTCACCACCGCTGCTGCCTCCACATCCACCGCCTCCACTTCTTCTCCGGTGTTCGCCGCCAGTCCCATGGCCAAACCGGCGCTCTACTCAGGATCGGCGGAGGACTGCAGCGGATTTCTCCTCCAGTGTGACTTGGTCCTGGAGATGCAACCGCATCTATACCCCACCGACACGGCTAAAATTGCGTTCATCATCTCCCAACTGCAAGGTAAGGCCCTCCAATGGGCGGACTCACTTTGGACTCAGAAAGGATCAGTCGTCAAATCTTATCCTGCATTCGTCTCTCATTTCCGGGAAGTCTTCGGGAAACCTCTGACAGATTCTTCTAATGGTGAGAAACTTTACAATCTGAAACAAGGAAACAGAAATGTTAACGATTATACCTTGCAGTTCAGAACGCTAGCCGCTTCCAGTGGATGGAATGAACAGGCCCTCATTACCACCTATCGCCAAGGCTTGGAGCCTAATTTGCGGTTGCATCTCGCTGCGTACGAGGACTCGGAGGGTCTTGAACGTTTCATCCAACTCGCCCTCCGAGTGGGTTCTCATATGCGGTCGTGTCTCATAGAGCACCAGGGCCAGTCACCTGCCAACACCTTCCTCCGTCGGTCCGAACCCGTCAGCTCTCCAGAACCAGTAAGTGAACCCTTGCAAGTGGACAATTCTCGTCTGTCATCTGCAGAAAGACAAAGAAGGCTGACCCTGAATCTGTGCTTATACTGTGGTTCTCCTGGGCATGTAATCTCCACATGCCCAACTCGTCCTCCTCGTCCCGTGGTGAGTGCAATCATTCCCTCCATTCAAAAAATGAAACCACTCACAACTGTAGTAAACCTTACTGCTGCTAACACTTGTGTTCCAGTGGTGGCGCTCCTCGATTCAGGGTCAGCAGGAAATTTTATCTCCGGCTCCCTCTGTCGACAACTCAAGCTCAAGACCACGCCCTCTCCGCTCATCTATCAGGTCCACTCCATCACAGGCAAACCTCTGAGCCGGAAGACGATTCGGCGAGTTGTGGGACCTCTTCAACTTCAAGTGGGTATCCTTCATACGGAGAACATCCATTTGCTGGTTCTGGAGGATTCCACCGCTGACGTGGTTCTAGGGCGCCCGTGGCTTGAACAGCACAGCCCCAACATCTCCTGGCGCACGGGCGAAGTCCTGAAGTGGGGCGACCACTGTTTCTCCAGCTGTTTTCCAGAACTCCCTATTCCAAGATCTCCTCGCTCCATGAACATCTCCATCAATGCCACCTCCATCGAGAGTCCCGTTGAGAAACGCTCCATGGATATTCCATCTGACTACGCCCCCTTCAGTGACGTCTTCTGCCCGCAACGCGCCTCTAAACTACCTCCACACCGGCCATGGGACTGTGCCATCGATCTGTTTCCGGGTGAACCAGTGCCTAGGGGACGCATTTACCCCCTTTCAGTACCGGAGGAGAAGGCCATGGAGGAATACATCAAAGAGGCTCTCAATCAAGGTTACATCCGCCCGTCTACTTCCCCTGCTGCTTCAAGCTTTTTCTTCGTGGCGAAGAAGGACGGAGGCTTGCGGCCCTGTATTGATTATCGCTCACTGAACAAGATGACAGTCAAGTTCCGGTATCCACTTCCCCTCGTCCCAGCGGCCCTGGAACATCTCCGCGGTGCCACTGTGTTCACCAAGCTGGACCTCCGCAGCGCGTATAACCTCATCCGGATACGCGAGGGGGACGAGTGGAAGACCGCCTTCGTCACGCCCACCGGCCATTACGAGTATCTCGTAATGCCGTATGGCCTGGTCAACGCCCCCTCCGTATTCCAGGATTTCATCCACGAGGTGCTCCGGGAGTTCCTCCACAAGTTTGTACTGGTGTACATAGACGACATTCTCATCTACTCCCGGAGCCTGGCCGAACATCGCCACCACGTTGCGGAGGTCCTCCAACGCTTACGGCAGTTCCATCTATTCCTTAAAGCAGAGAAGTGCTCCTTCCATCAGCCCTCTGTCCATTTCCTGGGATACGTGATTGATCACAGTGGCATCCGGATGGACGAGGGGAAGGTGTCTTCTATCCAGACCTGGCCAACTCCAACCACCATAAAAGAACTCCAACGTTTCCTCGGATTCTCCAATTTCTATCGTCGCTTCATAAAGAATTATAGTACCATTGTCAGTCCTCTCACCAACCTGTTACGTAACCAGCCCAAGTCTCTGTCCTGGTCCCAGCCTGCCACCAACGCCTTTGAGACCCTCAAGAAAGCCTTCACCACCGCTCCCCTCCTCGTCCACCCAAACCCAGATCTACCTTTCGTCGTGGAGGTGGACGCCTCCACCACCGGAGTGGGAGCGGTCCTTTCACAGCAGCAGGGGAAACCAAGTAGACTCCACCCATGCGCCTTCTTCTCCCGCAAGCTCAACCCGGCGGAGGTTAATTACGACATCGGTGACCGGGAGCTCCTGGCAGTCAAGCTTGCCCTGGAAGAGTGGAGGCATTGGTTGGAGGGTGCTAACCATCCTTTCCAAGTACTCACCGATCACAAGAACCTGGAGTACCTGAAAGCTGCAAAGAGACTCAACCCTCGCCAAGCTCGATGGGCGATGTTCTTTTCACGGTTCAATTTCTCCTTATCCTATCGTCCAGGTTCCAAAAATGTCAAAGCTGATGCTTTATCCCGTCTCCATGCTCCAGATGAAAAGAACGAAAATCCTGAGACCATTCTGCCAGAATCCATCTTCATGAGCCCCATCCAATGGTCGGAAGAGACCTTACCCTCCTCCAATGCCTCCTCTCGCACTCCGCCGGGTTGCCCTCAGGGCTTGCAGTACATCACACGGACACGGCGCACCCCACTCCTGCACTCCGTTCACTCTTCGCTTGGCACTGGTCACCCGGGGGTCAATGAAACCCTCTCGCTGCTCAAACAGCGCTTCTGGTGGCCCAACATGGCCAGCGATGTCAGGAGGTACGTGCAGGGCTGCAGGGAGTGTGCCATCTCCAAAAGCCCACGCCATCTTCCCACCGGCAAGCTCTGTCCTCTGCCCGTTCCTGAGAGACCCTGGTCACACCTGGGAGTGGACTTCGTCACCGATCTCCCCGAGTCTGACGGTCACACATGCATCCTGGTAGTTGTAGACCGCTTCTCCAAAGCCTGTCGCCTGATTCCCCTGGGAGGTCTACCTACCGCCATGGCCACTGCAGAACTAATGTTTAACCAAGTCTTTCGTCATTATGGAATCCCCGAAGACATTGTTTCAGACAGAGGACCCCAGTTTATCTCTCAAGTCTGGAAAGCTTTCTTCTCCCTCCTGGGTGTGACCGTCAGCCTGTCGTCTGGTTACCATCCTCAGTCGAACGGGCAGACGGAACGGAAGATCCAGGAGATCGGCCGCTTCCTGCGTACCTTCTGTCACGGCCACCAGAACTCCTGGAACCAGTACCTGGGTTGGGCCGAGTACGCACAAAACTCCCTCCGGCAAGCCACAACTGGACTGACACCTTTCCAGTGCGTACTCGGCTACCAACCCCCACTGTTCCCCTGGGACGGGGAACCCTCCAACATTCCGGCAGTCGACTACTGGTTCCGGGAGAGCGAGAGGGTATGGGACTCAGCTCACCACCAACTGTAGAGAGCCCTGCGCAGACGCAGAATGACAGCCGACCTTCGACGCTCCAACGCTCCTACCTACCAACCGGGCTGTCCACCAGAGACATCAGGATGCGTCTGCCCTGCAAGAAGCTGAGTCCCCGCTTCATTGGCCCGTTCACCATCCTTCGACAGATCAACCCCATCACGTATCGCCTCCAACTCCCTGCACAATATAAGAGAATTCACCCAACCTTTCATGTTTCTTTGTTGAAGACTCACCATCCTTCTGTCCTTCCCTCCACAGAACCTGACGTGGCAGCCGTCGAGCCCCCCCTTCCACTCATCCTGGATGATGGTACTGCCTACGAGGTTCACGAAATCCTGGACTCCCGGCGCCGTGGTGGTCTGCTGGAGTACCTGGTAGACTGGGAGGGGTATGGCCCCGAAGAACGCTCATGGGTCCCCAGGAATGATATCCTTGATCCTAATCTATTACAGTCTTTCCACGCCAGCCACCCGGACAGACCTGCCCCACGCCCTAGAGGACGACCACCACGACGTCGGGGTCCTCGGCCCTCAGGAGCGGGCCGTGGGAGGGGGGGGTACTGTCACAGACACGTCAGGTTCCACCCCATTACAATACCCACGCACTCAATCACCGGCATACTAATCATCGCCACCTGCACATCATCATCACCGCAATCACTACCAGTATTTAAGCCCCACACTCACACACATTCACTGTCCGGTCTCGTTGGTACTACATCATTTGTATACTTACCTCAAGGACTCTAGACGCTATACTTACCTGTCTCCATTGTCTCCATCGTCTCCATCGTCTCCTTTACTCCTGGTGTTCCATCCTGCGTGTGTGTGAGTGTTCCCGTCATCTGTCTCCCGCATCACCTTCCATCATCATCTACAATACAACATTAAGGACAGTATAAACTCAATACTACTTCAAGATCATCTCATTCTTCTTCCACCCACCTGTTACTCTGCTGTATGTTATAATAAACAACCTCAACTGCTTTTATCTCTGCCTCCGGTGTCTCTGTTGTAACAGAGTAAAGCTTGGGCTAATTTTTATTTGAAAGTGAACTAATCCTTTAATTATTATTTATTAAAAATATATTTAAAAAAATATTATTTGGTCTTGGGAGATTAAAAAATTAAAAGCTAAATGCAAATAATGTGATGCAACCAACCAATTAATCAAGCATAGTAAGGATAGCAAAATATACTGGCTTATCGACTCTTAAAATGAGGAGGAAACACTTATTTTTGTTGTTGATGTCAAAGGTTGTGTGTCTAATCATCTGTCTCTTGATAGAACCGAAATAAATTAAGCAGATGCCAGCATGAACAGGTTGCTTGACATCCACTCATCCTTGAAAACCATGAACAAAACTACACAATGTAAAAAAAAAAAAAAAAAAATCAGTCAATTAATACAGCTTCACTTGCAGCACAGATAAATGAGGTTTGTGCCGACCACAATTTGTTTTGTGCTGTGATTTATTGGCTGCCAAAAGCATGAAAACAATACAATTCAAGAGAAATTTATAGAAACCAAAACTGACATTTCCCTTTCAAGGGAACTCGCTCTGAGACTGTTAGGTCTTATGGCAGCAGCGTCCAACGTGATACCATTCGGCCTGCTGTACAAAACCAAAAACCAAGGGGTTCTCACCGAGGGGGAATCTTTTTCGTATGATCAGGGTCACGCAGCGATGCCTTCGTGCTCTAGTCATATGGAAACAACCTTGGTTTCTGTCCCAGGGACCTGTGTTGGGAACTCTTGGTCGTCGCGTAACGCTAACGACAGATGCATCCCTCACGGGCTGGGGGGCGATCATGAGTGGTCGCTCTGCCAGAGGTCTATGGCAGAATAAACGCTTGGCACATAAACTGCCTGGAGATGCTAGCTGTGTTTCTAGCTCTGAAACATTTTCTCCTAGACCTCAGGGATCATCATGTACTTGTTCGATCAGACAACACATGGGTGATCTCTTATATAAATCACCAGGGGGGTCTGAGGTCGCGCCCGTTATGCAAACTGGCGCATCAGATCCTCCTGTTGTCCCAAGGGAAACTGCTCTCCCTCAGAGCAGTATACATCCCGGGGTACCTCAATGTGGGAGCAGACATCCTGTCGAGGCAGGGGCCGAGGCCCGGGGAGTGGAGAATTCACCCAGAGGTGGTGAAGCTCCTATGGGAGAACTACAGCGAAGCCCAAGTGGATCTGTTTGCGTCTCGAGAGACGACTCACTGTCCACTGTGGTTCTCAATAACAAACCCAGCACCTCTTGGGCTGGATGCTATGGTACTGCCGCTGTACGCATTTCCCCTGATTGCGCTGCTCCCGGGAGTTCTGGAGAGAGTTCGCCGGGACGGGGCCCGTCTGTTATTAGTAGCCCCGTTCTGGCCGGCCCGAGTGTGGTTTTCGGACCTGATGTCCCTACTAGACAGGAGGGACCTTCTCTCTCAGGCAAGCAGGTCGATCCTTCACCCCCGCCCGGAGATGTGGAAGCTGTGGGCGTGGCCTCTGAGGGGGCACAGCTCATAAGCTCTGGTCTCTCAACCGAGGTTGTTGAGACCATTTTCCAATCCAGAGCTCCCTCCACGAGGAAACTTTTTGCTTTGAAGTGGAGATTATTCATGTCATGGTGTGAAAATCGGCAGTGCGACCCAGTTAACTGTGGTGCTGGAGTTCCTGCAGGAAAGGTTTTCCACAGGGCTATCCCCCTCTACGCTAAGGTTTACGTGGCGGCCGTATCTGCTTACCACGTTCCTTTAAGTGAGGTATTTTTGGGGAGACACCCGCTTATAACTTGTTTCCTCCGTGGCACTTTGAGGCTTAGACCTGCAGCTCGCACGAGAGTACCGGCTTGGGATTTGGCCGTAGTATTACAAGGCCTTTCTATGGCCCCCTTCGAGCCCATCGAAGAGGTGCCAGGAAAATTCCTCACACAGGACAGACAAGACAGTCACAGGACAAGACAGTGTTTCTCATTGCTATTGCGTCTCTCAAGAGAATTGGAGACATTCAAGCCCTGTCGGTATCTCCATCGTGCCTTGAATTTGCACCTGGTATGGTTAAGGCTTTTCTACATCCCAGACCGGGATATATACCTAAGGTCCTCACTAATACTGTGAGACCTATTGTGCTGCAGGCCTTCTGTCCTCCTCCATTTACGACGTCGGACCAGGAAAATCTTAATCTGCTGTGCCCAGTTAGAGCACTGGATGCTTATGTCCACAGAGCTGCCCTGTGGAGAAAGTCTGATCAACTATTTGTCTGTTTTGGGTCACCTAGGAAAGGTCTCCCCGCATCCAAGCAGAGAATGAGCAAGTGGGTGGTCGAGGCCATCTCACTGGCTTATGAGTCGGCTGGACAGCCTTCACCATTGGCTGTTAGGGCTCACTCTACGAGGAGTATGGCTGCCTCTAAGGCTTTTATTTCGGGGGTATCTCTTCAAGATGTTTGTGATGCGGCAGGCTGTCCTCACCGCATACATTCATGAGGTTCTACGAACTAGACCTCGGCTCCACCCCGGGGGCACAGGTGGTACTGTGAGTGGAGTGCTGAGGTCTCACAAGAACGGTCATTTGCTCATATGGCGACGTTGGGATTGTCGTTCCCATAGCGATTACGCAGCGCGAGTTCCCTTGAAAGGGAACGTTTCGGTTATGTATATAACCTTAGTTCCCTGAATAGGGAACAAGTCGCTGTGTCGCCTTGCCATACTCCTGGCATGCCCGTAAGCGACTTGCTTCAGTATTTCAGAAGCTGAATGACAGTGTTCTCGGGTAGGCTTTATAGTTCCTGGTCAGTGACGTCACCCGCCTATGACGTACCATCTCCCTATTGGACAGATTTCATACGTGCTTCATGACGACATCACACAGAGGCGTTCCCATAGCGATTACGCAGCGTCTCATTCCCTATTCAGGGAACTAAGGTTATATACATAACCGAGACGTTTTCCAGTTTGATGTCTTGCTCGCAATTTTGTATTTTTGGGCCTATGTTCATGGTAATATTAATACTGTTATTAATAATGTGTCTTGTGTGTTGATGTCCAATGTAAAATCTGGGTCCTGATGCAAAACCATTTGAGAACCTGGAGTCTTTATCTCAGGGGAAAAGTCTGAGAAGCAGGAGACTTAAGCAAGCGTCTCCATTCGCTCTCCCATTAATATCATTGCTGTCTAGCAGAAACGTCTGCCATGTTAAAGAGATTTCATTTGTGACTCTCTTTCCTATGGGATCTAACTTCTGCATGAGGGGATTTTTGCTTAAGTGCTGTGCTGAATCTGTCCCGTGGAACGAGATGAGGTTTGCCTGCAAACATCTTGAGATGTCAGCGCCTATCCGGACTGAGTGCTTCTTGAGGTCATAAAATGTTGACGTTGAATGTGTATTTTCGTCCGTTGCCATCATCCCATTTTTAGAACAAAAGGCTTGATTTCATATCCCAAAAATAACAGCGACTGTACACAGGAGGAAACTGTCTTCTGCACACACATCACAAAGCTGCTCAACTGAGGAAATGCAGGTTACAACAAACTGCTTCATCATTATCTCTCTCTCTCTTTTTTTGCTTTCTTCTTGTCTTGAACTCCTTTTTCTCCTCTTCATCTTTCAGTTTCGCTTTCTTTCTGTCTCCTCACTCTCTTAATCCGTCCCTCCCTCTTTCTCTGTCAAGGAGTGGGCTTTGATTAAAATATATCTCTTTTTGTCCCTGAAACCTGACTCGGTGTGCTCGCACTGTACCAGCTCACATCATTATGCGATGAGCACCAAACAAAATCTGTTCCTCTTTGTCTTATTCTCGTCTGTGACTCATTCATTACCATGTGAAAGATCAAACTCGAGCACTATAGCTCTCACAAAGGAGAAGCACGATAAAGCGAGTTTTCCTAGCCATATTTAAACAAACAAACAAACAAACAAACAAACAAACAAACAAGCAAGCGAACGAGCAAACAAACCAACGCATCACCTTCTCGTTTAACTCTATGGTGTCTTTGATTTGCGCTGCAGGCTGCTCGCAAGTTGCCTTATGAAACCGAATAGCTTATCTAGAGCATCTTGAGAAAAAGCTGGAGGAAATATTGTTATTATTTCATTTATTTAAAAAAAAAATGAGTGGAGCCAATGTACCCAGGCAGGCCTGGTCCTCTCCAGATGGATTCTAGGCAGCCTCATCTTCTTCATCCATTATTGATGAGTGGGGCAAAGAGAAATAGGTCAGAAGAGAATGAACTACATTCTCTTTGTTCACTCGGATGTTACATAAATGATTGAGATTTATTGCTTCCACTGTCATACTTAGTCACTGGCCTCTGATCCCCTTACAAGACTGCCCTCAGATGATTGTTTGCAATATTAATATATACACTTCTCTGCTTAGCCTTGTTCCCAGTTGTAAATAAGTCATTCTTTTCATGTAAGTGATAGGCAGAAGTGGTAGAAGATATAGATGCTGAGTTAAGTGTGAACTCAATACCGGTTGTCCCCTGGTTGATGGCAAAGATGGATGGATTATGCCCCAGGCCGATAGGGCCAGTGTCTCGGGACCTCTGATGGCCAGAGTGCTCCTTCACCTGGGAATAATGTATTCTGAATGTAAAATTGATATAGACAGATGAAAAGCACTTGAATATGCACCGATGAACAAATGGGTTTATTGTGGTTTTAAAGATGTATAGCACCCAACATTAGTGTCACTGCAGACGTTATATAATGCGAATGAGGGTTACAACTGTAATTGCACCTTAATTTCTCAGAATTGCTACTTCTTGTTGCTTGGACGATGCATCTCCCAGTTTCGATATTCATTATTACTGCAGGCTAAATAATGTTGTTTTTAAACTTAGAAACTAGCAATGGATATAAAAATGTCAACAAAGATCATAAATCAGACTATAAATGCAGTATGTGTTCTCCACGGACACCAAAAGTATGCAGACTGTACCAGGGTTGTGCAAATCCATCCATCCATCCATCCATCCATCCATCCATCCATCCATCTATCTATCTATCTATCTATCTATCTATCTATCTATCTATCTATCTATCTATCTATCTATCTATCTATCCGTCTGTCTGTCTGTCTGTCTATCTATCTGTCTGTCTGTCTGTCTGTCACATATTCCCTGGCTTTGTGTTTTGTTTGTATTTTTAGTTTGCAATTTACCCTGTTTCTGTTCCTGAGTGCCATTTTGTGGTCCTTTGTAGTTGATTAGTTCTGTGGTTTATTCCCAGGTGTGTCTTGTTTGCCTATTACCATTTGTGTATTTAAACCCCAGTGTTTCTTGTGTTCTTTGTCAAGTCTTGTCCTACATGGATGTTTGGTGCACTCATTCTGTTGCCTGGTTCTCTGTTCTCCGTGTCGGATTTGTAATTACATTTATTCTGTTAATAAACTCACTGCATTTGGATTCAGCTCTCCTTCATTTTTGAGTTCACCCTACGTAACACTATCATTATCACTATCTATCTATCTATCTATTGTTCGTTCTATCTATCGTTCTATATATCGTTCTATTGCTCTATCTCTCATTTTTCTCACTTTCAGTCTTGGATTCAATTTCGTGTTCATGGACTCTTAGTTTGTATTTCCTTGTTTTCCTGTCTTTCCTTCCTGTTTCCTGTGTTCTGGGCCATTCATTTACACAACAATGCATTTTGTGGGCCTGAAAACACAAAGCTTCGAAAAGTTTTTCAAAGTGCAAGTTTTTGAAAATGATACCATTATTGTCTCTTTGTAAACTACAAAAACTTGAATTAATGAAAACTGTGTTGTCATGCGTATTACATGTTTAGTCTATAGGCGCAAAGTTTTTTCTTTACAAAGTGACATCGCCAACTACTGGCCTGGCATGCATTTTGTTGTTCACCTGTGTTTTGTTGAGTTCATGTTATATAAATGCCCTCAGTTTCCTCAGTTCTGTGTTCGTATTGTCTTTGCATGTTGTGTGTGAAGCTGTTGCATTTGTTACTTACCCTTTTTTGATGACATCCTTTGTTTTATTTTGTTAATAAAGGTAAAGCTGCATGCATCAGATCCTCTTCCCGGCCTTCATCATCCTCTTCTGTAACAGTTCTATCATTCTGGCCAACAAACCTTCAAACTTCAAGTTTTTTTTCTTCTTTTAAACAAGATTTCGTCAACACAACAAAGTTTGTCTTGACAAATTGTTCATTTCTAGTTAAAATGACAGTAATATAAATTTCAATTAATTTTATTTCTACTTCCTTACCTTCAAATTTGAATAGCAATTCTGCATCCTGTTTGTTAATTCAATTCAAATTCATGAATTGTATCTGTCAGACCTACCAGTAATCCAGTTCACCAACCATCTAAACCAGCTTTGTCTATTTAATGGGCTGCTTCAATCACCTAAAACCATGTGAAACCAGATAACATCAGAATCTGGTTTTATCTGGATTTTTCAGCATGGCACAGACATAATGTAAGGGCTGGACTGTGCTATCAGGGACCATAGAAAGGTACCTCTTCAACACCGGTCAACAAGACAGCGTACTACAGGTCAACAAAGAGTGTCAGTGTGTGTAATTGTTTGGAGAGCTTCTACATGACTGTGTGTATGAACGTCTATGCCCTGAACCTTTTGGATATCACGCCAATTTTAGTATGTTATTGTCAGTTTGAGAAATGGGTTATTGTTCTGTATTCTGGAACAAAGTGCAATAATTCATTACAGTGCTAATTCTGCTGATGACCTTTCTGCGGCTACGCTCGCCCGTTTACACACGAACACAAACGCATTAATCTTCCTCCCTAAATTAACCTTTATTAGAACAGTGTTGGTGTTCAGAGGGCTAAGACATCGATAAATTAATTAGAATAAATGTAATTAGAAGTTGGTGATTATGATTAAAGGTTTGTTAGAAAAGTCTGTCAGAGTGTTTAGTTTTGCACATTGTGTCGTGAAGCGTGCCTAGAGAATGCTTGCAGCTAGAGAGAAACTAAATGATGACTTGATTTCCTATGAAAACCACTATCACAATGCCATCTCAACCCTAGGCATTTGCTCTTAGGCTAAAAACAAAACTTGTCAAACTAAATTTGAAAAACTGCTGCCGAGTCATTGTTTATAGGCACCTGATCCACACTGCGACAGCAACACTGAATATAGTGAACTCCATTGAAAGAGCATGAGCATTGACTCAGAGGTTAAGCTGCATGCTTGATATTATTTTTAACAACTGTTATGATTAATTATGATTACTAAAAATAATCATATGGATCTGAGAATAGTTTATTTGTTTAGGACTAATACAACTATTTTTGTAACCAGTGGTAAGTGCAAAGGTTTGAGTTATTCTGCAATATTAGAATATGTTTCTGGCAGAAATGTTATTGTGATAAATAACTGAAAAGTTGTGGCAAGTCCCTGTAGCGAATTCCTCAAATTTTTGGATCCTGTTATCTTTCATATCTAATATATCTTATCCAGTGACAGTACAGAGCTGAATAATCCAACATAAAAACCCACCAATTATTTAAAATGCTTTCTAGCACTACTTTTGTATTTGCTATTGATTTGATTTTATAATTATCTTTGACATACATGGTCAGCATGCAATGTTTCTATATAGTTAGAAAAAAATTTAAAAGAAGCAAATATTTGCCCATCAATAGTTAATTTGTGCCACTTTGACACATGTATTATCACTCTACTCTACATGCATTAACCTGAATCTGTTCAGCCCTGATGCACCTGAGCAGCTTTAATCAGGGCAAAGTTCAAAACATATGGTCAGGGTCAAATTCAGGATCGCTGAAGTCATGAGTGTTAACCCGTGAGGTTTATTCTGACAGGCATTCTCCTGCTATTTCTGCCCCAGTGATTCATGGGCCATTTAATGCAATCTGTCACACTCCAGCATCGTCCTGAACTCTACACTAGCTGACACTTCAGAGACAGCACTGATAAATGGGGCTGTAGTCTCCTAGGAGGCCGTTTTTAGAGTCATGGCTAATCTTAAAGCAAACATTGCAATAATTATGTCTAAATGATCCTAGTTTAGTTTAGTTTAGCCATGAATTATTTGTTTTATCAAAAGACAGTTTTGTCAACCAACTTCCTTGAAATCATATTAAATAAAGTTAAAGGGTTAGTTCACCCAAAAATGTAATTTCTGTAATTAATGAATCACCCTCATGTCGTTCCACACCCGTAAGGTTCATCTTCGGAATACAAATTAAGATATTTTTGATGAAATCCAAAGTTTTATTTATCTCCCATAGAAAGCAACATAATTACTGTCATTCAAGGTCCAGAAAGGTAGTAAAGATATCGTTAAAATAGTCAGCGTGACTACAGTGGTTCAATGTTATGAAGCGTTGAGAATACTTTTTGTGCGCAAAAACAAAACAAAAATAACAACTTTATTCAACAATGTCTTCTCTACCCTGTCAGACTCATATGCAGTTGATGCAGTGAACGCAGTGAACGCAGTGCAGCGCTTCCATGTTTGCATCCGAATGCTGGCTCAGTATTGGCCGGCTGAACTGTGTACACTGCATCAACTGCATACGAGTCTGACAGGGTAGAGAAGAAATTGCTGAATAAAGTCGCTATTTTTGTTTTGTTTTTGTGCACAAAATGTATTCTCGTCGCTTCATAACATTAAGGTTGAACTTCTGTAGTCACGTTGACTATTTTAACAAAGTTTTTAGTACTTTTCTGGACCTTGAATGACGTAATTACGTTGCTTTCTATTGGGGATAAAAAAAAACTCTTGGATTTCATCAAAAATATCTTAATTTGTGTTCTGAAGAAGAACAAAGGTCTTACGGGATTGGAACGACAAGAGGGTGAGTATTTAATGACAGAAATTTCATTTTTGGGTGAACTAACCCTTAAGGGTTTGGTTTTTACCCAATAAACATAAGGAAAGAAAAACCCTGTAATTTATTTAATACTTTCACATATCACAAGTGTAAAAAAGGTAGATCAGTGTAAATAGTGATTGATACAGTTTGCACCAAGTACATAACAACAAATAGCATCTTGTTTACACAATGGTGGGTTGAGTTAGTGAAAATAGCCTTTGTCAACAAGCTTGGTCTTTTCCACTCAGTGTAAAATAGAAACTGTGGTTCTTGAATGATTCTTTATAGAACCTTTCAGCAAAACACCCTCTTGATTTGTCTGCATAGTCCATGGTCCCTTGTGTGCTTTTCTGCGGAGCAATGCGTTTGTTTCATTTTTTTTATTAAAGTTTTATAATCAAAGTGATAATCATCATCATTTTATAATATTTGATTAGTTGGTTGGGGCATCTGGTAGGATATTTGGGATTTTAATTAATGCTGTTTAAAAGCGAACAGAGCTGATTCTTATTGTGTAAACAGAGAGTGAATGAAAACAATTATAAAAATAATTGACTCGTGAGTAAATAAAAAAGCAGCAAATAACCATCTGATCATTTGCTTAACATGCGCTATGAGTTTGTTGAGATCCGCTCTGTTCTTGTGCGTGACATTTTAATCCTCTTTAAGCTTAAGAGAGCTGTACTCATGCAACTAATGTCTGCTGGATCGCACTTTTGGGTTTCAAATACTTAGCAAAGTGAGGGGACTACATTCATGATATGTATATCCCAGAAGGCTTTGCTTTAATGAGGTCTCCGCCCCTTTTTCAGGGTCACAGCCTATGTACTTCAAATTTATGTTGATATTCATTTTAGTATAGGCTTATATAGGATGTTCTCAGGGATTTAAATGACTGTTTCTGGAGTTAATGTATATGCAAGTGAGCAGCACTGTTCCAGCCCTGCAGTGATGAGGGGAGAGAGAGGTGAGAAGACAGGCACATTTTCTGGGATGTAGCAGGGATGTGTTCAGACTCACCGGGGCTTTGGTGCATTATATGAAAGCCAGAGTTAATTTAATTTCTATATTAATCTCACTGAAAGAAAGTCACCTGCTCTCATATCACCTGTATAAAGATGTTCAAAGGCAAGGGGTCCAGGAGGACACCCACTCATTTCTACAAGAAAAAGGAAGAGCGTGCCCTTCAGCTGAGTTATTTTAGAGTCGTCCACCTGGACTTTCTTTGAGGAACAGGAGAGGACAGATGAGAGAGGGATCAGGCCTCCCAGCGCTGTTTCTGGGACAGTTCCCCTGACCACAGACGACGGAGAAAAGAATGACATGCGTGATGGAAAAATGAAGGTAGAGGTAAAGGAAAAGCAGCAGGATGGAAGAGCAGTCAACTGTGATGTCTCATGGGGCTGAATCTTTTGGAGGGGATTTGCGAGTGTGGTTTTTGTAAGGACAGAGATTATTGAGATGAAGTTAGATGCCCTTTTCAACATGTCACCCACTGTAATCCTGCACTGTGCAGCGATAGCACAGTCGCCGCTGACTTTTTAAGGACGCTGTGACACTATCAGAATTCTGCAGACACAATGCATCGCTACCCTTTCGCAGGCTGTATGACATCATAAATCCCTCCCAGCCATGATGTCATCACGCACCCTCCACTGACACAGTTACACCACAAGGTTGGTAGTATGATCAAAATCTATATATGGGAGTATGAATAATATCACGGTGTAGTAATTTTTGCAGGAAATTCAACATTTATGTTTAATATAATGTGGTAATGCCTATTTTTGGACAGATCGCCAAACCTATTTAATCTCATTTCAATATTTTTTTCATTTGGAACACTGGATGGGTCACTATTAAAGCCGGAGAAACAAGTGTGCAGCCATCTTTAGAATTTTGTGTGTGAACTTCTGTTTTTGCGCTAGCTCTGTATATTTCTAGCTTTCCTGTAGCTCAGTGATTAGAGCATGGCACTAGCAATGCCAAGGTCATGGGTTCGATCCCAGGGATTGCACATACTCCGATACAAATGTATAGTATAATGCAATGTAAGTCGCTTTGGATAAAAGCGTCTACCAAATGCATAAATGTAAATGTTCTATGGCATCAGTGTCGAAGAGTAATTAGCTGGTGATGTGGATTTTCTTTTTGTAGAGTTAAATAAAGTTATCATGAGCATTGTAATGTTTGAAGCGGATGTCATAACAAATGTCAGTAGACTGTTACGTTTTTAAAACAAGCGGTTCATTCATAAATCCGTAAGATCTTACCTTAATGTTATGGAAATACAAACCGAAAAGGGCTATATAAAGTCTATAACCATATATCAATTAAATTTTGCACAAGTTGCGACATTGCTTGGCAACCATAAACAAGTAAACACCACTTCATGATGTGCCAAACATATATACATAGATGCCTCATTTGCGGCTGTTTCCATAAGCCATGATATGTAAGCCATAGCATCACTGATTTACTGTGAGTGACAACACACCAACGGGTCTAGAGCGGTCGAATGTGGATCCTACGTATACATATCTATGGTGCAAAACCACCCCCACCACCTGGAAAGTGATTACATTTCGATTGCTGGCCCTCCTGTGAAATGCAAAAGAGCCCCCTATTTGTGTGTCCTGGAGCCAGGCCTGTTTTTACCGTAAGTAACGTGAGGCAAAAGAAGTCAGAATCAGCCTTAACAGGGTAAAATGAAATTCCCAGCGCTTCAACACACCTTTTGTTCACATATTTAAAGTCTGCTATTGGATCATTGAAGGTAAACGTCATATTATGCGACTACGCATTACATTACAGAGAGATTACAACCTACTAGCTATGTTCTGTCTTAAGAACTAAAGGTGTAACCAAATTAGAAATTAGTAACTATTAGTTTCAAGCCACAAATATTTAGATCACCTCTCAAAAGGAAAGAAAAAAAAAGATATGTGAAGTAACTGCACCTGCAATCCATGTACAGCACCCACCGCAGTATTTCAATCATTAAAAACATCCCAAAACGCTGTGGTGTGAAGTATTTGAATTAGTTACTATACTTAAGTATCTTTTTGGCTACTTTGTACTTTGAGTATCAAAAATATTAGCGACTTTTACTTTCTACTTGACTACATTTTTGAATATGTACTTTTTACTCCAATACATTTGTGAAGAGTAATGCAATTACACATTACCGGTGCATTCCAAACGGGATATATTGCCCTTCGAAGGGCACTTTGGAGTGAAAACTATCAAGACCGCCATATTGAAGGGTCGTTCCAAACCGAAGTGCTCAAAACTGGCCACTTCAAAGGGACCTTCGGAATGAAGGATTTCGAAGGGTACAACTGATGGACACTTCGGGCCCCCATGATCCTTTGCACAGGGAAGTTGTTTGACGTCACAGAATGGGTACAAGAAGCATGGAGTTCGATTTTATCTATAAATGTATATATTGTATTTTTCTATATATAATATGAATTTCTATATGTATATTTATACGAATAAGATTTGGCACATTATTATGGTCAAAATGACATTATTCAACAAAAATACTTTACAGCTACCTTTATCAGTCCATTCAAATGTTTCAAATACATAGACACAATAAACATTATATTTAATGTAAAAGACCAGCATAATGTTACTACAGTAAATGAATGCATATTAATACAAAGAGTACCAGGGGAAAAAAGACGAAGGCACCTCCTTGATTGTCACGTTAAGATGACGCAGAAGTGCATTAAAAAGTGCATTATTTTGTCCCCTACACCCTTCATCCCTCGCAAGCTCTCACTCCGGAGGGTAAACCCTTTGAAGGGATTAGGGCATAAGGATGATCCCTTCCGAATGGAACGCAGGGTACATTTTGCATGGCACCTAACTTTTTCTGCAGCAGTTTATTTCTGTTACAAAAGAAGCAATATCACCATCTAAAGGGCATTGAAGGTAGGCATGTGACGGTATCAAATTTTCATGTTGCGATTAATTGCTGAAGCTTTTATCACGGTATACGGCATTATCGCGATATTGAAATAAGTTGCAAAAAAAAGTTTTGTCATAGTATAACAGGTTTAAGAACTCTTTTTGTAATAACAAAAATAACTGAATGTTTAAATACAATAATACAATACACAAAAAAAATATAAAGTCAAATTTTCAAACAGATTAAAGTGCAAAAGAATTAGGCTATAAAGAACAACAGGTAACACTTTACAATAAGGTCTCATTATTTAATGCATTAACTAAGATTGAGCAATAGCTACATTTGTTACAGAAAGTATTATTTTTTGTTAATGTTAGATAAGAAATACAACTGATCATTGTTAGTTTTATCTCAGGTCCATTAAATAAGTTCTTTTGATTTTAGTAATGTTATTAAACAGTAACTAAGAAATTAACATTAACTAAGAATAATTAATGCTTTATAAGTATTTTTCATTGTCAGTTTGGTAATAATGAATTAACATGTTAACTAATGAAGCCGTATGTCTTTAAGTTTTACTGAACAATAACAAATAATCTGAACATTTCTAATCATTAGGGCATGTTGTAGTCCAGATTAAAATATATGTTTGAGGCATTTTAAAAACTTCACCAGCGCAGTTGCTTTGTTTATGGGGTTTCCGGGGTAACCGCTGCATTCTGCTGTTCCATCAGCGCCCTCTGCTGTCAGAGAGTGAACGCACACTTTCATTCAGCGCGTCTCCTTCACTCGTTCCGCCATGTGCTTCTCGTGCACATTGGGCTTGTTTACATCTGAGCTGAGCACGTGTTCTTTTGACGCAGAATACAGCGATGTTGTGCATTTTATATGGTTGATGGGGAAAGTATTCTTATATGCATTATAAAGATTGTAATAATTGGTAATAAATGATTATTTACGGTATTTTGAAATGCCCACGATAACAATACCGTGCATATTCATTATCGCGATATATCGCATTACCGAATATCGGCACAAGTCTAATTGAAGGTACTATATCTTGTGCGTTTTGCCCATGGTTTTGCCCTTACTCACCCAAACTTGTCAACAAGGCTACTTTAAAGGTGCAATATGTAAGAATTCTGCAGTAAAATATCCAAAAACCACTAGGCCAGTGTTATATATTTTGTTCACTTGAGTACTTACAACATCCCAAATGTTTCCAACTATTTGTAAATCTTGAGAAAATTGCAATTTTAACCAAGGCTCCGGGACGTGTGAGGAGTCGCCTGTCAATTGCGTCATACCCGTGTTACCCTCGGTTTCTGGTTTTATTTTGTAGAAACCATGGAAACACCAAAACGCTTTAATATTTACATGTTTTAATAGACAAGGGAACAATGGTTTTGATATATTTATAGACAGAAAATGTATTATTGTTATATAGCTCAACACGTTTAGTCTTATTTTTTAAATCTAATTTTCTTGATTTTTTGCGAGTACCATGCTTTACCATGCCTCAGAGAAAAACACTTTTTTGTCAAATAGCTAACATAACAATCAGTTGCAGCTTTATTTTTAGTAACAGTAATACGGCATTTTCTCCATCATACAATACGTTTTAAAATTAATTTCATTCCATTTATCAACACAAGCCATGCAGCATTTAATATGATATTCTAAAATCAATCTAGCTTACTGCAGTGTGCAACAGTGTCTCACAGCAGCTGCCGAGCGAACGCACAGAGTAAAGTTATAACATTTTCAACACTCTCAAATATATCTAATATGATTAACAGAGCTGTGTTACCTCATACTCATGACCGGGAAAACGGAAGCAGCGCCGGCGACTGTGGCATAATAAAAGCTACGCTGCTCGCGGCGTGTGTTGCGCAATCGTTCCAGCGGCCTCGTTCAGCTCCCACAACACTCGGTCCTGCTCTGCTTCATACTACAGTATGAATGATTTCTTCCCGAGTCCTATCCCAATTCTTTTCCACTGGCCGTTGAGGTGAAGACCACATGTCCGAAGATTCATTCCACGCTCAAACTTGGCGTCATCAAGCTACGCCTTTGTTTTGAATAGGCCTCTAGCAACCTCTAGTGGACAGAAAACATTACATATTGTACCTTTAACATGAATGTAAGTGCATTAGCAGGAAGTTGCTAATTTTTAATTTTTAATTTTTGAGATGAGGGCATGGCTGCAGCCGATGATAAAGCCGAAACCACGTCCAGTGCAAGTAGGCTTTTGCTTTTTTAGACTTTAATTATAGATAGCATTATTTTATTATCCATTATATTGAAGATACCTTGGCTTACTTATGTTCTTTTAGAGCACTTGAGCTTAACCAAGGCTTGATGTTTAAGAGACTGTTGTGTCAATTTATTGATGTGTATTGTTTTGATATGATTGTTTTATTTTGACTTCAGAATATAAACATGATTGCTCTTCACATAAATCAGCTGTTTCTTGTTTTTCACTGGCATGTCTCTTAAGTGTTAATGACTAGGCTAGTGCATCTTTGAGCCTACATTGAGAAAAAATCCTTAAGTAGGCCTATTGTTAAAATCAGACACTCTAAGACTTTTACTTAAGTGGTATTAAAATTTGTGACTTGTAACTAGTAGGCCTAATGGAGTAATTATCTCTGTGAGGTATCAATACTTTTACTTAAGTATGGTTTTCAGGAAACTTTTACACCTCTGCCAAAACGGCACATTCTATAACACTTAACGTGGCTGAATACAAAGACAGATTAAAAAGATCAAAGAGGCCTACACCTTATAGGCTACAAGCAGATGAGAGAATATCGATTGCACCTTGAGCGTTTTATTTATAACAAAAGTTTATTTTTTAATAGTTAAGTGTTCTTTTATAATGGTTTTCTAAATGAAAATGTTTAACGTCAAACGCGTTGCTTTTATATTTTGGGCTCATGTGCTGCTAAATAATTTCAAATTTCTCTTTGACGGTTGACGCATTCATACCACCCGCCAGGTGTGTCGCTATTCCTGCACGGACTGTAGCCTCGAAGCTTTTCTAGACATCACCATTTTAGAGGCACAGCACAAGGGTAAAGGAAATTAATACATTTTCACTCTAATAATTATAGGGCATTAATAAAGAAGTCAAAAGTATGTAAAAATATTTGGAAATAAGCGGCACTGAAGTTCCGGCGTCGATCGCACACAGCCACACACTTGACTCATCGGCGGCAGATTCACGCCCACATCTCTCAATGGAAATAAACTACGGGTGAGTCTTTCTGACTTGACCATCATCTTTAACCCCTGCTATCTGATTGTCTGCTCATGAAAACAATCTATTCATCTGCGAGAAGCCAGAAATGTTAAAGAAATAAAATATTATTTTAGCGTCGTGTTTTTAGAGTCACAGGCTTTCAGAGCGCCCAGGCTTTTATCATGTACTCGTTCCATATGCTTTCATTAAAAAAATTTTATCAATAATTTTTAAGTTGACTATCTATTTTATTGTAAATTATTCATATTTTATTTATTTCAAGTTATCATAAAAATAATAACTTTATTTAGTTTATTGCTTTAGGTAGCGTTGTGTTACAACCAGTAGCCTACTTTTAGCCTCCAGTAGTTTTTTGTCAGATGAGTTCGAAAATCAACATTTACATATGATTGATATAATAATAGCCTACCCACACACTTTTTGGGCTATTCCAACAAATGGGTGCCATTTTCTTGTTGTAACTCTTCAAAATTAAACTTCATTTATAAAGTATTTTTTCAGCACAGAATATAATAACATTAACTATTTAAAATGTGTATTGGTCAATCTTAGGTAACTTTATTTCATTTTTATAAGGTTTTTATTTTTTATATGCATTTTTGTCAGTCCTGTTGACCAAACTCATGAGCCTTTTAAAAATAATGTTTAAAAGCATGCCAATTAATTCCTTTGTTTTCTCATCAAGAAAGTGTTTGTTTTAAAGAAATGGTTGGTTACATGTTCAAATTGTCCTAATTGATATTTGTGACAAAAAAATCACTATATATGTATTTTTTAAAGTGTATTTTTCTAAAAAAAACAAAAATAAAAAAAGCCATTTTTCCTTTTAAAAAATACCCAAACCTCAAGTTTATCTATCTATCTATATATATATATATACACACCTATCAGGCATAACATTATGACCACCTTCTTAATATTGTGTTGGTCCCCCTTTTGCTGCCAAAACAGCCCTGACCTGTCTATGTATGGACTCCACTAGACCCCTGAAGGTGTGCTGTGGTATCTGGCACCAAGATGTTAGCAGCAGATCTTTTAAGTCCTGTAAGTTGCGAGGTGGGCCTCCATGGATCGGACTTATTTGTTCAGCACATCCCACAGATGCTCCATTGGATTAAAATCTGGGGAATTTGGAGGCCAAGTCAACACCTCAAACTCGTTGTTGTGCTCCTCAAACCATTCCTGAACCATTTTTGCTTTGTGGCAGGGCACATTATCCTTCTGAAAGAGGCCACAGCCACCAGGGAATACCATTTCCATGAAAGGGTGTACATGGTCTGCAATAATGCTGATGGTACGTGTCAAAGTAACATCCACATGGATGGCAGGACCCAAGGTTTCCCAGCAGAACATTGCCCAAAGCATCACGCTCCATCCGCCGGCTTGCCTTCTTCCCATAGTGCATCCTGGTACCATGTGTTCCGCAGGTAAGCGATGCACACGCACCCGGCCATCCACGTGATGTAAAAGAAAATGTGATTCATCGACCAGACCTTCTTCCATTGCTCCGTGTTCCAGTTCTGATGCTCATGTGCCCACTGTTGCCGCTATCGGCTATGCAGCTATGCAGCTCCATACGCAACAAACTGTGATGCAGTATGTATTCTGACACCTTTCTATCAGAACCAGCATTAACTTCTTGAGCAGTTTGAGCTACAGTAGCTCGCCTGTTGGATCGGACCACACGAGCCAGCCTTTGCTCCCCACGTGCATCAATGAGCCTTGGCCGCCCTGTCGCCGGTTCACCACTGTTCATTCCTTTGACCACTTTTGATAGATACTGACCACTGCAGACCGGGAACACCCAACAAGAGCTGCAGTTTTGGAGATGCTCTTACCCAGTCATCTAGCCATCACAATTTGGCCCTTGTCAAACTAGCTCAAATTCTTACGCTTGCCCATTTGTTTCTAACACATCAACTTTGAGGACAAAATGTTCACTTGCTGCCTAATATATATCCCACCCACTAACAAGTGCCGTGATGAAGAGATAATCAGTGTTATTCACTTCACCTGTCAGTGGTCATAATGTTATGCCTGATCGGTGTATATATAATGTCATCTATTAAACATTTGGATAAATGATGGACCAAAAAAAATAGTGGTTTAACTTAATTTTTTAAGTGTGTCTTGCTCCTTCCCCTGCAGCAAGCCATGGGTGGGTGTTTCTGGCTCCTGCATAGTATGGGTTCGCTCCATCTTCTGCAAAAGGTAAGAAAGACAAAGACAAAAAGTTTACATCACTTAGATGTGGATTGGCTGCCTGTAATTATGGTATTCACATTGTAAAACTGATCCTAAATGTGTATATCTTCGGTAATTTCAACTGTAAAACTTTAAAAAAAAAATCAGGTGAATAGTATTAGGCCTACAGTATATCAACTAATTCTCACACTATTAAATAAATGCAAGTAAGGACACTACTCACTCCTGTTACTAATACTCAGTCCTGTTATTTTTTATATGAGTGCAGGGCCAAAAGTAACAGGACTGAGTTTTTAAGCACAGAATTAGCAAATACATGACATACTGCCATATGGTATACATGCTAATATCATGAGGACAATGAGCAAATTCTAATGACTTACCAAATATTGAAATGGCATCAATTCAGTGGAATGGCTCTTTTAATGTTAAAGTAATGCAACAGTATCTAATGACTACTGAGCTTCTTTTTTATAAAAGGTAATGATGTAACAACTTAATTACTTTTTATAAGGATTAACACGCTAATGCAATCCATTGCTTTTTAAAGTATTGCTCCACAACAATGGTCTCCATTGATAAAATGAACTCTCTCAGCTGCTGTAACATCTCAGGGTTTCCATGGTTACGCTGTCACAGCCACATCATTAACTGCCCACTTTCACAACGACTGTAATAACCCTCTGTTATGACCTCAATATAGCTGAACAGGCACAAAATCAGCATCTTTTGATGGTTGGATAACCAAAGCACCATCATAATATCATCACCCATCGGACAGGATGACATGGTGTCTTTTTTTATCCCTTAAATAAGCAAGTGACTTCAAACGCATGAAGTGTTGTGCATTTCAAATGGAATATGCTATCGTGAACTTACATCAGTGAAGTACATCATCTCTCATCTTGGATGCTGCAGTATGGTGTAGATCTTTATGGATAAAGTGTATATATGAGCAAATCTTGATGTCTGCGCATTCTTTCTAGTACTTCTTCTGTATTAAGATAGCCTATATGTTAGTGAACTGCATATTGCAGTAAAGAATATGTCATTTTAACTCCTCACAGAATCAGTTGTGTAATAATCTAGTACTTACACTCTGAAACAGAAACTGAACCCATTCCATCACTGTGAATCTGACAGCTGTTATTGAGCTGACAGACTGCACTTGTAACTGGGTTATTCACTGGACTTCACAGATGTGATAAATGCATTTTGATCTATTATTTAGTTTGCTGTAACATTAGCATTATTTGAATGTTAAATGGGCACTAGCGCACTCTTTGATTGGAGCTATCAAAGCTTCTGGAACAATCTGTGGAAATGAGTTTGAGAGCAACAGCTGATTTGTCACGCCTCTTCCCATGTCCCCCCTCAGTAAATCACGCCAATTAAACCCTCATGTGTCAATTATTGTGTTTAGCTGAAGTTGGTTACTGATGAATTATGGGTATAACTGTGTGGAAGTAACTTCAGCTGTTACCTCATTGGCAGAGAAACAACAAAAACAAAAAAATGCACTTCTGCATAAAAATTCTGCATTCTCTCCAATACATTGTTAATGGTTTTATCTGAATATTCCCTTTCTATCCATAATGATCTCATTGCAATTTGAAGAAAAAAAAAATGTATGCAGTTTGAATGTTTTCATATGTCTGCAGTAAACTGGTCTTGCAGTCAGTGAGTGCCTTCATACTTCATGTGGTCTGAAGAAAAAATTAATTTGGATTTTCTGAGCAAGTTAATTAAAGTTATGTTAAAATATTTTGCATGTAGGCCTGTAACTTTTTAAACTCTGTAGAATCAAAAGGGAGAAGTAGCTCCTCTAGCTAAACAGATGCTGGATTGTTAATATTCATACAATGGAAAGATTAACTGTTCTGCACTTTGTAGTAGTACAAGCTATGTTTAAAAATTTATCAAATATTCAAAATGCAGAAAGTTCTTTTGTAAGCCTCACTGTTTCGTGCTTACAATGAGCACTATTTTTTTCTCTCAGTTGTTTTTTTAAATGGCACTCTGACAGAATGTTCCAACTAACCAGTTTTATTTATTTATTTTTAAAATATATTTTCCCATCATGAATGTAAATGTCACGTTATAGTAAATTCGGCTAGTCATATAACAGCATGCCTCTCATTAAGCTGACCTTTGTCATCAGGTTCTGTATTAAACTCAGTTTGATTCTCTACAGATTCGGCCATTCTTGCAGAAAATTAAATTAACATAAAATCAATTAATACATTAATTAGTCTGGTTTAATCACATCATTCCGAGTCTACTTTGGAGACTAATTATTTATTTCATAATTAATGGAGGGTGATTAATTGTGAGGTTTAGAATGAGTACATGCCTTATGCCAGTCCATTGAAAAAGGTTTATGTAAATATAGGCCAGGTGCTACTGTTTTCCATTTTATCATCATGCTTTCACTTTCAGATCTATGTTAGTGTAGTATGGATAGAGAGTAGTCTATATATGCCACGTGACCAGGATGTGTGGAACTTGTTAAGTGACTTAATGAGCACTGCTACACAGTTGATGGCTTTTTTACAGGACACTATTACTGGGACAATCCCTCTAGAGTAACCTGAGAACCTTTAATAAGGACACAATGGTGGATGTTCATAGGAAAGAAATATTTCTTTAATTTATTTGACATCTCGTTTTCCCTGCATGACAATAAGATTAAATGGAGATCAAATGGATTATTCAGATTTTTATCCTAAAAAAAGTCTCACATGAGGTCAAATAATGCCTCAATTTCTACCAAGACATCAAAATCTGTGATCAAAAGTCAGAGATTTTGATGTGAGTGCAAATATTTCTCATTAAATTCTTCCAAGACCAAGTATCTGGGCTATGATGTAAAAATGAAAATATACTTGAGGCACCATTTTGGGGTTTCTCGGATCACGCTTTCATATTCACAATGAAAGTACCCTTACATTTCCATTTATTCATTGAGCAGAGGCTTTTATCCAAAGCGACTTATATGTGAGGAATACAACATAAGCGAGGCAGAAGTGCTGCGATATTCCATAACTGTTCAGAGAAGTAGAGCAGAGATGACAGTGAGAAAAGTATATGTTTAAGAGATTTTTTTTAAAGTAAGCGCATTAACAGGATTTCAGTCAAGTGCTCACTGAACAGATGTGTCTCTTCTGGAGGTTCCTCAGATGTTCTATAATGTACTCAAGAAAATTCAATATATTGTCTCAGAGCAAATCCCTTATGATGGGGTACTGCCATTTGCAGTCTTTAGGGTTTAGAGTTTTTGGAAGAGGTTATGGATTCTGTTTTGTTTGTAATGGTGCAATCCTTCATTTTTTTACAGTATTGCTATTCTTGTTATTTTTTTTTTTATAGCTGTGTGCTCTTACTTTGTCAACATGTTTCATTTTGTGTCTTTTTTTATTTCTCTAAAGCACCTGAAGAGACATCTCAGACAAAGTTTTGATGTAACTGAAATAGTGCCAGACATTTTCTTCCAAATTGTGAAACGGAATATCAAGAAAGAATAAAAAATGTAAAAAAGGACTCCCTACATCAGTTGTCGATTGGAAGGAGGTCAGAATTCAGGTCTGAATGTGAGCTTGCAGACAATAGTAAGAAAGGGGCGGGATTTAATCGGATTAAAAGATTTGAGAAGTCTGTCATTTCATCAGAAGGTTAATTGAAGGTTGATTAAAAATTATGTTATCAAAAAAGTGAAAAATATGCACTGATGAACTGTTCACGAAAAGTTCAATAACATGCATTTAGAAAAAATAATTTTCATTTTAATTCTGACTTTAAATGATACAAACATAAGTCTCACGAGCTGAGGATTGTCAAACGACAAAGAGCACAATGTATTTTTATCCTCGTCCAATTTAAGTTAAAGGGGCTCTATGTAAGATTTTTACTTTAATAAAGCATAAAAATACCCCGATATGTTTGCAGATATTTAGGAAACATGCTAAGTTCACCTACTTGTTTCTCAGAAAAATAATGCTACAGCCGGATATTCTACTTTGAAAATGCGGTTCCGTGTCGAAATGTCTGTCTTTGTTTTGGTCTGTGCGAAACCGTGTGCTGCCAGTTTATCCAATAGTATTTCGACATTGCAGGTTGCCAGTTAGCGGAAAATACTGCATATTGCAACCATGGAAACCAACAAACAAACTGGGTCAGAGAATCGCAGATTCTACTTGACCTAAAAAGCCTCTAAATCCATCTAAAAATCTCTATGAACAACAGCATATTGAAACAGATAAATCAACTCATCAGCTTACAGTGTTTAAGTCTCCTCCGCTTTCATTGTCAATTGCGCTCCCTATAGAGGGTATGCACGTGACGTGACCGTTGACCGTTAGGACTGCGGTCACGTCCACTGAGTGGCAAAAGACTGAGCGGCAGCATTGGTTTTCAGCGTGAATGCCTCGAAAAACACACAAAACACATCCAAAACGGGAAAGAGCTTTGAGATTGACTGTACAAATAGCTTTGACACAAAACCTGAGGTATATATTTAAAGGGCTTTCAGCAGAAAAAAGAAGCAAATGGATCACTGCAATTCACAGAAACGGCTGGACTCCAGCAGAGAAACATGGATTTGCAGTTATCATTTTGTGTAAAATAGTTGGATTTTGAGGTAAAATCATACCGTATATATTGTATTGTTATATTGTGTTGAAAACTGATCAATTAAATATTTACTATCTTATATTCTGCATAATTTGGTGTTTTTAAATAAACACTGACAAAAATTATACAAGTTTAAGGGCTGGACAATATGACGATAGGCTATATATAACATTGATAAGTGATTACTCGGATTTAAACCTTATTTAAACTTATATTCTGCATAATTGTGTGTTTTTAAATAAACAACACTGACAAAAACTATACTATAAAAATATATATGTTTTAGGGCTGGACAATATGACGATATAACATTGATATAAGTGATTACGCGGATTTAAACCTACCTATATTGTAGTTATATAAAATATTCACAGGCAGATTTGCTATATGTATTTCCCTGGCGTCAAATCAGGCACATATAAATGTCAGGAAACCTGGCTGCATGTCAATATCCATGGATTAGGTTTATTTGACAAGTTGTAAGGAACACATTCAATTCCAATCTTTAGTGTAATCGTTTGTTTTACAGCCGTTTTCGCAGTTTCCCCTATTAAATCCAGTCACGCAGCAGGTTCTTTTGCCACTCAGTCCAGCTGAAGGAGCGCGCTTTCGGCGGGAAAGTGACGTCGATGCATACCCTCTATTGTTGCTGGCAACCCGCGTCTTTGAACGAGGGGGTGGGCCAAACAATATTTTGAATTTGGACTGCAGTACCTATTTTGAACACTGGGTGTCATTCCTACATAGAGCCCCTTTAAGTAAATGTAATGTGTTTAATGAAGTGATTTTTGAAATTTGGTATAAATACTACTGTATTTTTTATTAATCTACTTGAAAACCAAGAGACTATTATTATTTTTTTTTTTAAATCTAATTACAGGTCCTAGTTTATGTAAAATATGTGCTAACATTCTCATACACAGCGTTATATAATTTGCCATGAAATACTGTGGGCAAATGTCCTGTTCTCTGGGCTCAATTCGCTTCTACATCCTAACGAGACTCCCATCAGATGGCTTCTGGCAGTCAGACACCTGCTCTCTGAGTGTGTGTGTGTGTGTGTGTGTGTGTATGTGTTAAGGGTGAACTTCCTCCTAATTAGCTGTCATTTGCTCTGTGCCCATATCAGGGGGTCATGTTATCATTGGAGCTGATGTATTCTCTGTAAAACCACACCACTCCTCCAAAGGGTACGTTTGAGGGGGTGGAGGGAGGCGACGTGAACTTGGAGAGTTAATGAGGAATCAGACATAATTTAAATGCAGATGCGTGTCATTAATCTTGGTGTCCTCCCTCACTCTTACGGTGTTTTATTCACTCACACTTTGAGTGTTCTGGAGCTAGCCTGATGTAATTTGGGGATAAAAGAGTATTGCACAATACATGATGCGTTTACAATGCCTTTCTGACCACCAGGGATCTCTGCTGAAACGCAGTGCATGTAACATTACCACTACTTCCTGTTTAGCTCCTGTGCAAACTTTCTGTCGGTTCTGTTTCTCGTCCAAGCTTGCGAACTTCTCTGTGCCCACCTACACAAGCCTGTATGGCTCACAGATGAGAGTCGAGATAAATGTGCAGTCAGCTGGGCTCACATCCCAGAATAGACCGGTAACTACGGCGACTGTACGTTGGAGCGAGCGTACAGGAGTTAATGTAACCACCCCTCCTGTGCTTCACTCTCTCTTTGACGCTCTCTCAGAGTAATTGCACGTAATTGGCGGTCCACTGAGAAGGCCCTTCCACTGTGTGTCCGTCCCTTGTCTTTCTTTGATTGTGAAGTGGATTGCTCGGGTTGTGTCACTGATAAGGCATGTGTTTAATCGATGTTGAGAGGTAGTCGTGGTGATGACATGACCCTCTCGACGGCGTACCATAATTATGCCCACCCCCGGCATGCAGCGCTTGATCGCAAACAATGTTTGATTTTTTTCTCCCCACCATTATTTTTTAATTAGCAGCCTCTACAGAAGAGAGAGTTGGAAACGCTAAGCACCAGAGATCATTTCGTAGTTAATTACCACACACACACATACCTACACCCACATAATATAGATTTTCTGCATATTGTGTTAAATATCAATATGATATGCATTACTTTGCATATGTCATCTTGTTTGTCGGTTGCAATAACACAAGCATTCCTTTATTGGAGTGAATCGACGCTCATATTTTCAGTCTTTAATCAGGCATTTTAAAGTCAGAGTGCAAGAAATGAAAGGGCTTGTCTGCAGAAGATTGTATCTTATGATTCTGAATCTCCACAATCACACTCTTTATGAGGCTCTGTTTGGGTGATAGTTTCTGTCCTTCTGTAGGTGTTTGTGTGGTGATTAAGATCACCATGACAACAACGAGCAGCTGGGCCAGTGCTTAGAGCCTGCTACGTATTACCTGTTTCATATTGAAACTTATTTCGATAAAAATAGTTTATTATTATTCAAACCGTCTGAGTTATCTAATAGCAAATGTTAGGCATATATCATGTCTGATGTAATGGCAAACATCAGAATATATCACAAATGTATATATCAAACCTGCCTGTAATTTGCAGCACAGTTGTGTTTAGTCATAACTGATGTGATTTTTATTCTCTCTCTCATTGTTTTTTTTTTTCCAAACCTGGCTCATTGAGAAAACGTGCTTGTGGCATAATTTCTGCAAAATTATATTACGTTGCTTCTTGCACGTTTCTCAACACTTTTGAAGTGAAATGACCACTAAAAGTGTGTTCAGTTTTATGTAAAACAGATGAATATGGCAATATTTTATGTTTTTTGTATATATTGTAGCAGTCCAGGAATTAAAAGGTAATGCTGGAATATAACATACCACCTACACCAAACCCTTCCCTAAATCTAACCTATATTGTTAATGAAAGGAAATGTGAAATAAAGTTGTTGATGTTGTATGTATGTATATATACTGCACACTATGCAAATTTCTGCATGGAATACTCGGATGCCAAAATGCTGTACACCACATTGCAGTGTTCGCGACCTTCCTTCTCCATTGTGACAAATCAACCATGATTTTTTTGACACTTTCCATTCCAAACAGAATAAGTAGGTGTAGAAAAATAAAAAATATCTAAACAAGCAATGAATTCCGGAGCAATAAAACAAACCAAGATGAACTGCAGCTCTCAGTGCGAGGAAAAAGGCTGACCAGCGCAAACCAGTAACAATGCTTAATTTTGATTTGATTGAATTAAAGTCCATTTTAAAGTTTTTCTTTTTACAGTATAATGTAAAAAAACAACAACTTTTTAGGCATATATTTATTTTTTTGGTGAATTATACAGTAACAACATGAGAACAATATAGAATATCATATCGTTTCATAACGCATATTGATGCATTTTTTTGAATAGCATGTAGTAGCCTATACAGTAAATAATGTGCAGCATGTATTAACGAGTATGCTGGTATTTCATTTTGAACATAGACTTTGTTAGATTTAAGTCTGCGATATTTGGTACTTGTGTGGTTGTCTTCCTGTTGTTTTCCTCTTCAGGATCTGTTTTTCTTTGGAACAGCTGTTGATTTCATTGTTTTAGCATTCACATATTCGAGTACATGAGCCAGGCCATATGGTGGCAAATCACTGAGCCAGGACTAGAGAGATAGATAAAGATAGAGAAAACCACACAAAAAAATCCTTTACTTGCCCTCTCGCTTTCTTTTTCTTTTATCATTAGCACTGTTATTAGTCATGCTGTTGTTATGGATGTTTAAGGTGAAGGCTGATTGCTTTCGGAGTGTATTTATGCTCCGCGATGCCGAGGGTGTAGGCAGGATTGAGTGTGTGTGGACAGGCACATTTTTCACCTGTTCACCTCCTCTTATCCAGGCTGCCGTTCAAGGTCTCGGGTCCTTACAATGGCTCAGACACAAATGCATCCACCCAAAGAGTGAACTGACACAGGCAATTTCAACATCCATCTCGCTGCATATATTGACTATATACGAGAGAAGTGCTCCCGGTAGAAAGCTATTTGTACGCTTTGAAATCCAGAAAGGCTAACAATGGCCATTTTTGTACTGCAAAAAGTCTGTTTGAGGAATGATATAGGCAGCTGTGAACCTTGAGCTCTGTTAAAAAATAAAAATTGGCTGCAACCATATATCAATAGGTATGTGTTTATCTGTTTACATTTGTGTGTGTTTATAGTGATTAATTGCTCTTAAATTACAATACACTTCCATCTTTGATCGAAGGAAGAGTGGCAAACTTTGTCAAAAAAGTAACTATAGCAACCTTACTGCTTTGCTTCATTGACAGAGTGATGGTTTTAATGTTTCTGAATGAAATGTGGCCAACACTCTAAAAACTGCTGGGTTAAATATGGACAAAACCAGGGATTGGGTTGTTTTCACCCAGCCATTTTTTTCAACCAATTTTGGATTACATTTTTTAGCCAGCAATAAAGTGATATAGTAAAAGGCGTGTTTTTGCTCACCCCCAAATAGGGGCAAATTTGTGGGGTATTTTAAGCTGAAACTTGACCAGACCAGAGACTTATATTACATCATGTGNAGTGGCAAACTTTGTCAAAAAAGTAACTATAGCAACCTTACTGCTTTGCTTCATTGACAGAGTGATGGTTTTAATGTTTCTGAATGAAATGTGGCCAATGAACTTTTGTGAATAAGTCTGGATGCGAGTTATGAGCCAAATCTGGGCTTGAGGAAGGAGTTATGGAGCCGGAACCAAGGGCATGGATCAGAGGGGGTCATCTATCTCTGGGGCGGACAAGCTCTTGCCTCCAGTGTGTTTATTATAGCCTGTATATTATCAGACGCTGTGGATTATACTGGTTGCCCATGAAAAACTTTGAGTTCCCTTTATGGAGTACATGAAGAAATTCATGAGACGCCATTGTCTAAACCTTAGACTCATGGCCAAATAAAAATAAAAACAGAATAAACCTAGCAGTCTTTGATATCTAACAGCAATACTATTCTGTAAAACACTAAAATAACCTAAGAATGTAGTAACAATAAATTAACTTGTTTTATTTAAGTTTTATTCAATGTCACATCTGTAGTTGCCAAAGATGAAGATGAACAGGGCATTCCAAATAGGCTATAGTCTTAATTTACAAAATCAACTCACAGGAGAAACACAGTCCACACATTGAGAACACACAAAGCGTAACTGAAACATGGTCAGTGTGGAGTATATATACCAGATACAAACAAAGGAAATTAGAGGAGGAACAGGTTAACATAATCAAATAATAACTGAGTAAATCAAACTAGCAACAGGAACCAAGGGAATTGGAACTAAGCACAGGAAGGAAACATGGGAACTAAAGGAATCCCAAACATAATACAACTGTTATAAAGACAAAATTATTAATTAATATGATTAAATCAACTAATTTATTTGTTCACTTTTATCTAAATGATTTGTTTATTTTAAATTATTATATATTTTTAAAAATTATTAATGTATTTGTATGGGATCAGTACAAAAATGTTATTTGCTGAAACGGAAAGACTAAAAAAACATTATAAAATTATTATTATAAAATTATAGCACTAGAAAGTATTTTTTTGCAGAAAGGAATAAAATGCAAAAGGAAATTACCACTTTTTACTGTGGGGGTTAATTTATGAAAGTTACCACATTATAATTCTTGAGGAGCATATTTGCAATATTCTGACCAGATTTTCCCAAATGTGGCTTGGCTGTTTAATACAAAAAGCTCTACAGGAAGAGGTCCATTCAGCCATAAGTCTGTGAGAGTTATATAGTTTTGGACTGTATGAGAATTAAAAAAATTATAATAATAATGATCAAATCTAACGAGCATCTGCCTAATTTTATTTAGTGTTAAAAAGCAGAAGTCTCTGTGATTTGTCTCAACCCTCCCTCCCTTGTCTCTTTCTGTGTAAAGTGCTTGTTGTAAATGTTCCATATGTTCTACATTAGAGCTTGGCTCAAGTGTAGATAAATGCTAATATAATCAGCTAGCCCCACTTACAAATACACTCCCTAAGGTCTACCCCCACCCTACCCCCCTCATTATTTATATTATCTCCTGCATTAATCAGATATTCTACAAAATGATTTAGTAGGTTTGAGCGGCACTTTGCAGCCAGTGTTTAGATAGTATTGCATCTGGGTTCCAATTTATTAAAAGTCGTAGATCGCCTTTTTGAGTCATTATGAAAAATAGCTTGTGGTACTTTATTTTATTTTATGTATAATTTTGGTTAATAACTTGCGAATAATTAGTAAAATGCTTTTTTTTTTGAGCAAGTACATTACAAGCCAGTGTTCAAAACTATCTCCTTACCTTAGCCCGATTCACAAAGGTAAGCTTGTAATAATGTTTTCTAATTCGGGTGGTACTGGTGGGTTTCCGTGGGAAATTCAAGCATGCAGCCGTTCGTCTTTGCGTCATTACGTCACGTCTCTTTATAGAAAGGTGTCCCAGCTATTAGGCTATATGGCATGTGGACGATGCTGCAGGCGGCAGATCATTTATAGCCTTTTCTCACAGCAGCTGCAATAATGAAACTTATCATTTTGATGGCGGATTGTAATCTAGAAAGGTCCAAATGACAATGATCAGTGACAACTGGAGATTCACACGTAGTCAAAAGCAAAAGACTTCGGACTGCATAGTGGCTACAGAAATTTAAATCTACAGGTAACGCTAATACACACTAATTACACATAGTCACGCAATGCTGATTTTGTTAACATTAACAATTTGAGAACAAAGTATAACAGTAATAATAATTTTTACGGTTTGATGTGATCTGAGCTAAGCGATCGTTAGATTTCATCAACATTGGCAGCTCGATTTATTGTAATGCTTTTTTTCTTAGTTGGTCAGAACAAAACTGGCAGACATGTTACAGTACTTACTTGTGCAGATGACATTTTCCAGTGAAAATTCTTATTTTTGTCATACTTCCAAGATGTATAATCTGTGATTCCGAAGTACAGTATCCACACCGGTGTGGTGACTGACAGCAAACATTAGATTAATCCGCGCTGAGGAGCCGTGCCGATGCACAACCCATGTAAAGATGATAATTCCGCAAATGAATGCAATTGGAGGTTTCAAACAGAGATGGCGACAAAGAGGCAAAATAGACTGCAGCTGAAAAATACTTTAAAGGGGTGGTTGATTATGATTTTACTTTTTTAACTTTAGCTAGTGTGTAACGTTGCTGTTAGAGCACAAACAACATCTGCAAAGTTAGGATGCTCAAAGTTCAATGCAAAGGGAGATATTTTCTTTTAAAGAATTCTCTGTTTAAGGACTACAACAAACAGCTGGTAGGGACTACAAAGAGCTTCCTCCCCATGTTAGTGACATGACTAACCCTAGCATTTACATAAACCCTGCCCCAGAGAACATGCAACAAAGCGGTGTTATTGCAATACAGTACGTAACACAAATGCAATAGCATGTCATAAAAGCAAGATGATAACATAAGTTATAACCGTAATTAAACAAAACTATACCTGTTCTATCTTCATGCAGCATATATTCTCTGGCTCTGTAGGCATCTTACAACAGTTCCCACACAAACAATTTATAGATTATCATAACAGAATATGCTAATTAATGACTTTTAGATAGTTAACTCCACATCAGCTACATAAATTAATCAACTAACCATTCAGAAATGTCCTGTTGTATTCTACATGTTGTCACTTCTTCTTGAGTCTCTCCATTATTGTCTGACTCTGGTTTGAACATAAAAGGCTGAACAGTTTCTGACATTTTCAACGAGTCTTCATGAGATAATCGGTGCTGCTAACATGAGCTCTTGAAACTCCGCCCTATTCTTGGGAGCAGCAGCTCATTTACATTTAAAGGGACACACACAAAAACTGAGCGTTTTTGCTCACCCTTTTAAAAAAGTGACAAATTTAACATGATATAAAACCTTCACATACACACTCAGGGGACATCAGAGACTTATTTTACATATTGTAAAAGTGGCATTATGACCTCTTTAAACTTCTTTATGTGTTCTTGTAATAACATCCAAGGGGTTATTTACAAAATGCCTTCTGCCAATCTTCAGATGTCATTGTATGTCAAAGCATTTGTCCTCAGTGGAATAGCTCAACCTGTTAATTAGCAGGTAGTGTCAACATACATTTGGCCAATTGTGTCTGGTTTCTCTCTGTATATTTCTTGTCACCAGTATGTACTTGTGTCTGGGTTTAAATGCCATGTGTCATCAGGGCAGGTAGTATTATGGATTGTTGAGTGATTGATTCCCCTCTTTTCCTGAGAGATTGCTTGTAATGCAGATTTTAAAATAGCTCACCTTTCCTTATTGGCTTTTTTATGCCAATTCTGAGCATGCAACAGTCGAGTGTTACACTTACCTTCCCCCGACTGAAACGCATAATGTATTGTTTTTATGGATTGCTATGACAGCACTCGTAAGAGAGCAACGACAGAGTCGGCATTCATTAGTACCTTGAGGATGTGACAATCGAAATTAGATCCTTGTGATGTACCGGTCCATATTTCATCTCAAACCTGGAGGCCTTTCGCTGCTTACATCCCGTGTTAGGCAACCCATGCTTCATGCAAAATGCCACTGTCAGAGTGTTCTAGCATGGATTAATGTGATATTCTGCGCATTCGATTTGTGCTTCTTCTGTTTTCTTGGCTTTATCCCAGGTTTTTACCTTCCCCTGTCCCTGTTCTCCGTTCTGGGTCAACGAGTGTGTGTTGGTGTGAAAGCAGGGCTTGTTCATTTGGTGTCACCCTGCTGTTAACCAGATTCAGTTACTGAGGTTAAACCTTGTCATCTACCACTGCCATGATCTAACAGAGCCAAGCCTGTGGTTTGTGCACAGGAGTGCTGTTAAACTAAAGGACATGCCAAAACCGGCACACACATGCGCACACACTGGGCATCAATGGTAAAGACTCATCTGGAAGAAAAACAGACTGTGAGTGTAGCCAAGCGAGTCTGCACCAGCTGATCAGTGTGTGTGTGTACTTGGGGGAAAAAAGGGAAAGAAACAGTCAATTTACTCATCACACCAAAATGTCGAAACTTTGAATCCTTTGTCCACTAATGTGACTCGAATCAATAAACTACGTGTGATGTCAATAGAACGAGTGCCTTTCTGAAACTCATGTCACAGCTTGCGGCCTCATTTCTAAATGCACAGTTTTAAGCGGCCAATATTAAGGCACTCGGCTTGCATTTTTCTGCACAGTAGTAGTTATACATGCATACGGCTGTCTAAACACCATCTGCGATGTTCAGAGAAGTCAGAAATGCTGCAGGAATGCAGAAATAACCCAACAAATTTATAGATGCCATAGATTTCATTTTTCTTGCATTATTTCACTATCAAAATACCGGCAGGCAGTGTTTAAACATTTAGACATTTATTTCCAAACTTATGAATTTTGAATTTGAGAACTTGCAAGTGCAAGCATAAAAATCTATGATGAATGCATATTTGTGTTATTAGAAAAGTCATCACTTTTGTCTGTAATGTTTCTTTTAAAGACTTTTACTTTTAAATAAGTTGTTAGTTAAATATATGTCCGAAATACGGTTGGGTTGCAGGAAGGATATTTAGATGCAGGATCTAGTTGCAGCAATGATATTTATTTTCAAAAGAACCAAAATACAAAACATGTAAGAAAAACAGGAGAACAACAAGGATAAAGCAAACCACTGTGATAAATCAGTAAAAACAAATTAAGAGCGGGAAAGTGGGGAACAAAGGAAACAGGAACAGAACACAGGACAACAAGGTGATACAAACTAAAAGTCCATGAAAACAGAACATAAACCTGACATTCAGTTCACCCAATAATCAGAATTTTGTCATTTACCATTATTTGACAAATCTATACTTTTTCTTCTATGGGACACAAAAGGAGATGTTTGACAGAATGTTCATGCTGACAATGAAAGTGAATGGTGACTGGGATTCCAAAATTAGTATGCTTGATTTTAATCAAATTAATTCCAATTATTCCAATTATCAAACCACATTAAGCACAATTAATCACATATATCAATATTTTTTAAGAGAATCCCCCAAGAAGGTGATTCAAGCACGTTATTGTGGCAGACGAGTTAATTAATGAATAGATATTAACAAAAGTCAATATATATTGTTTCCATATAATTTCACAGCAGTCCATGTTGCAATCACCATGTTGCAAAAAAAATATTTTTTTCATTTTTGTCTGAGTATACATGCAAATTGACGTCTTTGGTTGTTGTTGCATCTCGCTGGTTTTCAGCATCTCATGCCACGTTTTTAAGATGCAGTGTCAAGAAATTGGTTACAGTGTATTTTACTGATTACATTCTTCATTAACAATTATTCAGTTATTTGTAACAATGTCATTGTAAAAAATAGTTTCAATGTAGCTAGCTACTTTTTGATAGTAACTTGAAGTGTAGCTAACTACTATTTTAGAAGGGGAGCTTGAATGTAACTTAACTACTTTAACTTACGCGTAGCTTGGGAAATGGAAATGTCCCGAAGAAAATAGGTAAAGCGGCAATAATTTTGCGCCAGACTGCTTCACAAACGAGGGTCTTTTCAATGACCCCGGTTCGAACATATAGGCTTGCAATATGTTCTGGCATTCTGTCTTACACTGGTATCCCGGAGCATGAGCTCTTGAAGCTCCGCCCTCTTCTTGAAAGGGGGCTGGGAGCACCAGCTCATTTGCATTTAAAGGGATACATAAACACAGCACGGTTCTGCTCACCCCCCCAAAAGTGGCAATTTTAACATGCTATAAAACATTATCTGTGGAGTATTTTGAGCTTAAACTTCACATACACACTCTGGGGACATCAGAGACTTATTTTACATCTTGTAAAAAGGGGCATAATAGGTCTCCTTTTTTTGTAATTGTTTTATGATTTATTTTTTTTTTTAATGTTTTTATACTTCATGACTAATTTTGTATATTTTAAATTTATTTTATAATTATTCATACTAAATTAACATGTTAAATTGGCAGCCCTACAGCCCATACCATAAAAATGGTTAATTTAATTAATTATTTATATGCATTAAGATTTCTTTGTACTTAATTGTTAGATGCACTATTTTAAACATGTTTTAACATGTTTTAATAATTAATGATTGTTATTTTTTTTTTAAATGTTTTATACTTGATGACTAACTTAGTATGGTTAATTATATATATATAAAAAATGAAATGTTCAAATTTATTATGTTAAATTGACAGCCCTAAAAACAAAACAAAAATAACAATAGCTTAGTGAGAAAATGAATGAAGTTTCTGTCATGATTCACTGAAAATTGCAGTATATCTGTAATGTGATTCTTTTGTGTGATTCACACATAAACCAGTTATGTTGACTAAATCATATATTCTCCAGAACATCTTTTTGTGCTCCATGGGGGAAATTAAATCCCTGATCCTGTTTTTACAGTCCTTCTATGGTTTATGGTCCTTTCTTGGCTTACTGTCGTCAAATTGGTGGAAATTTCACCAATCAAATTTTCAAATTTATTTATTTTTTAATTAATTTGAAATTACTTGGCATATTTGGTGAACTGTTCCTTTAAAAGGCTCCTCTTTGACATACATAATTACATTAACGCAGTTCTATCCCTGGCACACAGAAAGTTCTGGAATCTATCGGACACTCAACTCAAGTTTGGCAAAAGCTGAGGGGTTTTATATAGACTCACATTAATCTTGTGGCCTTCAGGAAAAAAAGCCTTATTAACCCACATAACCAGAATAAGATAATTACCTTTGTTACTCTTCTTCTGTGTTTAATTCTCGGCGGGTGTTGAGATGTGTGTGTGTGTGTGTGTGTGTGTGCGCGCACATGTGTATAGGATGGATACTATAATCTATGAATTATTAATACATTATTACCTCTTAATTAAGACTTATAATTTTTCTGACATTTTAATATCGCAGATGCCAAAGAACTGTTGTTTCTTTTTCTTTTTTAAGCTTGAGGGGTGTCAAGTCAGCAAAAACATAGTATGGTGTAAGAAACAGTTCATCTGCAAGCTGCACATGAGGAATTCACAGATATATTGGGATTTCCTTTTATACACATCCATGAACTCTGTGTATTAAGCTTGGAGTTCAACACAGAGAATGGTCTCCTTTACTACAAATGAAGGAATTGCTAAGTGGGAAGCACTAAGATTCAGCCAATCAATGCAGATTACAGCAGTGAAGGGATGGACTAAAACGATGACACGTATTCCACTTCGGGAGCCCACGTGCTAACACGTAACACACATCAAAGTGGCTTTGATCACTGCAAACACAAACACACTGTTGCAGGTAAACAGGGCAGGGAAAGAGAATAGCTCTTCAGAATGGATTACTAACATTGGCTGCTGCTTACTGCATACTGTGCAGTATATAGTGTGAACTGCCTACAAATTTTAAAAATAATATATGAAACGGTATGCAATATGCAATGATAAACGTTTCAAATGGCAGTAAGCAGCTCGCTACATTGCATATTTAAAAGTGCATGCAGAATTTTCTAAAAAGATAAAGTATAGATACAAGAATAATATAACAAAATAATAACATACAAAAATAATCCCTATTTATAATCCATTAGAATTATTTGGTGGTGTTTGTGTCTACAAGGACACTGCCCTGTGCCTGTAATTTCTTGCTTTCTTCTTGAATTGCTGTGCTCAGGACGTTTCTGGGCTGCAACCTTCGGCAAGTGAGTGTGTCATTCATTCCAGCCAATAACTACGGGTGGTGCATGTAAAGTCAGACTTTAAAGTCTGTAATGTTTTAAGGTTCGGGAAGAAGAACCTGCTAATTTCTTCTGTCTCGACACAATTTACTTATGTTATTGCTTTATTGACTTATATCTGTAACTCGACAGATTACTAGACAGTTATATTCCGTTTTAATGATGACACATAGTTATTGTTTATTAGGGTGCAGTGTTCCACCCACTAGGAGGGGCCAAATTTGAATGTTTTGTTTACAAACAGTAACTGAACATTTCTGCGTTGCGTGCCTTTATTTCAGTATGGTCCTATCTAGTTATCTCAGAAATAAATCTGGTTATTTTGCACTTTTAATACAGGTTTGGATAAATATGTCATGTATTGTAGCAGCTCAAAATATGTAGGAACTGAGTGCCCAGGAGCAAAGATGGCAGGTTGCAGGTTGTGTACTTCAGGGGCTGAATACACCATCTGAGCATCTGCTATTGAGATGAATGGAAATGCTAACACTCTCTCCAGGTATTCAGACCTCCTAGGGTGTAACTTATGTGTTGAGCTTCAGGGATGAGATCACATTTAAACGTCAAATCACATTATTGTGTTCACAGTATCTTTTCCTCACGGACAAACATGAGCACAATTACATTAAAATGATTGACACCAGTCAAACATTATCATATCAGAACATCTCCACTTTAGTGCTGAAATCACATTATGTTTTCAGATATGGGTATAGCATTTGAAAATGTATTATACATAAGAATTAGTACAATTCTTCATATGTTGTGAGGTTTCGCAAGGTTAGATTGTGTCAGCTTAAAGGTTATTTTAACTAAGCTGGTATTTTCTTTTAAATAATTATCTGTTTAAGAACTATGACAAACAGCTGGTAGGGATTACAACGAGCTTCCTCCCCATGTTAGTGACATCACTAACCCTAAAATTTACATAAACCCTGCCCCAGAGAACATGCAACAAAGCAGTGAGGCCATGTTATTGCAATACAGTACGTAACACAAATGCAATAGCATGTCATAAAAGCAAAATGTCAACATAAGTTATAACCGTATAAATAAACTAAACTTTACCTGTTCTATCTTAATGCAGCATATATTCTCTGGCTCTGTTGGCATGTTACAACAGTTCCCAAATGAGCGATTTATAGATTATCATGACAGAATATGATCATCAATGACTTTAAGATATTCCACATCAGCTTCATAAATTAAGCAACTAACCATTCAGAAACGTCCTGTTGCATTCTATATGTTGTCACTTCTTCCTGAATCTCTCCATCATTGTCTGACTCTGGTTTGAAAATAAAAGGCTGAACAGTTTCTGACATTTTCAGTGAGTCTTCATGAGGTAATCGGCGCTGCTAACACTATGTGCTAACACAAGCTCTTGAAACCCCGCCCTCTGCTTAGGAGCAGCAGCTCATTTGCATTTAAAGGGACACACACAAAAACGTTTTTGCTCGTCCTCAAAAAGTGACAAATTTAACATGCTATAAAAAATTATCTGTGGGATATTTTGAGCTAAAACTTCACATACACACTCGAGGGACATCAGAGACTTATTTTACATCTTGTAAAAATGGCATTATATCACCCCTTTAAAAATAAAGTTTCCAAAAAGTGTTTATACAGAAGAACCATTTTAGGTTCCTCGAAGAATCTTTAAGTGAACAGTTCTTAAAAGAACCGTTTTTTTCTTAGTGTGAAAAACATTTTAATAATCTTATGAACTTTTTTCCAATTGAAAGAACCTTACATAGATGTCAAAGGTTCTTCATGGAACTATAGATGCCAATAAGGAACTTTATTGTGTGTGTGGTGTATTAGGTATTGCATCTTTTCTCACTTCCTCACTCCCTAACAGCTGCATGTATTCAACCTAATGAAATGACAAAAGACCTTTAGAAGCCCCTGAAAAAAAAATCACCTACTGTATGAAAAATGAATTGTCTTTTTGGGAAAGGCCTAAAATAGCTGCTAAAACCTCTTGTGTCATTCTCCTTTCCCTTCTAATTTCCGTTAAAATTATATTAGACCCAGCCACTATGACAGACAGATAGGAACACAGAGAGACAGACATATAAACAGACCATTTTTACTGTATACTACAGTATATGTTTTGAACATCATTCGGAGAGACATTTCACCACAGGGATGTTCTTCATCCACTAAAATTAGCTTGAGACCAGCTGGTTAAATGTAACTTCAGACAAATTCTGAGAAAATATCTAGCATCATCTGTTTGCAGATTACTGTTAAAATACTATTTTAAAATACAGTTTTAAGATACTTTTTGTGGCTACTGTGAAGGGTTTTGTAACTAGGATTTTCCCCCCTCAGAATAAATCCTTTTATCAAACTGGATAAAAAATTTGAATGTTGCAAAATACAGAAAGTAAATTTATTTTTTTAGATGGTTTAAGATATTGCAGCATTCATGGAATGAGCTCATTTGTAGGAGTTTTGCAAAGTTTTTATCCAGCTTGATCAAAGCATTTATTCTGATTTTAAATTGGACATTTTCAGCAAATCCATTATTTATTAATTGATAGTGTTTAACATAATTTTTTGGAATTTATTCAAACTGTTGCATTTGCTTTTGGTGGTTGACCAGCCTCACGGCTAAACGGTGTAAGCGTCCAGTCTTTGGAACCAGGTTTTATAGTGCAGTGAGTGGAAAGAGATTACTGTAGATGTACAGTTCAAAATCGGCCTTACAAGAGATTGAGCTGTATGACATCAGCGGAGTGGGCAGCAGATACTGGAAGTTATAAAAACACGTGGACAGTATGCAGGAGAGAACTCTCTCCCTTGGGCAGGAGGAATATACAGAGAGAAATGTGTGTGGTTTTATGGATGAGAGAAGAGAGAGAGGTAAAGAAACAAGCGAAACCAGAGAAAGAGTGTGTGTTTGTGTGTGTTTGTGTTCTGAGTGGGCTTTTCTTCTGCTGTGAACCTCCTCATTGTTATGCAACTCACAGAGCAAGAGACTCACCCTGGACAGGACAGCAAAGTGTTTTGGAAAAGAATCTCTCTCTCTCTGTCTCTCTCTCTCTCCCTCACACACACACATACACACCAATGCACACACCTGGGTCTCAAGGCTGTCTCTTTTCAGAACACATGTATAAAATGCACACACATACATATACACATACATAAGTTTAAAGGAATAGTTTACCTAAAAATTAAAAAGAATATTTACTTACCTTCATATTGCTCCAAACCTGACTTCCATTCTTCTGTGAAATAAAATAGAAATAGATCAAATGTAAAAAATAATGTCCTGGTTACTCTTTAACTTTGAATTAATGTAAAAGTTCCCTTTTTATGCTAAGATTTGAGTTACTGGATGTAGATTTGTTGTTACTGTGCTAT
>RJVU01070621.1:528451-568364 GCA_003731715.1 Anabarilius grahami
ATATCTGTTCATAACGCAGCACTCTTCCTCCAGGGGCACTGTTATATTTACCGCATGGTAAATGTGTTGACTGTCAGGCCTGGAGATGTGGAGAGTTTAAATTGGATTAAATCATAAAATCACCACATCAATCATTCACAGCTGGGCCCGCCGCCACACGCCTGTGTGCATGTGTGTGAGCGACCGTACATGTGTATGTGGATATTAGCTCCAATGAGAAATGAGAAAGACCTTCTGGGTTGCCTCTAACTGGACCGTGATTCAATTGCCAATTGAGACTGAAAAAAAGCATTGCTTATACTGACTTATTTGATCTTAAAAGTGTTCAGTCTAGAAGATGATTAGTTGGCTGTGATTAACAGGTGACTGTATGATTGCAGGTGATTAGTGTTATTTTCTAAGTTAAGCATCTCAAGTACTTTTTAAAAAGCCTTAACTCTAAGGCTTAAAATATGACACACAAGTCATTCCACACTGTTTGTACTTCATATCATTCAACAGAGAGGCATGCTGTTATTTTCTAAGCAACTGAACTTGAGAATATAGGCAAAATATCAAATTACATAAATTATATATTTTATGCAATTCATAATAAATATAATTCATTTATAATTTGCTTATTTTTTCTTATTTGCTTGTATCTTTTTTGTGCTAAAATGGGTGAAAAAATCTTGCTAAATCTATATACTTAGTGGGGTATAACTTACCACATACCAATGTGTCACATAACAGCTTAGCAACCACATAGCAATGCCCTGGCAACCACCCATAACAACCTAGCATCATTGCAGCAAGTTTTGCATGGGAAAGCACTATACTCGCATTTTCTTCAGAAAATGATGTTTAACTCTGTCATAATCAACACAATCTAATGGCTATTTGTAACTTTTTAATGTTATAGCAAATTGGTGGCTAATTCATATGATTCAGCTGATTCATAAGATCAGTTTTTTTTTAGATGATCTTATGTTCAGGAGTTGGATGAGGGGTGGACCTTTATGCTTTTTTTTTCTAAAAATTAAACATTTTCATACAATTCACATACAAAATCGACAAGTAAAATATTTACATTTTGCAATGAGTTTGGGTTTATCATATTTGTTTTTATGTCATTTAAAGGAATAGTCATTTACTCAGTTGTATGACTTTCTTTCTTGTACTGGTCGCTCTTTTCCGTGAAATTATAATCTTTCTATGAAATTTTATTGGAACTCATAAGTTTTAAAATTGATGATAAAGCACCATAAAAAAATTTGCCCATATGTACTATGTTCAAAATCATACAATAACTTTGTGAAAAGAAACTCATGGAAATTTAAGTCATAGTTCACTGATAATTTTCTCCTCTATGTGAGCTGTCAACTGCTGTGATTGATTCATTGAACCAGTGAGTTGAACCATGTCAGTCAGATTTGTGAACGAATCATTCAGATTGTGTTTTTATTTTAAGTGGATTATCCAATTTATAGAAAAGAACGATTCATTCATGATTTAGACATTGCTACTTCATTAGCCAAGGGCGGATGTCAAGATTTTCAGTGAATAATTGCCTAAATAGGTCTGTTCCAGAATAGTCCTATAAAATGTACCCTTTATGTTTCACAGAGGAAATAAAGTAATTTGGGGTTGGAACGGAATAAGGGTGAGTAAATGACAGAATTTTTAATTTTTGGGTGAACTATCCCTTTAATTAAAGCAGTAATAGGTGTTCTCATACACATTAACTGGTGGCTGTGAAAATGTGAAATCTTTATATTCTACCTTTTCTCTTTTTTTTTCTCCCTCTCTCTCTCCTCTTTCAAAACCCTGAGATTATGTGTGGGAGAGGGATGATAAGCCCTTTAAAGAGATCACAAGAGCACTCTCTCTCTGTCGCCCCTTTGCCTTTTTAACACAGACACACACACGGACACACACACACGGACACACAAACACTCCCACACACACACAAAATAAAGTCTATTAACCTCTCAAATGCTACTGTTCCTGATGGGATTTAGGCCTTCCAGTGTCTGAATTTGGCAAGCAATTCATCATCAGTAGAATGTTATTGTAAGATAATTACGGATGAAGAGGAAGGGTTTGCACACACTTATTAAGTTTACATTAATTATTTGAAGAAAAAAAAAATGAGAAGCAGGAAATATAGGTGTTATTTGATTAGATATAACAAACCTTGGAGGGAAATCCAAGAATACCTTATAGCTGCAGGGAGTAATTTAGAGGTCTGCGTTAAAGTGACAGGAGCAGTGCATTATGGGGGAGTCATGTGACAGGGTTGTGAAATAAATTACGAACCTGAATTGATGTTAAGGTGCTTTATCAGTGGGAGACCTCAAATAAAACTGTAAGCAGAGGTGATTATGGGTGGCTGACATATACATGTAGTACTTATGCTTTGAAAAATGTATTTGTCAAACTGTAGGGCTATTTAAATTAATTGCAAAAAGCTAAATGGTTGTTTAAAATGGCGAAAAACAGTTACAGCAATTAAAATATCTCTTTCTCTTATGCTTTGATATATAATTTACAGAAAATCTAGATGCTGGAAAAAATGTTCATGTTTCTTTTCCTCATGTTCCTATCCAATATATTTGCCTTGTAATCCAGGCACCAAACTCTGTGCCTCTTTATTAATGAATATTTCAGTCAAATTTGGGTTCAATAGACTTAAGAAGCTTGCACATAGTGTTCAGATTTTGTGTTGGCCTCTCTGATCACTCACATCATTTGTTATTGCACTTTAAAGAGAGATGAATACATTAAATCATTACTGCTCTTTTTTTATTTCTGACCTCTTTGTTAACAAGTTTAATTAATTCTCTTAAAATGTTGCACACCCAGAGTTCTTTTTAATAATCATGCGTGTCCTACATTGCTCAAACATTTAAGTTTTAGAAATACTCATGAAGGGAGAGAAGACAGAAATAAGTGTACTTATTCTATTGGAAATGGTTCAGGTTCCCCCTGAAAACAGTCTTCTATAACCTCTCAGATGGGGGAATTGTGTGGACGTTGTGCACAGACAGCAAACAGAGATTAAAATAGATTTCAGATATGAACACAGAACTCAGGTGATTGAGTGGCTTTGTGGGAAGGCACAGAAATCAGATAAAATATGAAAAAGTCATACTTTAATATGATTTGACCATGAAAGAAATGCTTAAAGATTGTATCTCTCTTAGCTTTGTCTCACACATATACATATATATGGAGGAAATAAAAAGCAAAAATGTCTGGATTCCAGAGAAATTAAATTTTGCAGACTGTAGAAATTTTAGCTGGAACTTTGCAAATAGAGGGAGCATTGAGGGAGGGAACTTTGTACAAAGAGAGCAGAAAGTCATTGTAAATACAAGGAAGCATATGGAAGACATTTGCCATTTTCATTATAAATGTTCAGAAATTCTGATATTTAATTTTTCATAAATTATTAATATATATTCATGAAATATTCATTTTTAATTTTATTTTACAGTGCAGTTGTATTACAATAGTAATACATTTATGTCTTATAAATAATAAAGAGATTATTTTTATTATCATATATTATACAAATATTATTTTTTATTATTATTATATAATCCCCTCAGAGCTATCAGGGCTGAGAAATTTCAGGCGAGAGTTGATAAAAATACTTATAGATTATTATAGAAAGTAAATGAACATGAATACTGTTCAAATTTAATGCCCTTAATGTTGTGGCAATTACCCCTGTGGTATCGAAAATTGTGCAGTAACAAAGTTAGAAATTCTAGTATTATGACAACGCTAGTCAGTATGAACAACTAGATTGTATACTTCTGGCCCTTGGAGGTATGTGCTGCCCCTATACTGAAGATCTGACAAAATTGTTAGTTTTCACAAATTTCAAAACTAGACAAAATTGTAAATAATTAGTAGTGTCATCAGTCAGTATAAACATTTGTACATTTACTGAGTACAATATGGGTGGGGGACAGTTGTAAAGGTGTTCTGAGTGTGTTGAAATCAGTCATATTATTAAAGGTTATGTTACTGAGGTATTCTGAGTGATGCTATGTGGTCAGTATGAACCATTTTTGATTTAAAACATTTTTGAATAAAATGGGTTGTGGGTGGTTGCAATTCTGAGTGTCTTTTTGATATGTTGCTATGTGGTTGTTAAGGTATTCTGAGTGTTGTTTTAAAGCAGTAAGCCCCAATAATTTTGTTTGGTTTGCAGTGCTTTTAGAACAGTGGTTCTTAAACTTTTTCAGCACGAGGCCCCCTTTGAGTAGGGTGCATCCCTTTGGGGCCCCCCAAAGAAAATTCATGACCCAAAACAGTCTCAAACTTACAATTTTATTTAAAGCAAAAGCGTATTAAATTATACAATGCTGGAACATCAATTCTGTTGGCTAGTTCATATCTTATACGATGGAACAAATTGTCATGAAACTGTTTTGTTAGAAATGTATTGTGTTGAAACTGATACTTTCAGAAATTTTTGTTTGAGAAAAAAAGTACAACAAAATGGGCTGTGATGGTGGCAATTTTTATTTATTTATTTACCACCGCGGTTGTAAAGGGCCAAAGTTTTGCAGATTAATGCAGAAATTATGCTTTTCATTTAAAAGTGTATTAAACAACAACAACAAAAAACAATAGACAAAGTCCTTGCACTAAATCAACAGCCTAGAAATTATGCGAAATTTTGGAAGTATTTGGAAGTATTAGAATTGAATTATATTTCCTCATATAGATAAATGGTTTCACATATATCCCGCTCTGTTCTTATTGGGGACTGTCAGTGTTCTTTATGTTTTCTTTTCTCCCGATGTTTCAAAGCAGTTGACATTGATTTTAAAAGGTCAGAAGAGCGTATTTTATCTTCTGCATGAGAAAAATATGTACTACTACAACTGAATATTATGGCGTTTATTATGTCTCAAAACTCGCACACAAAAAGTAGGCGTGTGCACAGGATACGAGGGCACAGAACAGTATCCGGGAGCAGAATACCACTCTCGCGCAGGAGCGTTTCTGCTCCGCGAGCGTTCAGAACAGTATCCGTGCACGGAATGCCATTAATTACCGGCGCGTGTGAAATGCGCAATACAAATAAACTTGACGTGCCTTACCATGCACAAACTGTGAAACCAATAATACAGTGTTTTTCTCTTTACCATAATAAAAGATGTGAAAGTGAATGAAAGGAAGTAAGGTTTATAATCCCCTGTGAAAGGAAACGTGAGTAAGGATTTGGGAAAAGAAATGAGATTTCATGTCCAGAGGAATAGGCTAATTCATGTAATGTACCTCTCTCATTCGGCATGAATCCAAATGTTTCCATTGTTGCTACATAACATTTGGTTGCGAACTTGTCATTTCTTTTGTAAACACTCTTTTTTTTTTTAGTTCACTCGTGTCCTGATATCCACATGGTACTCGGCCACTGCGGTGGGCAGGTTGCCATGCTGACCGGCACAGCCTTTAACAAATTAATTAATATTGAACATTAATTTACTATTCACATAGTAGATGAATACTGAACTTTTAATTTACATATATTTAATAAAATTATTTTTTATTATTATTATTTTTATTTTTTGGTTTGCAGTGGTGCCATCTGGCGGCCCCCAGTTTGAGAACCACTGTTTTAGAATAAGAGACATTGTTGGGCACAATGCGGAGCATAAACTGTTATACCTGGCAAGGTTTCATACAATAAACGCACAAAATGTAATAAAAATGTAATAATTTATTGAAAAATAATAATAAATCTTCCGCCAAGCTATGTTGTTCTTTAGCAATGTTCAGCAGAATGGTTGACAAGCAACACACATTATGCAGTGGCGCAGTAATACTGATGTAATGAGATCACAGATGTGTGTTTATAGAGTATTTTACAACACTCAGCCAATCATAATCAAGGACCGAAACTATCCATTTGATAAAGTATGTTACAAATCATTAGCATATTAAATATTGTTAATCACTTGCTAAAGATTTCCCAAATGCATGTTAAACTTGGCACATGCAGAGATGGACTTCACTGCATTAATTCACTGTGAACTGAGATACGGAGCTGATCACGTCTTTTGCAATTTGATAAGGACACAAAGCCTTATCGTGCTTTCGATTTTAGTTTGTTTGACAGCAATGGTGCAAAAAACGACATTAAAGACCTTTTTTTATGAGAAGTTTAAATATATTTTTGGGCCGCCACAGTCTAGTTAATAAATTGGAAGCACTGAAATCTATTTGTGGCAGTCAGTGTTGATACTGTGGCGGGCTGCCACAAATAAATCAATGTATGGGAAACACTGGTATTTTTAATATAAGTCTATATTTTTTTCCAACAGTTTTATCACCCAAAAAATCTCCAGTCATTTAAAAATTCTCAAACACGCCCTCTATACTTCCAAAAGAGTAGTCCTGCCCCAAATTCACACTGTTGTTTGAGTCAGAAGTTGAAATGTCGTGCTGCTCAAACAAACAGAGAAATGTTTGACAGCGTCACCATGTTTACCCTCTTCAGGAAGTCAGCCTACTGGGTTTTAACATTGACAAAATTACACACTTCACCTTTAAATCCTGTGCTTGGCGGAAAAGCAAATGCAGGTCTGTACATGGGTAGCTGGTGGTTGTATGTTGCCTGTATGACATGTGAGGTTTCTCTCTGTCTCTCCGTCAGGCTGGAGAGGAAGATGACAGCTCTCAACCCAGTGCTGTTCCTTCTCTGCGGTGTCTCTGTGTCTCTGACTCTGAAGGTGGTGTCAAAGAGAGGCTCAGGTATGTCCAATTTCTGTCGCTCTCTCTCTCATTACTCACACAGGGCTTGCTCTTCACATTAAAGTGTAACATCAAATATTATTTCACAGCATAATGAAAGCTGCTATGCTAAACCGCTCTCACGGGCCATGTGACTGTACATATTAAAGCATAATTTAATGCAGCATTGATGATGAAGGTCATTCTTGTGTGCTGAGACAGTGAGTGTGTGTTTGCTTTCCTCTACGCACAAGTAGGCATGTACATAATCACCAAACTGCACACACACACACACACAAATGGGAACACGTGTAAACACACACACATACAATTTGCAACAGAGAACAGGTTGGGAAGAGAGCAGTGCCAGCCCATCTGTCAGAGGTGATACTCTAATGTGTGTGAGGAAGGGTGTGTGTGTGTGGGTGTGGGTGTTTAACTGAGCGAGAAAATGTGTGTGCGTGTGTATGACTGACTGGGAAAAAGAGCACAAAATGTGAGCCAAGACCACCATGTTCTCCAGATAATTAGGTGCAGGGAGGTGTTATGAGTTCAGCTGCAGTTTGATGTTCCCCAGGACTGAAATTTGTATTTCCTGATAGCTCATTTTTCTCCTGTAGCATAATGACAACACAAAAAAAGAGTTACTCAATTACTGAAACTCAATGCGTTCACTGAAAATAATCTAAAAATATGAACCCTATTTCAGCGTTGGCTGAAGGAACAGTTATTATATACAGTCTGATGGAAACTGGCGGGAGTCTTTTGAGGACAACTTCAGTACCTTGGCTTAAAGTCACCATGAAATGGCATTCGCAACCCATTATACTTCTGTAAGTATGCATATTGCAGATTGAAACAGGATATTCAAGTGGAAAAAAATGTAGAACGGGAGTTGATTTTATTTGTGAGGACTTGTTTGGATTTTGAAAAGTGGACATTACATGCAAGAATAGAGCCAGATCTGAATGCTTGTTTGCTAAAACAGCATCTAAATAGCTATTTGGTTATCGGTTGGGTTATCCAATTCAATCCAACATTAAACAAAAGCATGCACAGCCTAAGTGAAAGGTGAGAGGTGAAAGAATGAGAATTGGAAAGTCGGCATGAAATGGAAATTCCTATGACACCCTATAATTCCTAAATGCATGTTAATGATATTATTATGAACAAATCATCCATACGGTTCTTTTTTCTCTCTCTTTTTTTTGACCTTGTAATGTTTAATCATAATGTCATAACTCAATCTTCTTCTCTGGTGACATATGCTGAACCTCTATAATTATTTAGCCGGTTTAAATATAAACGTCAATCCTTTCTTTCCAAGCTTGCATTAAGACCTGACTCCATCCAATCAACAACTATTGAACTATTGAAGTCCTCGCTCTACTTTTTTTTTTTTTTCAGTAATCCATTTCACTCTGATATAAGTCACAATATAGAATAAATTTTCTGTCNAAAAATTTTAATTTAAAAAAAAAAAAAAAAAATTTAATGTTGCAGTGGACGTGGTTGTATTGGTCTTAAATTGCCATATCACTGTACCTTAAATCAAGTTTCAGTTAATGATTCCATTGTAAAAATGTGTTATTCGCAGTCAGCCATGATTTATTTGTTCCATGAAGGTTATCTAATAATAAAAGGGTTGCCAAGATAATGAGCAGTATTTGGCCACCATATGTAGAATAAAACTGTTTTAGTTAGGCTAATGACATCTCATGTAAGTGTACATTTTAGACATGTTTCACAAGTATTATTCATTTCTGCATGGGTAAAACTTTTTTTTTAATGAGCACAATATTACTGAGTGCAACTTAAAGAAAGTAAATAGTCTATTTTGATTTTATGGTGAATTTAAAAAGAGTGTTTCAGAGCACAGTCATCTTATGAGAATGCACTTCAATGCAGTCTTGAAAAGACACTCAAAATGCACACATTTGAGACCACTTAAAGCACAGCCTTACAGAGACTTTTGACCATGGGGGTGTTGAAGGTGCAGTACTTTAAAGGTTTTTTGAAGGCACTCTAGAATTACAGTGGTGCAGGACTGCCACCGACCACTGTGTGATGAAAGCATGCTGGATGTAATGTCTAGTACAAAGATGTACTCAAATGTGTATATGCTGGCTTTCCTCTTTTAGGAATGTATGAAGACAAAATTTGTGGCTTGTTGTTGATTACCACAAATATTTTTGCTGTGCTCCTCCATTTATAAAAAAAAAAAAAAGGGAAATGCGTTTAGAATAATACACTGGCAGTAGAAACCAGGCCAACAGCAGCCCTGCGAAAACATTTAAAATCACACTGTATTTACATAATTTAGAATGTCATATCCAAACTTTTGATTGTTTATTTAAATTAAAAATGGTTACATTCGCTTGGTATCCCACAATGCAATGTGCTCAACTTTCATTTGCCTTCCATTTTCCTTCCAGTGTCAAAAATATTGCACTGGCCAAAGTGACTTCACTCCCTGAAGTAGCACCATAGTGAGGTCATGTGACAGTTGCGTACAGCATACTGTTTCACATACTTAAAAAGATGAATGTGTAGTATACAGTACTTACAACCGTATGCAGTATGCAGTAAATCCATTCCGAGCAACTGTTAGAAACTGCACTCACAGAAGTTTAATTACTTATGCATGACCAGAAGTTTGTCCACCCGGAAAAGTAGTCCTTCCTCAACAGGATGATTCAGACAACTTTACAACTTCGGTAATGCACAGAATTCAAATAACAGTTTTAGTAAAAAACCCAAGCTTTACATTTTTGCCCAAGGACTAGATCAAATGTAGCCTGGAATATTCTTTTAATGAAATTGGAAAGTGTGTTGAAACCAGCAAGAGAGTTTTTTTGGACTATTTGTGTGCTCTGCACTTCGGCTCAGTGATGTTTCTGACTGTATTGCGGCAGAATCAACGCTTCAAAGACACTATTAAATGTCAAACACATCAACATCACTCTCCATGCTGAAGATGAAATAATAACTCTTTTCTTTTCCATGTGATCATCTCAGCAGAGGCCCAAGGCATGGCCCAAACATCAGTGTGTGTGTGTGTGTGTTCGTGACTTTGAGCGACACAAACACACATCTCATCAGCACAGCATGCATTCCTCTTGATGTGTTTTAAAGGACTTCACAGCTGTAATTGAAAAGGGCCATGTTCTGATTGGTTATGAAATATCAAGCTCTAATTGTCTTGCATTATGGATTATGAAGATGTTGAAATTTGAGTGCAGATTCATAAAAAGAGATTTGAGAAATGAGGAGAAAAATGTCATCCTTAGATAAGAAGACGGACGCTTCTTCTCTAAAGAAATTATTTAAGTTGATTTGAAGCTAATTCATTGGTGCATTTTTACAAGATTTTTGCTCATATTATTCATATTAGGCTTGTAAAAAGAACATTTGGTAATTTCAAGGAAGGGCAAGACCTCATGAAACAAAAATAAATTGCAAATGGTCTTTAGTCAGGGTAGACACCATGTTAAATTTGACGTGAATGAAACCAAGGCTGCAAGGACCAGAAGTGCAGTCTGTTTAATGGGTTTTTCTGTCTTAAGTGATATCAAATTTGTACAAACCAACCCATAACTCAATGTTTTTGAAGTTTTTTTGTACACTAAAATTTTTTAAAAGCCATATTTCATTGACTAACAACAATGCAACCCATTTACCAGAGTGTAAATGTATCCCTCACAGCCTCTTTTTGATTCAAATACAATAAATATGGCATCTGTCCTGACTATGTTCCTCCTTACCAGTGTTTTATTATAGTTATGCAGAAGATTAAATGGTGCGTTCAAGTCCTCCTGGGAAGTTCATATATTTACAAGTTGGGAAGTCATAATAGCAATACACCGAAATTTCGTCCACTCACAATTTTAGGCCGAAATAGCAATGACGTTTAATTGACTTTACAACTGCGTCATCATCAATTTTGTGCACACAAAGTGTAAAAACTAAAACTGGTAAATGTCTCTGCTGTGTGGATTCTAGGGCTAGATTGACAATATTGATTGCTCGATTTTAATCATTACTGATATGGATTCTTAAATAAAGATTGATCTTTTATTCTGTGCTGTTTTCTGTTGGTGCATGAACAAAACTTCACCAAACATTTGTATTGCACATGCCATCCATTATTCGCAATAAGCATTGTGCTTTTCTACTTTGAATATGAAAATAAAGTCTCAGCTTTCAAATTCTATCTATTTTATCACAAAAATCAAACAAATGTCTTTTTGGTGCTCTTTAATACGGCTTGACGCCTCGCTATAGCGCCTCAGTTCAAGCGGCAGCACACTTCAAGCGAACATGAACCAATCATCTCTTCCTCTTTACTTTTAGTTATAGCACGAAATAAACATGAATGAACATCAGAGGCATGTTGAAAGAAACAGTACAACTTGTATCATGTCTCATGTCTCATGTAATTGCTCAGTCAGTATATCAACCGGGGAAAGACGTCAATAAAACAGCTTGTATACTATGTCACTTAACTTTACATTTACATCAAAGCCATTCAATGACCATAAACTTGTTGGTTAACTACAAAAAGTAACTAGAGAAGAGCATTTTGATAAATATATGCACTGTATTACATATATTATTTTCATTTAACCTGTTAGTGATGTCTTCATTATTTAATGTATGTTTGAATAAATCTCTCATTAAACAAGTTTTTACACGTTATTATCGATTAAATGTTTATTCCACCAAAAAATTGGAGTAGAAAAATAATTCTATTATGTACAATTTAAATGTTTGTACAACTAAGTATTGAGTGTTGATTATTAAATTTGATTAACTGATTGATTGATTGATTGATTGATATTTTTTTATTATTTTAAAAAACTTTATTTTTTTGTTTCAGTTTACAACGTCAGGTGCGTTCAAATCACTTTGGTCAGAGTACTTTTTCTACAAACAATACAGCAAGGTTTTTAACTCTACTTCTACAAAGTAAAGAATAAAGAATGTGCTTTAGGTGTGTTTTTGCTTTTTTATGTTTTTATTCAATATATAAATATAAAATATATATTCAATATATAAAGGCGCTGTAAACTGAATTATATATTCTATTGTAATTGTACAATATCGTGTTTTGTACATGCAACTTAGCTAGTTTTACTGAAAATAAAAAATATATATAATTTTATACATTTCAACAAATTTGCTGTCAACTACAGATGCTGCATCCATTGCGTCCGCCTTGTTTCCCCGCTGACAAACCCCCATCTTTGAAACTCAAGGCTCAAAGAAAATACTTGTTTCCAACTCACAATTAAGATCTTTCCAACATTACTTGAATGTAACCAAAAGGTAATGGTCATGACTCTGCTGCCTCTTTGGTTTGTTGAACCGGTCATTCTCAGTAATTTATTTAGCAATCGAAATTCTTCAGTATTGTGGAGACTACTGAGATGAGGCTAGTAGTATCTCACCATGACATCCCCCATGAGACAACCTGTGCCATTTAGAATAAAACGGCTTTTATTAAGCTACTGATATGACTTGATATGCAAGATGTACTTGTTAAAAGTACTTTTTGAAAACGTACTTTTTTTATGTAAAACATTTTTAATGAGGGAAACTTTAAAGGTTAAGGGGTGATATAGCATGTGTGAGCAAGAGATGTTTGTTTTGGAATATCTAATGATGGAAATCTGTGTGTTTATACAGTGAATGTGAAAGTTTGACATTATAAATGACAGAAATTACAATTAAAACAAACCGACGCCACTCTGACAAGCACAAACACATGCAAGCACGCTCAAAGTGTCAGTTCATCCTGTCTCATTAAGCGCACTATAGTTCCCCTCGCTCTCTCTCAATCTATGTCTGTTTTTTTTTTAAATGCTAATGATGGATTATCCCGTGCTCTGGCCTCAGGATTTTCTCTCTTTATTTCCATGTTTGTTTCAGTTCTCTCTCTCAGGTCTCTCTCTTTTCTCTTGCTGTCATGTTACTGTGACCCGCGGACCCTCTCTCTTTATGTGACCAATGAAAGGCCTCTAATGGCAGAAAAGACTTCAATCCCTCTTTTCTCCATCTTAGTCGACTGAAGGAATTTTTCCATTATTCCCCTCCGAGCTGTGAGAAAATCGCTCTCTCCCATTGGTTAACAGGCCACCTGCTCACCCAGCGAACCTGCTCGACCTCCATCGTCATGGAAAGCCAGAGGCGGAGGTGAGCAGATGAGAGGTATGGGAAAAGATCAGGGACGAACAGTCGGGCTATTGTCCAACAGAGACCTGCTCGAGGTTAGCGGAAACTCGGAAAGGTCAGTGCGTGGTCGAGGAAAGGTCAAAACAAGGGGCGGGGAGGAAGACGCTCGGTCGACACGGTACGTCGTCATGGAAATGTCCTCAATTCGCCTGATGCATTCTGACTAAGACAAATTAGAGGCGGACAAAGCGATTTTTGCAATCGCTGATCCGAGAGAGTGGTAAGATTCCATGGGAACAGTAAATAAGAGCAGCAGTGCATTGTGGGAGATTAAAATCACTTGTTTGGCCCAAAACACATCAGCTTAGAAATATGGGGTACATAATGAGTTTATATGAATATACCTACTCAAAACAGCTATAACCATAAAGCACGGCGAAGCAAAGGAGCCCCGTTCCACCTCTTCCTCTTGCTCTCTCTCTTTCTGTCTCTTCAGAGAGCTGTAGGAAATGGAAATGCACACTTTATGGGTCTGGGTGATTGGATTTGCATGGCGTCAAGCCAGCACAAACACACACAAGCAAACACACACACACTAAGACACAAAGTGTCTGAGAGAGCAGTGGTAACTCAAAGTCAACATGACAGTTTTACTGGGGTGCAGTTGCTCTCAGTGTCTAAAGCAAACAGCCATTTACTGTTGCACTAAATACCGACTAGCATTTGCCCTCAATATCAGAGAAAGAAATTACCAGCTCAAATTCAAGCGGGGAATGGGAAATTAGAAACCAACATTCGAGTTTCCTCTTAAAAGAATGGCTGTTAATGCGCCTTTGCATGGAAAGAGCCAATCGAGATTGTCAAAATGAATTTTAGATTCCTCCAAGCATGATTATATACCCTATCTCTCAATTACAAGTAACTGTTTCATCTTTGAAATTCTCATTCTCTCGTTTAATGGAAAACAGGACTTGCAGTGCGTTCAGACCTCTTGGTTTTTCCCTCCAAACTCTTGTATTTATTTCTGAATGCAGTGAAATGATTGTAATTATGGCTGAAAAGCCATTTATACAGAAGTCTGTCATGTTCAGAAGCACTTGCTTTTTTACCGCAACACTCCAAATTGGCTTTAGACGCATTTCGGGTTTCTTTGATTGTGCGTGAGAGCCTCTGGAATCCTGCACGAGTCTGTCGAATTCGGTGCTAGCCCACCTGTGGCAGGATGACAGCATGTGGCGTACTTCTGCTTTATTGCGTTTGATCAGAGGCCTTTGCCAAGTCTTATTAAGATGTTCCAGTTTAAGTAAGCGCACGATATACTCCATATCCTTAAATGGCTCTTTGTTAAAGCAGAACATTTGAATTAAATGAGATACAATGGTTAATTTAATATTACTGTAATTGACTCCAGTGGTCGGGCATTCCACACTAATATCACAGAGGAGGACTGCCTTCTGGTTGAAAGGGAGGGAGAGAGACAGGAGGAGAAAGTAAGAGTGACAAAGACTGAGAGTGAATGTTAGACCTCCAGGGATGAGGTGACCTACAATTAGTGACAGTAACATGATAACTCAAGGCCAACAGCAGTCAATTAACATATTTCATAATTGATTACAGAATATCTTCGGAGGACGAATATTTATTCAGACCTAGTTAGGGCCAATTTGAGGGCGAATTAATGAGGAAACAAGGCTTAAACTCGACCTGTGCTTTCTCTTTCTTTTCTGTTAGATGTTGTATTATGCAATTATGTAAATACAACGTTGATAGCTGCAGAGGAAAACAAATTCAACAAAAATTCATTCCAAGTGACCATGATGGAGGAGATTTGTTCAATCCAGTCTGATGAATGTTCTTATTCTTAACTGTTATGATAATGTCTCATTTGTCATAACTGTCATGCATGTCTCATTTGTCCATATACATCTATCAGCATTTTTTACTGTCCCGTGATTATGATGTTTCAAATAGATTTGTGCAAATTCCATTCTATTAAAGAAATAGTTCTCACAAGAAATAAAATTAATTATTAAAGGATTAGTCCACTTTTAAATAAACTTTTCCTGATAATTTACTCACCCCCATGTCATCCAACATGTTCATGTCTTTCTTTCGTCAGTCGAAAAGAAATTAAGGTTTTTGATGAAAACATTCCAGGATTATTCTCCTTATAGTGGACTTCAATGGCCTCCAGACGGTTGAAGGTCAAAATTACAGTTTCAGCGCAGCTTCAAAGGGCTTTAAACGATACCAGACGAGGAATAAGGGTCTTATCTAGCGAAACGATCGGTCATTTTCTAAAAAAATACTACTGTATATGTTTAATAAACACAAAATATCGCCTTGAACGTACTTCCGCTTTCCGCATTCTTCAAAACGCTTACGCTGTATGTCCTACGCCTTCCCTATTCTACTTATGGAAAAAAACGAAACTGGTGCCGCGTTCGTTCCGTAAGTAGAATGTAATTTCGACCTTCAACCGTCTGGAGGCCATTGAAGTCCACTATAAGGAGAATAATCCTGGAATTTTTCATCAAAACTAATCCTTTAACGTTAATCCTTTAACGTTGTTCCTAACCTGTATGATTTTTTTTGTTCCGTAAGATACAAAGTAATTCTGCAGAATGTCCAATATGCTCTTGCAGACAGTAACCGAGACAGTAATCAACTTTAATATAAAAAGGTTATTTAAAAATATTAATAAAATATTAGTAAAAAATATTTAAAACTACATTTAAGGGTTAGATCAGGTAGAAATAGCACCTTAAGGTGACAAAGCTATTGCATTTTACTTCAGAAGACCCGAAATATAACTTTATGGTGCTGCTTTGTCTTGTTTTGTCATTTTTGGAGCTGAAAGGCTAAAAAAATCCCTTTCTCATATGAGCAATATAAATATTAAGAATCTAATTAAAGCAGCATGAATATTATCCTAAACATCTTTTTTTGTGTGTGTTGCAATGAAGAAAAACAATCCTATAGGTTTGGAACGACATGATAGTGAGTAAATGATGACAGAATTATTCTTTTTACGTGAAATATCCCTTTAAGATTACATTTTGTTCCATTCTATTTTCTTTTTCTTACAAGTAGCCATTTTTTTCTAGGGCGAAACACCAATCTGATGTGCTAATCATGACCTCTTTGCTTGGAAATGTGTCTGTAGTTATGGAAACTCGGTAGTGAAGCATTTTAACAAGGTTCTTATCTAAGCAACAGAAACCCACTTAAACTAATTCTCCACCTCCATCCACCCAACCACACACACAGCTCCCTTGAAGATGAGTGATTCCCTCAAACTTAAGGAACAAGTGCACAGAGAGATTGCAAGTGTTATTATCAAGTAAGATTATCTCTCTTTATCTACTCCTGTATTTTATTTTTGATGCATTTAATTCATTTGCTCTCATGCATCATCTCAACAACAGTTCAGATGTAATAATATAGCGAACTAGATTTTTCCATCCATGTTGCAAGCATATGCCAGGGCATTACTATTCAGTTGCTAAGGTGTTTTGAGTGTTCTTATGCCTATTGTGATGCTGGTGCTTGGGGGATCTGGATAATATGCTAGGTGATTAGTCAACAAAATCTCTATAATATCCTGGTTTCTAGATATGACTTACTGTAGCGCCTTCCTTGATTGTAAATCTATGTGTTTTTTTTATTTTTTTATTCATAATCAGTCACTTAAAAATAATATTAGGCAATAGCACACCTCTTGAATAATCTGCACAATTCATGCAGCACAGATGGTGCAGGATGAATTACGTGCCAAAGTTTAATACTTTGTTTAATAGTAATGGAGTTTAATAGTTTAGAACAGAGCCCTAATGCTAAGTACGAGCAATGTTAATAGCGATTCAAGCTTAAGCCATTGAAAACTAGTCAGCATTATCAGTAACAGCAACATCCACATGTTATTTTTCCCCTTTCACAATTGTTGTCCTCTTCTTCCTTTAATCTTTTCACACAGGTAAATGCAGTCATGCATTGTTGTGACCAGGGAATACCACTGTCATTTGGTTTTATATGCACTTTCATTTGTGTGTGTGTGTGTGCATTATATTTCCCATGAGGACTGTAGAGGGGAGAGAAGGAGAGGGAGTTGTTTGATCTTTAACAGGATTATTCATCCTCTTTCCCTTTTATTTATTTAATATCCTTCCTTTATGCGCAGAGCATCTGGGCAGCATTTAAAACATTAAACCACACACATCTCACTAGAGGCCCATGTGCTTTGTTTGTGTGTTGTGCATTTGTGGTGTGTGTGGAGGCGGAATTCCTTGACCTGACAGTCCTGTAGCATGATCGATACTGCGTTGAATTACACACAAGTCTGCAAGCCACACATTTCTAAATCCTCCTCTTCCTTTAAAATCTCTCGCTCACCCTCGGACATACATGTGCACACACATGAACGTACATGCACAGGTCAGCCCTAGAACCGCAATTTGAACTGACAAGATGTTTGCCCAGTACATGCTGTACTTCATCATGATTTAATTAATGGAAATGTCAGCAATTCGTTTTTCTTTTCTTTTTTTGTTAAAAGGAAATGGGAATCTTATGGAGTCAATAGAAGATAAGCGCTATTGACAGAATCTCTGAGGTGCTGTTGGATACCACAGAAATTCATTTAGATTTGTCTCTCAGTTCCTAAAAAACAGAAAAATTGAGTAGTAATGCAGTTACAATGCAATTCTATGGAAGGTTTAAAAGTCAAAATGCAAATGTTGAAGTGCTTACAGTATTTGCATTTTCTTTACAATAATTTTGTTATTCGAGCTTTAAAATAGTTTAAATCAGCCTTTTCACCATGATTTACTACTATCCTAAAGCTAGTCGTTGACAGGTGGTATTAGAGAAAGAAGACATCAATCTAGAAAGGATGTTATTGTACAAACATTTGGAAACAATTGGAATTTAAAAGTCAAAATCTGAATGTTGAAGTGCTTATGTTTTTCATGCAATAATGTTTGTTATTTGAGCTTTCAAATAGTTTAAACCAGCCTTTTCACCCTGTTTTAGGAGATGAACTTCTGGTAAGGCCTGTGGGTGGATTTTTTTCTATATGAAAACAGTCTTTTTCTTGCATTGTTGCATGTATGTTAACATGTTTAATGTTTAATTATTGTGGCTATACTTTAAAACGCTGTATATTTTAGCATTTTGTTCTGGTGAAGTGCCTTGCATCGTAGACTTCAATTGTAAGTGCATTGTTTTCACGCGATAATGCCCTATGTGTGAAAAAAACGTTATATTGGACAATAGCCCCTTTCACACAGTAATCCTTTTCACACACTGTTCAGAATGACTTTTCACACATTGTTCACACCAGTGTTAATTTCGTTGACTAAATATTTTCGTCATTATTTTCGTCACGAATATATTTTTGCTGACGAAAATGAAACGAAAACTAAAAAAGAAGTCACTGATGAAGACTAAAACTATGACTAAATTGATTGACATTATCGTCAACGAATAAAGGACGAGACGAAAATAGACTGTGACGAAAATCCAATCAGCAGACGGGAGAGATGCGAGGAATGAACAAAAACGGAAAACGGAACAGGCGAGACTGCATGAGAAGAGAACCAATCAGAGCCTGACTTATTGAGACGTGAAGCGAAGGTATTCAGTCTTTGACTGAGCTCGCGCAAAGACTATAGAATAACACAAGACGTGTCACTCGTATTGTTTTGAATGGGAGAAAGTGTAATGCGCAATATGGCGGAATAAGTCCCGCCTTCTAAATAAGAGCCAATCGCCGACTGGTAAAGTCATCGCGTCACTGCAACGGCCGTTAGATGTTGCTGCATAAAAGCTTTTGAATTGAAATAAAGACACAGTTGTGTTGAAATAAAGTTGAATTTGTGTTTTATATATTTTGGTTAAGTTTGTTTCCTATACCAGCGGTAAAAAATTGTCTAGTAAATCTGTTATTGATTTTAGTCTTATTTTAGTCGACTAAAATACCAAGCAATTTTAGTCGACTAAAATACCAAGCAATTTTAGTCGACTAAAATAAGACTAAAATTAAAACAAATCAGATGACTAAAACTTGACTAAAACTAAAAAGAATTATAGTCAAAAGACTAAGACTAAAACTAAATTAAAATTTCTTGTCAAAATTAACACTGGTTCACACAAGCAACAGCGTTCTGGCTTTTTACCATTAAAGGGTTAGTTCACCCAAAAATTTTATTTCTGTCATTAAGTACTCACCCTCATGTCTTTCCAAATGAAATCCAAGAGGTTTTTTATCTCCCATAGAAAGCAACAAAATTACCACATTCAAGGTTAATAGAAGTTGACGCAGTGAACACAGTGCAGAGCTTCCGTGTTCCACGTCAGAATGCCAACACTGTATTGGCCGGCTCCTGTGTCAGCATCACACGCATGCGTCATGGTGCTCATGTGAACAGCGTCAGCTAATACTGAGCCGGTGTACGGACACGGAAACTCTACACTGCGTTCACTGCGCCAACTGCATCGAAGACTGACAGGGAAGAGGAAAAATTGTTGAATAGTCGTTATTTTTGTTTTTGTGCACAAAGTATTCTCGTCGCTTCACAACATTAAGGTTGAACCACTGTAGTCACGTTGACTATTTTAACGATGTTTTTACTACTTCTATGGATCTTGAATGTGGTAATTGCGTTTCTTTCTGTGGAAGATAAAAAAAACTGTAGTGCTGATGAATGAAAAAGGCGAGGTCTCGAGCGCAACACGCTGAAAAAGCTGCAAGACATGGCGCAACTGTCAAAGATGTCCATCTAGTGCATATTTACATAGAAAAACTATAAAAAAGCAGCAGTGCTTACTGTAAAAAGTGCGGAGTACTTATCTCCATAATAACTATATGATTGGCCCAAAGCAGACTTCTTACATCTACAGTTGTGGCCAGAATTATTAGCCCCCTTCATAAATATGATCAAAGATGACTCTAAAAATAAATCTGCANAAACTAAATTAAAATTTCTTGTCAAAATTAACACTGGTTCACACAAGCAACAGCGTTCTGGCTTTTTACCATTAAAGGGTTAGTTCACCCAAAAATTTTATTTCTGTCATTAAGTACTCACCCTCATGTCTTTCCAAATGAAATCCAAGAGGTTTTTTATCTCCCATAGAAAGCAACAAAATTACCACATTCAAGGTTAATAGAAGTTGACGCAGTGAAAACAGTGCAGAGCTTCCGTGTTCCACGTCAGAATGCCAACACTGTATTGGCCGGCTCCTGTGTCAGCATCACACGCATACGTCATGGTGCTCATGTGAACAGCGTCAGCTAATACTGAGCCGGTGTACGGACACGGAAACTCTACACAGCAGTGCTTACTGTAAAAAGTGCGGAGTACTTATCTCCATAATAACTATATGATTGGCCCAAAGCAGACTTCTTACATCTACAGTTGTGGCCAGAATTATTAGCCCCCTTCATAAATATGATCAAAGATGACTCTAAAAGTAAATCTGCATTGTTTATCCTTTTGATCTTTAATTCATAAAATTTGCAAAAATCTAACCTTTCATTGAAGGAAAAGAATTGAAAGTGGCGGGAAAATAACATTAAGAAATAAATGTTTTTCTCCAAAACACGTTGCCCACAATTATTAGCACCCCTAGAATTTTTTATGAGTAAAATATCTCTGAAGTATATTCCCATTCATATTTAAATTGTTTTAGCACACCAGGGTGATCATGAACATGAAATTGTCCAGCCATGACTTCCTGTTCAACAGGAGTATAAACATGAGGAAACACAAAGGCCAAATTCCCTTAATCATTCATCACAATGAGAAAAAACAAAGAATATAGTTCTGATGTGTAGCAAATGATTGTCGAGCTTCACAAAGTAGAAAGTGGCTGTAAGAAAATAGCTGAAGCATTGAAAATCCCCATTTCCACTATCAGGGCAATAATTGAGAAGTTCCAATCAACTAAAGATGTTACAAATCTGACTGAAAGAGGACATGTGTCTAAATCATCCTAATGAGGAGTGAGAAGGAATCCAGTGAGAAGGAATGTTTAAGTGGCCAAAGACTCTCCAAGGATCACAGCTGGAAAATTGCAGAGATTAGTTGAGTCTTGAATCTCAGACAGCCTAAAAAAAATTATCAAAAGCACCTACATCCCCACAAGTTGTTCGGGAGGGTTTCAAGAAAAATCCTCTGCTCTCATCCAGAAACAATCTCCAGCATATTCAGTTGTCAGACAAGACTGAAACTTCAAATGGGACCAGCTTCTATGGTCAGATGAAACTAAAAAAAGAGCTTATTGGCAGCAAACCCACCAGATGGATTTGGTGCACACATGGATAAAAAGTACCCCATGTCCACGGTTAAATATACTGCTGGATCTTTAATGTTGTGGGCCTATTTTTGTGCTGGAGGTCCTGGACAACTTGCTCAGATATATCGTATCATGGATTCTATCAAATACCAACAGATAAAAAATCAAAACCTGACCACTTCTGCTAGAAATCTTATAATGGGCTGTGGTTGGATCATCCGTTGGGACAATGATCCAAAACAAACATCAAAACCAGCACAAAAATGTGTCACTGAGCACAAAATGAAGATTCTGACATGGCCATCCCAGTCCCCTGACCTGAACCCTAAAGAGAATGAGTGGAGTGAACTAAAGAGAAGAAGCACCAACATGGAGCTGGGAATCTGAAGGATCTGGAGAGATTCTGTATGGAGGAATTGTCTCTGATCTCTTCTCGGGTGTTCTCCAAACTCATCAGGCATTATAGGTAAAGACTCAGAGCTGTTCTCTTGGCAAAAGGAGGTTGCAAAAAGTATTAAATAAAAGGGTGCTAATAATTGTGGGCAACGTGTTTTGGAGAAAAACATTTATTTCATAATGTTATTTCCCCCCCACTTTCAATTCTTTTCCTTTAATGAAAGGTTAGATTTTTGCTAATTTTATAAATTAAAGATCAAAAGGATAAACAATGCAGATTTATCATATTTATGAAGGGGGCTAATAATTCTGGCCACAACTGTACATGTTCAGACCTTGTACGTGCTCATACCGGTAATCTTCATTCTTTGTTCTCACACAGCATCATACCGCTAATTTGCTGATAATGTTACAATCTCTCATACTGGTAAATTGCCAGAACTGATTTACCAGTATTTTTTGAAGAAGTCCTGTTCACACGTGAGGGCAAATTAGCATGAGAGCGCAATCCCATGAAACACAGACGCAGCTGGATCATTTCCATAATGATAAACACAATCTACAAAGAGCAGCGCAAATTAGCTTCTGGTTTAAGACATGTTTTTTTTTTTTGTGTGTGTGTGTGGGGGGGGGGGCGTTAAATAATGGCACAAATACCAGTAAATTGACTAGCGCAAACCTTAGTAAATCACCTTGCATGATTCATTTAAATACTGTCGTCCCATAAATTTTGCATCTGAAAGGGAAACTCCTACAAATGCATATGCAATAAGGTCAGCCACAAAAATAAACTTTTCAGAGCTAATTTTTTCAATGTGTCTTTAGTAAATCCTTACAGTAGTTTTTTAATGCCAAAAGAGGGTTTGTGCTGGCGCAAGCTGTTAGTAAATCTGGCCCATGATCTCTTAACGGTAATTTACCGGTAAAGACTATATGTGTAAAAGGGACTAATGTGTAAGTGTTCAAGGGTCTTCTGCAGAGCGAGGTGATTGTTGTTGGTGTGTATGCATAGAGAGGTTATTGTTGGTGTGTGTGTTGAGGCATTGGATCATGGTGGATTAGCAGTAATCTTGGCTAGTGACACTCCCCAGCGGTCGGATCACTAAGCACGCAGTCTTTCTGCTGAACACATCTCACACAGAAAGAAGCCAAACAACCTTTTTGCAGCAGCTACAAGCTTTAAACTCATTGAGGTTTAGGTGATTGACTCACATTTGCGTGCACACAGACATGGGATTGCTCAAGACAGTTGACGTCTTAAACTGTCAAGTGATCATTAGTACCTTACTTAGGGGACACACAAAAACAAATAAAAACCTCTTAGAGTAAGCATACAGTGAGGGAACACTAATCTCTTTGTATTCTATTTCATTTTAATAAAGCGTTTTAATGTGTAAATTCCTCATCACAAATGGCTCATTTTTACTAATGACCCTTCAGAAGAACAAAAACTCAACTGGACTAAAAATCTAATATCTGTCTCAAGGCCAGAGCCTTGATTCAACCTCCCTAAAATGTTTTCACGGTTTCAAAGCAGCGCTTTACTTATACTGCCATTAAAGACTCCATGAAATGGTTTAAGAAACACAATTTTCTTTCGGGTTTTGACATATTTCCTATTGAAACGGGTACCTGAGGCAGAACAAATCAAAAGGCTTATATGTTTTTAAATAGCCAACTGCTTTTAAGTAGTATATCACAGCCTATTAAAACCATGATTTACTACTCACTGTAGCTATGTGGTATTAGGGAAAGGAGACATCAATCTAGAGAGCATTTTATTCTCAAACAATTTTAAACACCCCTGAAAACAATAGAATTTGTTCAATAATATTATTATGACTAAATTATATTGGTTTTATGGTATATGTTATGGAAAATTCCCTTAGCTGTAAAAAGGACAAACTGAGTTTTATAATGGATATAATATTATGGACATCGACCTGAAGAATGAATGTTATATCAGACACAGGTAAATCTCTCTCTCTCTCTCTCTAATATTGTACAAAATACAATGAGTTTCAATGGTGGGACTCAACATTCCTTCGTTACTAGGTCTAAAGTGAAATTTTAGAATTAGTAACGGAGGCTTGGTCAAACTGTCAACTTGAGATTTGAATCCGTGGCGGAAGGAAGTAGTGCTGCACAAAAGAGGGTTTTAAAGACACTCCGTTGTTATTTATTATTTATTTACACACTAGTGTCGTCGAACTGTTGTATAAACGCAATATCACACTCGTAGCCATGCGATATGACTGTATATCAGCACGCTGTGATTACCTACGGCCGAATCACAGACGTGCTGATATACAGCCATATCGCACGGCTACGAGTGTGATATTGCTCATATACACAGAGTGTTTGTGTATATATATGTAAGCAATTAGGTACGAGAGGCTGTGCTGTATCGTGAATAAGTCACGGCTGAAGGGCACAAAGCGGAGTGCCTGCAACCCTTTTCAGCCATGACTTATTCACGATTCAGCACTAGTCTCGAGTACCTTATTGCTTTTATAAAACGGTTACCACACAATACAAATATTAAAGCCAAAAATATGTATCAATGCAACTTTTATGAAGTAAACTTTCACTAAAAGCCTTCCTTCCACCGGAAAAAAATAGTCGCTGACCGTGAACAGCAACAGAAGTTACATTATTACTAGGGCTGGGTAAAAATATAGATTTCTCGATTTTAATCGATTCTCATTTTTACGAACCGATATTGATTCTTAAATCCCAAGAGTTTTCAGTTGATGAATGAGCAGAATAAATCGCAATAATCTTTGTGCTTTGTTACTTTTGATATGAAGCAAAGTCTCAGGTTTCAAATGACGTCCATCTTATTATGAGATACAAAAAATAAATACCGTTTTGGCGCTGTTTAATGTGACGTGACAGATCACTTTAAAGAGAAGCGGCAGCACGGAGCGCATGTGAACTGATCCTCTCCTCCGCTTTAATACCAGTTACTGCACGAAATAAACACAACTAAACATCTGAAGGTATGTTAAAAGATACAGTACAACTTACCGAAATCCGTATCATGTCTCGTGTAATAGCTCAATCAGTGTTTTAACCACGGAAAGACGTCAATAAAACAGCTTGTAAACAATGTCACGTAACTTCACATTTACCTCTAGAACTCTAGAAAGCAACATTCTGATAAATATAGCTATTCACTGTTACATATTCATTAAAATTTTTAATGTTCAATATTTAATCCATGTTTGAATAAATCAGTTATGACAGCCACGATTTAAATGTTTATATTTCAAAAAACTAATTGGAGTAGAAATATGATTATGTAATTCTAAACTTATTTATAATAAAAACATAATTGAGTGTATTTTAAGTGTTTGTATATAAATAAGTTAATTTAACCTTCAATATTATTATAGTAGTACCAACTGTGTAGTTTACAGCATTAGTTGAGAGGCTTTTTTCCTCTAGAAAATTTGCCATGTACTGTAACTGAAATACTACATCCAAAATAATCGATATCGAAACGAAATCGTAATTGAATCGAAAGCATGTGAATAGTAATCGAATCGAATTGTGAAAATTGTGTCAATACCCAGTCCTAATTATTACGCCATTAGATGGCGGCAAAGACTGTCTTTATGAGTGTGTCAGTCAGTAGCAAAGACTTTTACATTGAAAAGACAATGACAAATGACAAATGCTTTGACTAGCGTGGTCAGTCACGGGAAAACCCCTTAACTGTAAAAAGGACAGGATAATACATCTGAGATTTAAACAGATCTTTTATTATGAACATAGGACTGACCTGAAGGAAAATTCTAAATCTGAATGCTTGTAATAAACTCGCTCACTCGATCTCTTTCACACAATACTCTTCTAGTTCTACATAATGCAGCTTCAATGAACAATATCAACTGATTCTGATTCTGATTGGTCAATAGCTGTGTTTTATTCACGATAAAACACGGCTATGACCGCTTCACCGAACGGTTCTGTGTATCACTACACAACATCCTTAGAAACCACTCTTAGCAACATAAACTGTTCTCAGTTGATATTGTTATGTATAGAAGGTGGGTACACTGTGGTCATAAAGGGATGAACATGGTCTGCAACAATACTCAGGTAGGCTGTGGCATTTAAATGATGCTCAATTGGTACTAAGGGGCCCAAAGTGTGCCAAGAAAATACCCCCACACCATTACACCACCACCACCACCAGCCTGAACTGTTGATACAAGGCAGGATGGATCCATGCTTTCATGCTGTTCACTCCAAATTCTGACCCAACCAGCTGAATATTAAAGCAGAAATCGAGACTCATTAGACCAGGCAATGTTTTTCCAATCTTCTGTTGTCCAATTTTGGTGAGCCTGTGCGAGTTGTAGCCTCAGTTTCCTGTTTTTAGCTGACAGGAGAGGCACCCTGTGTGGTCTTCTGCTGCTGTAGCCCATCTGCTTCTAGGTTCGACATGTAATTATGCATTCAGAGATGTTCTTCTGCATACCTCGGTTGTAACAAGTGGTTATTTGAGTTACTGTTGCCTTTCTATTTGCTCAAACCATTCTGGCCATTCTCCTCTGGCATCAACAAGGCATTTTCTCCTACAGAACTGCCACTTACTGGATATTTTTCTCTTTTTCGGATCATTCTCTGCAAACCCTATAGAAGGTTGTGTGTGAAAATTACAGTAGATCAGCAGTTTCTGAAATACCCAGAGCAGCCCATCTGGCACCAACAACCATGCCATGTTCAAAGTCACTTTAATCACCTTTCTTTCATATTCCGATGCTCATTTTGATCTTCAGCAGATTGTCTTGACCATGTCTACATGCCTAAATGAATTGAGCTGCTGCCATGCGATTGGCTGATTAGATATTTGCGTTAATGAGCAGTTGATTGACAGGTGTACCAGTGAGTGTGTGTTCATATTGAAGTCACATTTCAAAAGATCAGATGTGTATTACAAATGATTACCACATATGAAAGTCCAGATCAAAATTAAAAATGTCATTTTCAATGTTTTTTTTTTTCACACTGTCATCCAAAAAAACAGATCTGTGTCACATGTGAGAAGAAAAATCATATTTGGGCCACATTCAGCTGCAATGTGAACGCAGCCCTGTCACACGGAGCTTGAGAGAGATGAAAGTACACTGCTAGAGACCTGAGATAGGATTGTGTGCGTGTGCGTGGAGGGATTCAGATGTAATTTGCATGAAATGCATCCAAAATCTTAATGATTTGCAAGCTGGTTGTTTTATCTTACACAATGGGAAGGAAGGGGAGTGTAGAGAGAGAAAGAGAGGGAGTGTTCAATCAACTTCTCATTCGTTTTCTCAACCTCCTGTTTTTCTCTGACTATTTTAGTGCAGTAGGTTGCGCAGGATTGAGAACATGTGAATGTTTTATAGGCTTACATAAGGGACCTCACCCCAGAGACAACCGACCTCGTTATCGTTCATTTAGCAGTGAAAAACAAGATAGATAGATGGGGTGGGGGTAGATGAGAGGATGAAACGAGAATGGGGAATGCAGAGGGAGAGGGGAGAGAAAAGCATGTACATGCAGAGGAACCGAGCATGATGGGATACATTTGTGAAGTGAATGTAGGAGAAAGAGGCATTGGGGGAAAGAAGCAGGTTTCAGGTGTGCGAGTGATATGAGAGTTCGAAGAGAGAGAAAAGGGTGGAAGGGAGAAAATAATACAGTTGATTCCAGTTTGATTCCATTTCGTTTCTTTTATCTGTTACCCAGAGTGCCTCAGGGAAGCTTGGCTTGTTAGCATCGCTTGGGCAAAGAAATATAGGGATCTTTGCTGGATGAAACATTTCTCTTTCTCATTCCTTCTCTTGCTTTCCCCCTTTTGCTTGCATAAAAAGGTCAGAGTTTCTTATAGCAGTGGGGAGCCATTTAAAGCACACCTGATATTAGAGTGGAAGCTTGTCTCTACATATTTCAGCCCTCATACATCTGGAAATCCTTGCATAATGTGCAGCCGACCAAAGCTAACTGTGTGTTTGCATGTGTGCATTTGAGAGCCACAGGCCCATGGTGTATGGGAAGTGTTCCCCGTAGCTTTATTGGGTCAGTGCGTTCAGGTTTAATATGACTATGTAATTGCCTCATCTCTCTTTGACTGTGTTATTAGCGAGATGTGTCACAGAGCCTTAGATTTAACCCTCATGTTCTGTTTGGGGTCTTCGAGACCTCAGGGTCTTGAAAAAAAAAACTTTAATTCAACATAAATTGAAAATTGACCCTGTTTACTTCATAAATGCAAGTTCCTGGTATTATTGTGAACAATTCATCAGTGCACGTCATTCCAAAAAAAAAATGTAAGTTCTTTTTCCTATTTTTCTTCTCACATTACTTATGCCATGTGAGCCAATGGGTATTGTTAACCAATAGCCACATTTAACAAACATGTATTTGGTCTGGCTCCATTCTGGTATGTAATGCCCACTTTTTATGGCCAACTAAATAAATAAATAAAGCTAAATAAAAGGGATGCCAGTATCGGTATCGGGCCCGATACTGTGCTCGTGTACTTGTACTCATTAAAGTGCTCTGATACCAAAAACTGATATCATTCAGTGTGTGTAGTGTTTAGACTAGAGTTGTCAAAAGTACCGACTTCAGTTACTATTGGTTTCTGAAATTTAAAAAATGTGACGCTTTGAGCGTTGTTGAGCGGATTCGTAAACACCTCTGATTGGCCATTGTGTTCACGTGCTCATCAGATATGTCTTTGATTGGCTACAATGATCAACGCACCGCTTCAAAGCACACGGAAGTGTTTGAATTTGAAAGCGTTTTGAAAGCAGGAGCTTTTAAACGGATTTTAAACAGATGCGTTTAAAAGCAGGTGTCTATCGCGGACCAGTCCGCTGATAGACGCCTGCTTTCAAACTCATCCGTGTGTATCTGTGTAAGCACTTGGTGAAGAGCTTCATTGATGACTATTTAAAATGTTTTTACAGAGTTGATCATTGAAGCCAGTCACAGACATATCTGATGAGCCGTGAACACAGTGGCCAATCAGAGATGTTTACGAATCCGCTCAATAGCGCTCAAAGCGAAATTTCAGTACCGAGTAGGTACCGAAGTCGGTACTTTTGACAACTGTAGTCCAGACAAAGACTACAGAGCAAACATAGAGCACAATGGAGTTATCAGAGAAGGAAGACTATGAAGTAAATGTATCTAATTAACAAATGTATCTAATTAACGGAATATTAAACAAATTAAATATTCGCGCTATAGCTGCTATGTGTGAGCTGATAAGTGAAACACGCAGAGTGGATTGAGCGTACAGCGTCACAAATGCGCAAGCTTGTCGATCGCATCCCTTTTTCACAGACATCACTAGAGAGTTTGTAGTTTGGTCAGATATGGCAATAGCAAAGGAAGTAAAATGAGAGCATATTACTAACATTAACTGACGGTAAAGAGAGAGAGCGTGCACACTTCTATTGCATCCTCTTGATTGCTGATTGCTTACTCGGCACACGTGCGTCATTTGGATTAAAACTAAAAGGTATGTGTAAGAACATGAACTGTTACGTGATTTCTGTATAACTAGTGGTTCCCTACATTATTATTGGAAGGCAGTACTGTACAGTAATCACATGACATTTTCAAGAAGTTTTCTGTGCACAAACATCCGAAGCACGTGCACAGAAAGCTGCCTCTCAGACAGAGCGCGAATAACCTATTAAATTGAGTTATCTTCTCTTTCTTGTCTTCTTGCGCTTGATCGGACAAATTCACACATAATTATGTCAAAATGCAAAAGTACCCTTGTGGAACATAGTTGGTTATGTGAACGTTAACGGTTAAGAAAGAAAACGCGTGTGTAACAGTATGTTGAAACGTGCATTTTGCTAAGCCAACTAATTTGATTCATATTCTTTTGGTTTTTCTGCCCAATATTTTTAAAGATTAAAAAAGCTATGAAAATAGAGGTATCACACTAAAAATGAAAGTATCGTTCTCGTTCTGGAAAAAGTGGTATTGCTGCATTCCTACTAAATAAAGCTACATTTTCAGCAGCCATTACTCCAGTCTTCAGTGTCACATGATTCTTCAGAAATCATTCTAATATGATGATTTTGTGCTCAAGACACAATTCTATTTATTATCAATGTTGAAAATTAGATTTTTTTGTCAAAACACAAATTCCTTGCTGAATAGAATTCATAATTAATTTTCAAAAAAAATCATATTTATCCTAAACTCCTATTCGTTTTCTATATTCTTTGAGGAATAGAAAGTTCCAAAGTACAACATTTATTTGAAATAGAAATCTTTTGTAACATTATAAATGTCTTTATTGTCACTTCTGAATAAAATTAATAATTTAAATAAAAAATCATATCCCCAATATAATACTGTTTTTTAGTGTATATACAGTATTTAGCTTGTGTTTGGGATGTCAGAGATATATAAAATAGGAATAAATTAATTATTTTAAATTTTTAATTGCATGATTAGATTTTCTGATTGGTGTACACACTGTACCAATTCACTGGCAGTTGTTACTCCAGAGGACAAATTGACCCTAAACTGAAACAATGTTACTAAAATGGATAGGCACTTTGTGGTAAAACAGAAAGATAAAGCTTCAGTATTTCTGTTGGGATTTGATTAAAGGGATAGTTCACCCAAAAATGAAAATTCTGTCATCATTTACTCACCCTCAAGTTGTTCCAAACCTCTAAGAATTCTTTCTTCTGCTGAACACAAAAGAAGATATTTTGAAGAATGTCAGTAGCCAAACAGTTGATGGGCCCCATTGACTTCCATAGTATTTTTTTTTCTATGCCCTGGAAGTCAATGAGGCCCATCAACTGTTCGGCTACCCAAATTCTTCACAATATCTTCTTTTGTGTTCAGCAGAAGAAAGAAATTCATACCGGTTTGGAACAACTTGAGGGTGAGTAAATGATGACAGAATTTTCATTTTTAGGTGAACTTTAAGATCAGATGAACTGATTTAAAGAATTTTAAGTAAAAATTAAAGCTGCAAGGAGCGATGAAAGGGCCCTCACACCCGGGCTCACCACCACCTGGTGGCCTTAGGAAAACTGTGAATAGTGGGTGACATGCATGTAAGCGATTAAATACAGGAAAAATATGGCAAAGTCATTTCGACGCAGAGATGTTCACAAGTCTTTTATCTGGAGTCTGAGTCAAGTCTGAAGTCTTTAAGCTGGAGTCCGAGTCAAGTCTGGAGTCTTTTGTCACAAGTCCGAGTCGAGTCTCGAGTCATTAAAAAAAAAAAATTCTCATAATCAAATCCTATATTTTATCCTAGTTGTATTATATAGACAAAATTATATGATCTTTCTATAATCTGTTTTATTTGAAATTAAGGTCCTATGATGTAAGGGATAATGTACATCCAGTTTGTTGCCTTATAATCCATTACAATGTACAAAACAGTCGTCCTGGCAACACGAGTAGTCATTTTCAATACAGTCGCTAAACGGACACAAGATGGCGCCAGTGAGTCACGGTTTGTTATTCAGCAGATTGTTATACCGCTTCGTTGTTATTGACGACAGTCATTATCAGAAAATATCAAACTTCGGAATGTTTAAGAATGTCAATTGAAAACTCTACACATGCTGATTATGATACGTTAAAATATGAGCTTTAAGTAATAAATGGATTAACATCTCTTTCTATCTCTCTCTCTTATGGACACACATTAAGAAATAGAAAAGCTGCAAATAATACGAAGATTGATAAAACGTAGTGCTAGGTTTAAAGTCTGGATTTTTTTTGTTCATATTTTAACAGGCTGGCAATTCAAATGAGCCATGCAGCTACACCACAGTATAATAGCTAGCTGTGTGAGTTTATTTGAGATGTGGATGCGATGTCTCATAAAATTTGATGATGTTGTTCCGGTGTCTTTAATTGTTTTCCCACATTCTGTGCGTTTAGCTGATCTGACATGATAATAAACCCAAACGAAAGAACATATGGCACGGTGGCTCCCGTCATGTTGCATGGGACTCTTATTATGACATTTCGGAGTTTACGCGCACGGACATACGTAAGCAAATTCTATGACAAGAGTCCGATCTACCACAACACGTAAGGAAATATATGTGACGCAGATATTATAAAACCATTTAAACACAACACAAATTCTTTATTTATTATATCAGTAGATAAGGGTAAAAGACTTGAGTCGTTTTAAAAATATTCAGAGTCTTTTGTGCCGAGTCGAGTCAAGTCTGAAGTCATTTCAGGTCGAGTCTGAGTCTGAAGTCTGTTAAAATGCGACTCGAGTCCGAGTCTCTAACTCGAGTGCCCATCTCTGTTTCGATGTGCCACACTTCCTCCTGCCAACAGGTTGCGCTTTGACTATAACTGAATATTGCCATGTAGATGTCTTCAGGCCAGGACTATTATCAAACTTGGAGCAAATCGGACATTGTATGCCTGAGTTACAATAACTTCCAGTTTCGTGGCGTTAATCGCAAACATTAGCACTGTGCCAAAGTGTTGCGTGATTTAACTTGTTTCTAGCATGTTTGGTACTTCACGGCATATACAATAAAAATTGCTTTTTTTATTTTACACAAACATCATACAAGTCTCTGTGCCCCCAAACATAAAAAAAAGTAAAGTTGATATTAGTAGAACATGAAATGTAACAGCTGGACTTCAGCACCATGGAGAGTGGCAGAACTAGAGAACAAACTAATGGAGAGCAGGGAATGATGACACCTGAAGAGGTTAACCGAGTTTAGTAGAATCATATCAGACAGTACAGTTACAGCATACTGATGCAAGACAGATGTAAGACAAAACAGTGAGAGATGGAGAAAGAAGGAGAGTGGAGTGGGAGAGAAGGGTGATGTAATTGTCATATTAAATGTAATTGATTTGGCAAAAGCGCATGTCATCAAATAATTTTTATTCACTATCGTATTCATTTAAAAGATTCAGCAAACTGCCATCTATTGCCTCAGCATTTTCATAAGTGACGAGCACCCAAGTTCAGCATGAAGGAAAACGTCTTGAGGGGTGCATATTGTACATGAGCAGTGTGTCACTAAGCATTTCCGCACAGTTTATGCTGTTTATTTTCATACCTTTCAGCATAGATGGAAAGCGAAATAATGAGTGGATGCTCTGTCCTCCGCATCGGGAGGAAATGTTCTGTAATAGGTTTCACTTAATTTGAACACAATTGGGAAGTTATTACAGAGACGGATTTAGCCATTTGTGAATTTGGTCAAGGGCAATGCAGTCAAGCAGGAACATAGAGGACTGCTCAATGACAAGAGCTTTTCTTTTCTAGAAAAGAATAATAATTTAGGGGATGTAAGGCTGTATAATACGCCTTTGTGTTTTTAATGCTCTCACATCAAGCAATAGAAAATTTGTGTGTCTGTTTATGAAGAGCCTGTGATGTTTGCCTTTTGTAAGGTGATTCTCATTAACACTCAAGAAAGATATTGAAAATATAGCCTCTACCGAAAATATAGCCTATTTTTAAGAGAGTGAAGTTTTTTTGCATTGTGAGATTATTTTCAAGACAATTAAACACATTTAACCTCTCCTATTGCTAAATCTGTTGAATTGTGAAGTATATTTGTACAGTTGTTTGTGTGCAATAAATCCATGACACTTTTTTTTTTTTCAAAATGCAATTAATACATCAATATAAAAGTTATTTTTCAAATTGAAAATACACAACAAAGTAAGTTGATTCACATATAGGACAGAGTCTAAACTTTGCCAATATTTATCTTATATACAGGCATTTTACTAAAAATACATTCAGCCGTCGCTCCCAAAATGAATTCAACGGGTCTTCTTGTTAATGTTATAAATTATTTGTCATTACCGATTAAAGAGTATCTGGCGCCACCGCACGGTTAAATAAACACATTTGCCGAGTACACTGGTATTAAAAACGGCTTTTTAAAAAAGCCTTCAATGTTTACAGTGGGTGGAATGGAGGGCTGTGATTGGTTGAGCGGATATAGCGCGTTCAGAGAATACTGCCGTTTGTCGCGTTTTGGAAAGAAAGGGAGAAAACATGACAGAATAACACGACGGATATCGCATTTTGCGCAAAATTAATAAATGACTTTTCAATACTGACCAGATACAATACTGATTTTGCCGGAAACTCAATTTTTTTTTAAATGGCGTTTATCGCGTTTTGGAACCAAACTCTTCATATATATATATATATATATATACACACACACAGTCAAACCAAAAATTATTCAGACATTTTTGATATTTTTGATATATGTTTACTAGTGGGTGCAGGACACTATAGTTCGTTTATGTAAGTGAGGATAAAAAAATACTGAACCCAATAATTCTTCATACAGTGGACTACCAGTAAAATTGAAAAAAATTTGAAACCAAAAATTATTCACACTTTGACCTGACCATGTTTTGATTAAGTGTTATCTGACATAATTAAGATTATTTTTTTCTGACATCTTGTCTGAGATCTTGTCATATTTTATTACCATTTTTTTAAACTATAGTGAATGCAGAAAATCTTTTTATATATTTTTATATATTTAATATATTTATGTTAGGAAACTTACAAAGTATCTTCATGGAACATGATCTTTACTCAATATCCTAATGATTTTTGGCATAAAAGAAAAATCGATAATTTTGACCCATACAATGAATTGTTGGCAATTGCTACAAATATACCTGTGCGACTTATGACTGGTTTTGTAGTCCAGGGTCCAGTTACATATATATATATATGTGTGTGTTGTGTGTATATATATTGAGGTACAGTTATATCTAAATTAAATTAATTAGTTTCAAATAAATTATTTAATATTTTTTATTAAATCTTACTAGTCCAATACAAGTTATTTTTAAGAAATGGTCAAATAGAAATGGCACTTTTAAAGGCATAGTTCAGCCAAAAATTAAAATTCTGTCATAATTTACTCACCCTCAAGTTGTTCCAAACCTGTATGAATTTCTTTGTTCTGCTGAACACAAAGGAAGGTATTCTGAAGAATGTTTGTAACCAAACAGTTAATGGGGCACTATTGACTTCCATAGTATGGGGGAAAAAAAATTATTTTGGAAGTCAATGGTGCTCCACTACTGTTTGGTTACCTATGCTCTTCAAAATATCTTTTTTGTGTCTTTTGTGTTCAGCAGAAGAAAGAAATTCTTACAGGTTTGGAACAACTTGAGTGTGAGTAAATGATGACAGAATTTTCATTCTTTGGGTGAAGTATCCCTTTAAGCCCTTTTTTTTTTTTTATATATACATTTCAGTGATTTTTTCCTTCATGTTTTTACTGTTTAATTATTAATTAATCTCAACATCAATATACCGCTTGAAAGATTTAATACTTCTGTACCCAATATATAAAAAAGTTCATTGCTTTTGAATTGCTATAGCAGTAGTATTTGTCACAATTTGGTCTTGTTATTTTTGGTTTTGTACTTGGAAAGGAAATCAGACAGAGGCACATCAGTCATCACTGTTCAAGGCCACCAGGGCCATCTCAAATGATGTAATAAACATAAATAAAATGTTGGTCTTTTTAAGGGCACTTTGCAAAATCACATTATGTAAAATGTGGGGCCTATTTAGGTTTTCATTTTTTTATATCTTGGATATAAACGCTACAGTAGATTATTTGACTGTCCTATCAGATTTTAATAGCTCTATATTCCTCATCTCCAGAGTTTCAAAAAGCAATTAACTGCTTTTATTACAAGCTCGTGCCATCTCCTGTGTACACACACATGCGCACAGCGATACCCCAAGACACACACATACTTGCATATGCAAACATTATAAAACACAGCAGTTAATTACAACAATGAAACATAATTAGTTAGCGTATAATTACTTGCACGGGTTAACTTCTCTATAGCAACCAAGCTGTAAAATGGGCTTAATATTGACTTAACATCTCAATAATTATACGATGTACTGTTGAAAAATCTGCATTTCAATAGTTCAAAGATTTGTCTTTTATCACAGTGGCATATGTGCGTGTTCGTATCTAAAGCTTTATCTGCAACATTTAATGACAGTTTTTTTTTTTTACCTACAGGATCTGATGTGTGTTATGGATTTAATAATTAAGCTGAAATATAATGTAACTTAAAGAGATATTACACCTGATAAAGACAATTCTGTCATGATTTACTTATTTTGCATGTTTTATGTTTTGCTGGATGGCCAGTGACATCAAATGGTGTTTAATAAACAAACTTTGCAAAATTCTAAAGGTGCGGAGACTTATATTTCTGTCCTCCTGTCTTTCTGCAGTGGACGGCTGCACTGATTGGTCCGTGGACTATCTGAAGTACCGGGTGTTACACGGAGAGCCGGTGCGGATAAAGTGTGCTCTGTTTTATGGTTATATCAGAGCCAACTACACCCAGGCACAGAGCATTGGACTTAGTCTGATGTGGTACCGGAGTTCTGGGTTGGGACATGGCGATTTTGAGGAGCCAATCTCCTTTGATGGGGTACGCATGAGCAAAGAGGAAGACGCCATCTGGTTTCGGCCTGCTGAGCTGCAGGACGCCGGTCTGTACTCCTGTGTTCTGAGGTGAGAGAGAGAGAGACGTGCACACATGTGTATGCGTGAACATTCATACGCTTAGATATGCAAATCCACAGGGAGACACACGCACACACTTTGCCTTTCGGACATTAGCCAGATCGGAGAACATGCTTAACTTCCTCCTTTGATGTTTTTTGATTGTCTCTCAAAGCCTTCAAGAAAAGTGTCTTGAAGGCTGTGTGTATTAGTGTCTGCATGTATTGTGTGTGTGAGGGTTGTGTGTCTGTATTTGAATCTTCTCAGGGACAGTAAAACTGGATGTGAAATAAGTGAGCGACGGCAGAGGACAGTGAGACGTTCTGTCATCCATCAATCAAACACTGACACTCCAGCACTCTCCCATAATGCCGCAGGCCACTGTCACACATATTAAACAGTCAGGCAACTCTCCAGGGTCCTCATTTGCTCAGGTTCCAACCGACTTGAGGTCAAAGCACATAATCTACTCATCATATTCACTTTTGCATCACAGAATGTCACTCTCATAGTGTATGTGTGAGTGTAAGGAAAACAAAAAAAAAACAGAAAGAGAGAAAAAGTGAATTTTAAATACTGTGACACTTTTATTTCTGTTGGACAAATAGAAAAATTCACGGTACAGTAATTATTTACAGACTGCAATCCCTGTGAAAGGTGCAAAATTGGAATTTGCTACCTGATTCTTTAAAATCTGCTGCACGTTTTAATATTTTTAGAGTGCTAATAAGTCTTGGTTAATTCAGCAACGAACTTGTATTTATGTTTTTTTGTTGTTGTTTGTTTGCTGTTGTTGCAATTGTAGTCTATAAAAGCTCCTCTAGGGATGAATGTTTCAAATCAGCTTTAGCTTCAAGCACTATGATACTTGCACTGGATGGCTGTTGTCTCAGTTTTATCTATGTATATTGTATCTTTCCCTATCCAAATAAATAACTAAATACATTTTTTACATGTTGTACACAAAAAATACTTGGGTAAACTGATAAACCAGTTCCTAATGTGAAGGTGGTTTCAAATGGTTATTTCTAAGGCAGCATCAAATGTATCCTTTGCAAAGAAGACAATCCCAGAATGCATCAGTGAATATAATCATCCATGATGGCAGACAAGTTGTGAGACATTTTAAAGGGATAGTTCTCCCAGACCGGTATGATTTTCTTTTTTTCTGATGAACACAAAAGACGAAATTGTGAAGAACATTGGAGTCCAAACAACACTGGAGTCTATTGACTTTCATTTTATGGACAACAAAACACTTTTCTCAAAATATTGTATTTTATGTTCCACAGAAGAAAATAGTCATACAGATTTAGAATAACATGAGGGTGAGTAAATTATGATAACTGTAAAGATAACTATATTAGTGTCCACACCAATGGACAATAATGCTCTTGTTTATCAAGTGCTCGCTGCTGTTATGTCATCTGCTGCTTTGAAAGTCGGATGGATCCTGTTTGGCTGTATTAATCATTCATCAGCTAGAAAAATCATTCTGAAAGTGATTCCAATGATATTGTTCCTCGCTCTTGTGCGGACTTCCCTATATTAAAACGTTATTATAGTCATCGTTATAGTTATCGTCCTTGGTTTAAACAGTCCTTAAGAGTACTGCATGTTAGCTTATGCTAATAATGTTGACCTGATTTAGCTCAAAATTTCTTCTTACTGCCTTTTCACATCAGTAATGAAATTCTGATGATTTAAATGTTAGTCAGTATGATTTTATCAGTATGCACAGCTACTTTTGAATGGGTGGCAATAGAGAAAAAACAGTTTTTGCCAGCATATTGTCATTTACCAGCAGTGAATAACAGCCTAAATTAACTAGACAAACAATGATCCTCTGGAAGCCAATTAATTACCACTAGTTGTCACTTATGAGATTCCAGTCCAGTTAGGATGCTGCCTAAGAAGGAGGCTGCCTGTGTAGGCACTAAACAGGCAGCTCACTAGGTTTAAAACTGAGCTATAGAGCTTTGTTTATTAAGAACCCAGTTAGCAACAGGAAATAGAGTTTTTGTTGTTGTGTTTCCTCTGAGACTGTCTTTGAGCTGATTAAACCATAAACAATAGTTTTCAGCAACACCCCGGTAGGAGAGCGCAGATATTTTAGTATTCTTTTTAGGTTTATAGGGTGATAAAAAGAGACTCAAATGACATATGCGGTTGTCTGAAAATAGTGAGCATGTAAAAATAGTCTTTGCTATACAGTTAATAGGGCAGAGGGAGAGAGCTTATAGGTATTTTTTGCGGTGGGGGTAAATTTGTTTATGCATTTTACAAAAGACAAGTGCATTGCAGGTTGCCGCCCCAAGCACTCTGTAACCACGGTAACCCAGTAGGAAGTGTGAGGTCATTACACTGAAAAGGTCAAATTTCAACAAATCTTATCAGCATCTATTAAACTCAAAACCCTTGGACAAAACAAACAGTAATGCACTTTTAATGGAGACACACATCAGTGTGGAGAAGTGTGTGTTGACATGCAACGCTTCTGAGTTACAGAGCATGTGTATAGGCGTGTGTGCGTCTGAATATGCGTTTGAAGCTATGTAATTTAGTTTGACTTTGAATTTAATGCAAACAAAATGCAGGGTTATATAATGAGAAGGGGGGGGGGGGTAATTAAATAAATAAATGGACATTGTACTATGAAAACACTCAGAACTGTCTCATGACATATTTCCACATCTTTGATAGAAGAAAAAAAAAGAAAAGAAAAAGAAAAACATTAGTTTAATTCTAAGGGTCATAGAGAGGGTGGAAAACTAATTTTGATGTGTTTTTCTGGTGAAAAACATTAACGAACATTATAAGTGGACCTCAGGGAAAATGTAAAGTGATAAAAAATTTATGAAATGACCCTTTAAACCTTTGAGAAAACATTTTCTATTCATTTGCTTCTCATATTCCATCAGTAAAGTGCTAATTATTTGTAGCCCCACATGTGTTCCATCGTGGTCAAATTACATCTATCATGGTTGAATAGCAAATCAAATCAGGTTTTATTCTTGTATAACTTGTTTAGTGTATAGGATATGTGAGATAACAAATTTGATGTCTCTGGGTGAGTATGTGTTAATCTGATTGCAGAAAGCACAGTTTATATACTCTGTGTGTGTGTGTTACAGGAATTCCACGTTTTGTATGAAGGTGTCTATGACTCTGTTGGTTGCCGATAATGACACTGCAGGATGTTATAACTCAAAACTGCGCTACACTGAAAAAGGAGAACTGGGCAAGAGTAAAGACATCTCCTGTCCCGATATCCAGGATTACGTTCAGTCTGGAGAAAAACCGCAGATAACGTGGTACAAGGTACAGTGGGAGATACTGTGAGGTGAATTCACTAAACAGTTGTGCCGTTCAGTGCACAAACCAGCGTCTTATTCACAAACCACCTGCGATCCAGCATCATGGCACCTGCCCCCTGAGACTGTAAATTAAGCCATTGTCATTCTTTTCAGTGCAAACACACCTCCTTTTTATGTAAATTAGGGTTATTATACTTTATGTCTTATTCACAAAAGTTAGCACTATTTTCCTAGGGCAATTAACAATGTGCTTTTACCCCACATACACAGAAAATTATTTAAAAGAGAGTGTTTGTGTACATTTTCTATCGATCATGGCAGCAGTAATTCATCAAATGATGATCAAATTAGCATAGGAGTGTTACTCTTATACAGTCGAGTGCACTTTCTGCATTTTAAAGAGCCGATTTGGGTGTCTGGATCACA
>RJVU01070621.1:568507-602261 GCA_003731715.1 Anabarilius grahami
TTCACCTCAGTTTTTTCATTATGACAGTATACAAATGTTTGTATATACACATGCAATATGGTGCAGTCTTTGTTTTCTATATAATTTTTTTCTCTTTCTCTTTGCCTGCGGGTGTTCAGGAGTGTAACGTGCAGCAGTGGAGGAGCAGCATACTACAGACTGCAGACATGCTTTCCATACAGGAAGTGAGGGAGGATGACATCGGCAACTACACCTGTGAGCTAGTTTTCGGAGGCTTCCTGGTGCGAAGGACAACCTATCTGAGCGTGACAGGTAGTACCGTGTGACGTCTCTTCAATGTGTGAGAGAACTTGCTGTGATAGTCTTGCTGAGAGGGGTCGATAGTTTTTTGAAGCGTGTATATTTTTGTTGTTTTTTGGGGTTTTTTTGCTTCTTATTTGGTTTCAGACAAATTCGCTGTGCCATGCTTTTTTTTAAATGACTTTGCTGTATCTAACATCTAAGTTTTTCAGTGAATAACTTTTCAGTCTATTCTTTTTGCAAAGCTATCATATGATTTCAGAAGACTCAAAGTATAGCGCATGAGTCATATGGAACGCTTTTTTGAGCTTGATAGTCAAAGTCATCATCCCTCATTTATATCCTTTTATGTTCCACGGGTGGGAAAAAAAATCATAAGGTTTAGATTGAGGGCGCTTGAACAGTTTCTTTCATTTTTGTTCTTTTTCATTTTTTTAAAAGACATTTTCTGTAATTGAAATATGAGATGTATTTTTGCAACAGACCAAATACAGAAAATAACAGAACAGTGTAAGACAGTGACAAAAAAGGGTTTTTGTTTCATTAGTGTTAATTAGCGTAGCTATTCATTATTACAACAAAAAAGTCAATACAATGAAAACACAAACACTAAGTATTAAACTTCAGTATGTACCTCGTCCCGCATTGTACAATCTACACTTCAAAACATATTCTGTTAAATTACAGTAAAAAAAGCATTGCTTCACTTCAGAAGGTTTTTATTAGCCCTCCGAAGCCGCGTGTAGTACGCTTATGATGGATTGATGCACTTTCTTGAGCTTCAAACTCATTGCCCCCGTTCACTGCCATTATAAAGCTTGGACGTGTCAGGATATTTATTAATATAACTCCAGTTGTGTTCATCAGAAAGAAAGTCATATAGACCTTGGATGGCTTGAGGGTGAGTAAATCTTGGGGGTAATTTTCATTTTAAAGTGAACTAATCCTTTAAACTTGGACAATCATACAAGCAAAGACAAAACACCATCAGGGTAGCACAAAATACTAAAATAATTAAATAAACATTAACTAAATAACAAAGTGTTACACCTTAATGTGGTGACAACAAAATGACAAGAAACAAAATTATTTACATAACATATATATTTTTATCACAGGAAATGTCTGAAAATGTCCTTTTACTGTTTTTCACTTTAAATTATCTGACATTTCATAGTTTTTACTTGCAAAAACCATACATTTGTCTTTTTTACATTAAAATTGCATATAGCATGATGCTAAATCAGTTAATATTTTTCACTGTATATGGTAAGATTACTTTACAGCATCTTTTCAGTCTTTTTTTCTGTAAAAATGACCTACATTTTTTACAGTGTACAGATAAAATAGGAAAAGAATGTTTTGTGCTGACTGGCACCAGGCAAATTTTAGCATTTAGTGTCGCAGAAATTGTACACTGCAGCTTTAAATGCTGTATATACACTAACCAGGGTTTTTTAATGTAAAATACAGCAATGAAGTGGTTATTGACAGCCTTTTTTATTATTCGTGGGCTTTTGGCCTTTAGGATAGTCGAGAGAGACAATGAGGGAGAATGAGATTGAGTTATGACACAAGGCCAGACCTGCGTTCCCGTGAACACAACTGCTCATATGTGTCGTGAGCATGTGCTCTTCCCACTACACACATTTGACCTCTATTACTGCTCTTTACACACAATAACAGAGATAGAGAGAGATAGAGAATGACATTTATACAGACACAACACTAAGCCGGCAGTGGAAAGGTCATTTTCATCTATATTTTTACGTTTAAACATCTCTGTCTACGATTACACAGATTTTTATTGGCCCCTTGTGAATTCGGTCCTTTCTGCCACTATAGCAGGTCAATAAACGGCACGTACAGGTGAAAAGAGGTCAGATGTTATTCTCTCTTCCTTTCTAAACCCTCATTCAGATGAAACCTATTAAAACACTCTGCGCTTCTCTTCCCGTGCTCATTTAAAGCCTATTTTAGGATGGCATTAGACTCTCAGGGACGATTTCCTGGATGGAACTTATAGTCCAGGACAGCAAATGATTCTCAATGGAAAAACCACCATTAACAGTAAAATTTAGTCCATAGCTCGATTTAACCCACGTCACGGAGACAGAGTTTTGATGTTAGGAGTCGAATAGCATTTACAGCAGAATCAAAACACTATAGCTCAATTTGTTTTGAGCTGGTTACAGCAGTACGTCTCTATAATTGCTACATAAACTTGCCTCGATGGTACATCTCTGCAGCGGGTTATCTGGTGGAGCTGCCTGTGTGCCTGAGGGAGGAAGTTAGCGGAAGAACACAGAATCATTTTCTTGTTTTTGAGTACTTACAGACAGTCTATTACTGCGGACACGGTTTTCGACAACAACGATTGGAGCAGTGGGGTTTTTGTGCCTTTTTGTGCGCGTGCATGTCTGAAAATTTGAAGCGTGAAACTGACCTACAAAAATACACGACCAATGATGTGAATCAGTGCTATTGTACATCCTTTCTCGAGGCAGAGGGCCAAAAATGTGTGTTTAAACAGTTAATCATGCACGTTGCACACGCACGCACACACAAACAGAGAAAAAATTACTTTCTGTGTAAGCAGCATCTGTATCAGTCATAGAAGCTGATTATTATAGTAATGGGAGAGCGAAATATTTCAGGCTGTTTTTTAACATTTTAGTACAGTACCGTTGTCCTATGATATATCTACAGGGCACAGGAGCATCATGCTCTTGTAGAATCTGATGTCCTGTACGTTGACCTGGCCGGTCTGCTGCCCTCTCTTTCACCCAGTGATTCATCATGCTTTGCCTGTAGTTGGAGAAAACAAGATAATGTTACAAAGACAGAAAAAAAGAAAAACAGCTGAATATGTTTTTAAATTAGATACATGGCAACAGAGAGTATAAAATCATTAGAAATGGTTGAGGTGCTCAGTAATGAATACAAGCATCAGATTTTTTTGCAATAACACTTAATGACACAAATCATAATTTTTTTTATATCACTTCATTATATTCATTATATAAGGCTATCTAATCATGTGGGGGAAAATGTCTCTGAAACCAGCGGTTTGTAAGGGAACGTATTTGTATATGTGTGTATATATATATATATTTTTTTTTTCCTCACAATTAGAATAAAATTTTATTATATAATAATATTTTTTTTCTTCAGTGTCAGACATTAACTTTCCATCCCATTTTATTTTCTCCAGCCCATTATATTTTCTAGCACCCTTCAGTTCATCAGAACTACCATGAAATTCAATTATTCATAATTCTGGTTATTCATTATTATTTTATTTTACTTTGGGCTTTTTCTTTGAGCATGCCTTAGTAACCACAGGTCATATAAAATGCAGTTTTTTACATATTAAATTTGGAATCATGTCCTAATAAATTAATACTTTTAAAATAACAGGAATGTCCTTGAAACTACAGTCATTTCTTCTAGAAAAGAAATCACCAAATCTTTAATATTTTGATTAGTTGTCCTAGACAGCAATGCAATCAAAATCAAATTGTTACCTGCTTCTCAGTATGTTTTCTCCTGAGAAAAAAAATACCCTAGTTATCTCTCATTTGTCACGTTTTTTAAAAAAATTTTATTCTGTTAAGGAATTTTAGAAGAGGCGTCCAGCATCCGGATGCAGAGCTGTGTGTTGTAGCGCTTGCTGGAAAACAGTTTCCAAAAGTAGCTTGCATTTCCTATTGCTATTTTAGTACAGACAATGTGGTTTCCATGGACACTTGCGTGGTGTCCATGCCAACGGCAGGTTTGGAGCAGTGTAAGCATGTAAGCGTGTGTGCCCAGGAGGGACTTGCAACGGAGTGTTCCAGGGACAATGCCAACCTTTCTTTACCTCTCCCACCTGTACCAATTTGTGCCCTTCCCACTGTATCTCTATGGAAACGGTCAGGCGAGGACAGTTGCTCAGATTCGATCCAGTCACCCATAGATAACAGAAGGGTTTGTGGGTACTGTAGACTGCTGGGAAAGTGGTGCTGAATGGCAGGGTGGGTATTAAGTGGTTACAAAATGATACACGGTTAAGAGTGCGTTTTGTTTGTTTATCCATTGATCTCCATGTTGATTGGAGCCCCCGTTGTCTTGAAATCCCCTATAGTGCACTGGGGCTGCGATAGCACGTTCTTTACACATGCTCCCAACACCTTGCATCTGTCAAGTCTAATCAGGACAAGATAAGTGTGTGTGTGTTTTGTGTGTGTAAGTGTCGGTGTGTGTGTGCACATGTGCCCGTAATCAGCAGAGAGTTATGTAATCATATTTAATTAAGGAATAATTACAGATGCCGCTAAGTGAGAGTGCGACAACTTAACTCTCTCTTAGTCACCCCATAACTCACACACACACACTCATTTTTCTGCATGTTGGGGAATTTCCATGGACTGCTATTGTTTTTATTTTATTTTATACTATTTACACAGAGAGCCATAGCTAGTCTTAACACCCTTGTGGGCGAGCCGAGTAAAAATCTAGTTTATTTTATCCTAATATGAACATATTTTATTTATTTATTTTGTTTTTCATTTAGGATGCAGGACCACAGATTGAAATGCACGATTTGTTTATATTTTTTTACATTCATTTGTGTATTATTATTCTTATACATTTAGTAATTATACTGGAATATAATAATAATAATAAAATGTAATTTTATTACTATACAATATTTTACATTTTGATAGGGGACCGATTTATGCTTTCATTATTTTTAAATATTTGGATGTAAAATGGAATTCATTAAATTGGATTCTACATTATGTAAATTATGTAATGTAAATTTTTTCATTTATGTGGGGCGGGGGCAACATTCAATTAATTATAGCACAGCATTCAATTAATTATACTGGATTTTATATCAATTTTATAATAAGAAGAATATGAATATACAAAATATTTTTCATTTAAATAGAGGGAACCAATTTGTGTTTTCATTATTGTGACATATTTGGATGTAAAATACAAATTAATTATACAGAATTCTACATCAGTTTATGTTATATTAACAATATTAAAATGATCACAAAATTGAATATTTTTCATTTAGGTGGAGGGGACCATGAATTGACATGCACAATTTGTGCATTATTTTATGACATATTGTGAAGTAAAATATATTGTATTATTTATCATGGATTTTACATACATTTTATGATGTTAATAATATTAATATATATTACAAAATGTAATATCTCTTATTTAGGTATAAGGGACTACATTTTTTAATTACTTGAATGACATTAAAATTACTCACACAACAAGTCACACACACACAATATATATATATATATATAAAATATATATATATATATCGGATGCTACATCAATACGGTCTCAACTGTTATGGTTACTTCTGGACTTCTGGTCCCCTAAAAACGTTCCCACCTTTCACCCAATTAGCTAACGGCCCTGCACACACACGGCAGTAACACAGATTCCACCTTTTTTACATTCCACTCCAGTAGTTCTTCCCCTCAGAGCTTCCTTTTATCTCACAGTTTATTTCTCAAGGACATCTGAACAGGAATAATGCATAGCATGAAAATCTCTGTCATCACTGAAAATAGAGTCAGATATTCTGAATGCTCTACAAAAGTGAATCGTATCCAGCGCAGTGTGCTGCAGAGATCGCAATGAATACATTCTCGTGTCCTCCCAAGCATCAAATCTGCCCTAGTTTTGCCAGCGAACCGTGCTCTCTGGCTAATGCTAGGACACTTTTGCAGGCTAAAGTTCACACAAGGTTTATCTTGTAGTTTAAGCTGCAGCTAAGTAAGGCTGTTAGGTATGCGTTACATCTGTGTTTAAGGTTCTCAGACCGTTTAAGGTGCATGTTTTTGATTAGCCGTTCCCTTGTTTTGGGTTCATATGTAATGGAAAAATAGTGTTTCAGCAGTCAGAGGGGCATGTGAATTATTTACCCTGCACTGCACAAAGAGTTATGCAATATGAACTACGACAGAGAGAGATTAAAAAAAACTACATCAGAATCAGAGGCGTTTTTTTCTGAGGAGGCAAAATAAAAAAAATGCCACAAAAGAATTATTTCGTAATATTGGCTGAAGTAGTATGTATTGTATTGCAGTGCTCCACAAATCTGCATGAATGGGTCAAACTGGAGGAAATGGGCAGAATGGGTAATTCAAAGTGAATTACTCACCCACCCACTCATATGACATCCCTTTCTGTCAGGTTCAAATCAAATAGACTTGAAATTACTTAAAATGGTGATCTATGAATGAGACGGTTTAAGCGACTTATCTCTTACCTCTTATCTCTGTTAAATTAAAGCTGCACCTCCATGTCTGCGATCACTCCGATCATTGATGATCTAAAAAGATGACTGTTAATAATAATAGCCAGACAACATTTTGTATTGAGAAATTAAAAGGAAAACAATTATTCTTTTTACTTATTATTATAGTTATTATTTTTGAAGCAGTGTAATACTTTTTGGTAACAGTTTACAATAAGTTCTCATTTGTTAACATTAGTTAATGTATTAATTAGCATGAACGAACAAAGAGCAATACATTTGTTACAGTATTTAAGAATCTTTGTTAATGTTAGTTAATAAAAAATACAGTCTTTCAATGTTCATTTATGTTCACAGTGCATTAACTAAAGTTAACAAATACAACTTTTAATATTAATAATGTATTAGTAAATGTTGACATTAACATGAACTTATCCATTAATAAAGGCTGTAGAAATATTGTTCATTCTTAGCTCAGGTTAACTAATGAAACCTTATTGCAAAAGTGTTACCAACTTTTTATGTAAAATTATATTTTTGTGGAAAAAGTGATACATTTTTTCAGGATTCTTTGATGAATAGAAAGTTCAAAAGAACAGCATTTATATGAAATAGAAATCTTTTGTAACATTTTTAAATGTTTTACTGTCACATTTGACCAACTAAATGCGTCCTTGCTGAATAAAAGTATTCATTTCTGTCAAAAAGAATATCATTTAGAACAGTATTGCATATCAATAGTATTATCTAATAATTAATTAAAAATGTATTATTTAATATTAGTAACAATAATTAATTATAACAATAATGATAATAATTAATATTAATATTGCCACCTCATTCCAATGATCTAAAAAAAATTATACAATTTAAAGGGTTAGTTCACCCAAAAATTCTGTCATTAATTACTCACCCTCATGTCGTTCCACACCCGTAAGACCTTCATTCATTTTCGGAACACAAATTATGATATTTTTGATAAATATCATTGACAGCAAGATAATTAACACTTTCAAATGCCCAGAAAGGTACTAAAGACATATTTAAAACAGTTCATGTGACTAAAGTGGTTCAACCCTAATGTTATGAAGCGAAGAGAATACTTTTTTGTGCACCAAAAAACAAAATAATGACTTTATTCAACTCAATTTGACTTTATTTATTTATTTATCAAACTGCCAAAGTCACGTGATTTCAGTAAACAAGGCTTCATTACATCATAAGTGTTTCAAAACGTTTCGAAATTTAAATGGTTCACGTGACTTTGGCAGTTTGATACCTGCTGATTCAAAGAAGCTTCATGAAGCAGTGTTTTGAAATCTCTACATATTGTTGAATAAAGTTGTTATTTTGCCACACAAAAAGTTTTCTTGTCGCTTTATAATATCAATGTTGAACTACTGTACTCACATGAACTGTTTTAAATATGTTTTTAGTAGCTTTCTGGGCATTTGAAAGTGTTAATTATCTTGCTGTCAATGGAGGCCTCACTGAGCCATCAGATTTTATCAAAAATATCTTAATTTGTGTTACGAAAATGAATGAAGGTCTTACAGGTGTGGAACGACATGAGGGTAAGGGTGTGTGTTTTTGTGACATATCAGGACACAAATTTGTATAATGAAATGGGTATGACATAGGAGAGGGTGACTTATGAGGACATTACCCCATGTCCCCATTTTTCAAAAGGCTTATAAATCATACAGAATGAGTTTTTGTGAGAAAGTAAAAATGTGCACAGTTTTCTGTGATGGGTAAGTTTAGGTGTAGGGTTGGTGTAAGGCGATAGAAAATGCGGTTTGTACAGTATTAAACCATTACGCCTATGGAATGTCCCCACAATTCACAAAAACAAAGCTGTGTGTGTGTGTGTACAGTGGCCCCAAAACTATTTAGACACTTAAGCCACACTATGACACAATGATTTATGAATGTTATTGCATTAGGCATTGCGTATTATTTTGCTATTATTTTTTAATCAACTGATTCCAAGATTATTTTAGTGGAGCTATGGAGTCAATTCCCATCAATTTCACACAGGTGCCTCTAGTGATGCTGTGTCCCATTCAATTCGGAATATTAGAATGTCCAGAATGTGTGTGGAAAAATGCAATTGAACGCCATTTGAATTCAGACTTCCAACTTGGAAATGTGCATCTAATGCATAGATGTTTAAATTTTTAAACATGCCCAGTTACTTTTTGGAGCCACATACTTGTATTTGAGCTTTTGTGGGAGAGTTTGTGTGTGCTTACGTGTGTGTGTGTGTGTGTGTGTGTGTGTGTGTGTGTGTGTGTGTGTGTGTGCGTGTGTGTGTGTGTGTGTGTGTGTGTGTGTGTGTGCGCGTGTGTGGTNGTGTGTGTGTGTGTGCGTGTGTGTTGGAGAAAAAGAGTTGTGAACCTCAGAGGGAGCCTGCGCTATCACACCTCTCCTACACGCAGTCTGTCAATATATCAGTCTCAAACTCCGTGAACTCATCTCACACACACAGAAATTACTCTACACGTGTGTGTGTGAGAGAGGACTATAACACACAAACAGAGTATGGAGGAATTTAAAAGCGGACTGATTCTTGTCTCTTTTTTTTTCTGGGTTGTAGCTTCCCCCCTGCTGAGTGTAACCAGTCTCCCCACCGTGCTGGCCTGAGTGTTTTTATTTCTCTCCTCTTCTGCATCACGCTATCCTTCCATCACACTCATCCCTTGCTTCTGATCCAACCCACATTTTTATCTCTTTTCATCTCCCTCTGTGTTCTTCTCTCTCTCAGGGACGAATTCACTAAACAGTCACTTAGTCCAAATAGCTTCTTATTCACTATCACAGTCTGGTCTAGCTATTTTGATGCTTTTTAGAGCAAAGACCTCCTTTGTATCTAAATTCAGCACCGATTTTGCAGACGCTTGTAAATTGGGTGCTAAAACAACGCAGACAGTGTTTGCAAATAAATGGTCCTGTCAGTGGCTGCAATTCAATCTTAGTGAATTCTCCTCTCTGTCTCTCTCTCTTTTTACTTTTAGACATAGAGACGATAGCATCTTCATATTGAGGGTGTTTTTCTTGGTTGTGGGTTCGAGTCGTGGTGACACTACATTGCTCATTGCTTAGATTAGCTGTGTAATTGTTCTACCAGACAGCAAGCAATTTGTATGGTGACTCATCCTCTCTCTCTCTCTTTCTCGCTTTCTATCTTTTCTCTCGTCCTCTCAATCTCTGCACGTCCTCAAGCTGCGTTTAAAGCATGTTATGATAGTTACAGTCTTGACAGGCTCATTAAAGACCCTTATATTCTTAAAAAAAATCTTTTAAAGGAATAGTTCGCCCTAAAATAAAAATGAGTTTTCATCTTTTGCTCACCCCCATGTTGTTTCAGCTTTCTTCCATGTAGCACAAAAGAATTATTCCGAAAGCTTTGCTAGCTGTATTTTCCATGCAGGTCGCAAACTTAAAAGTACCATAAAAGTGGTCTAAAAGACTCGTGAGCTGTATTACAACTCTCAAGTCATTTGTTGGCTTTGTGAAGAAGAAACAAGCTGAAATTAACGTTGTAATTCACTTCACCTTATAAACCACTGATACCGGTCATAAGATTTATTCAGACTGTAATAGTTTATCATTTGGTTGTAAGATATTTTCAACATTTACAGGTGCTAGTCTGTGATTTTATTGCCTCCCGAATCCAGAATGAGGGTGTTCATACCCACCCCCCACCCCATTCCCGGCTGAATTACAGACTGTTTTTTGACAAACACCAAGGTTGTGTGGTCATTTATTTTCTGTCTGAAAGCCACATCTCTGACTTTACGAAAGGGAATAAATCAAAAAGTTATTTTGTAAATCTGTTTTGACCACTGCATTTCAAAAATAGACTTTTTATTTCTGAATTTATTTTACTAGTCAAACCTGTAGCTGGGTCAAAAGTAAGAGGTTGCATTAACTTATTTTTGCTCATTTCCATATATTTTTTTAAATTACATATATCATCCCTTTACAACAAGTATGGAAAGTGTTAATATATTAGATTATCCAAAATAAGCACTACCAGATGAAAATTTATGTTATTTAATTAAAAAAACTTTTAAGCATAAAACTAAATTGTGATATACACTGTTACCATGATACTAGTTTTCTCATACTGTGATATAAAGGGTTAGTTCACCCAAAAATGAAAATGATATCATTAATTACTCACCCTCATGTCGTTCCACACCCGTAAGACCTTCGTTCATCTTCAGAACACAAATTAAGATATTTTTGATAAAATCCAATGGCTCAGTGAGGCCAACCGTCAACTCTCAAGATCCATAAAGGTACTAAACACATATTTAAAACAGTTCATGTGACTACAGTGGTTCATCCTTAATAATATAAAGATACAAGAATACTTTTTGTGTGCCAAAAAAAATAAAAATAACGACTTTATTAAACAATATCTAGTGATGGCCGATTTCAAAACACTGCTTCATGAAGCTTCGAAGCTTTACGAATCTTTTGTTTCTAATCAGTGGTTCGGAGCGCCAAAGTCACGTGATTTCAGTAAACGAGGTTTCATTACGTCATAAGTGTTTCGAAATGTCAATGGTTCGCATGACTTTGGCAGTTTGATACGCGCTCCAAACCACTGATTCGAAACAAAAGATTCGTAAAGCTTCGAAGTAGAGACCTGTGCGGGACGGATTTTTCAGTCCTGCGCACGCTCGCTCCCGCAAAAAAATGTTATATTGTCCCGCTCCCACCCACGACATTAATGTTTTGTCCTGCTCCCGCCCGCAAAATCCAGCATAAAAGTAGCTTATATAGATTTTTGTCCGTATATCCATGAAATAAGTTATGTGTCGCCACAACATCCCAGCATAAACGCTTCCGATAAAATATTTGTTATTAAAGCATCAACAATCACAAACCACAGTTAGTTTTAACCGAAAAGTAAGCTGCTACGTGCATGGTTTGGTATGGCAGAATGTGTGCAAAGAGCACTCCCTTTATAATGACTAAAAAGCTGACATCTCTGTTCATCGCAATCTCACAAAGCTCTGTTATAACACAATGAATATATGAACAATGAATCTTTCATAATGTTTACACTTTGTGTGTTGTAATAATAGGATTCGTGAGCGCGCAAATTTCAGCACTGCATAAAAACTCCAGCGTTTTGAGTGATGAGAGGATTCTAACATAAACACCTGATTGTGTTGCGTCTCAGAAATCAGCAGATATGTCTGTGATTGGCTACATTGCTCAACAATGCAAACACAAGTTATAAATAGAATCTTGCATATGCTTGCGACTGTAAATCGATTTTAATTTATATTAGTTATTCTTGTTGCTTTTTTGCAATATATGAATAACAATTTATTAGTTTTTAGTTATTTTATGTTTAGATATTTCTATTTTGCGGGAGTCCCGCGAATCATTTGATTCTCCCGCAACCTGCACACGAGTAGTGTCTCACCAATGTTGAACCACTGTACTCACATGAACTGTTTTAAATATGTTTTTAGTAGCTTTCTGGGCATTTGAAAGTGTTAATTATCTTGCTGTCAATGGAGGCCTCACTTAGCCATCGGATTTTATCAAAAATATCTTAATTTGTGTTTCCAAGATGAACAAAGGTTTTACGGGTGTGGAACAACATGAGAGTGAGTAATTCATGACAGAATTTTCATTTTTGAGTGAACTAACCCTTTAAGTCATACCGTCTTACATACTGTACTAATGTGTCCATTTCCCTTTAACAGGGAAATGTGCTGCATGGGTCAACAGTGAGATGTGTATATTCTGGAAGCATAATTCATTAATTTGCTGTTTGCTATCCGTCAGTCACCCGGAATAATCCGTCGGGAGGGGCCAGTGCGCTTTCCTCCGCCGAGTGAAAATTGGATTTTGGATGAGCGATCGCGCGGCTTAAACTTCCACCAGCTTGCTGTCTATTAAGCGCACCCCCCACGTCACGCACACACACACTCACAGCCCAGAACCAATCTAGAGCCGCGACAAACACACACAAATATACATCCTCGAGTTTTAAAAGTTACATAAAGCCGAATGCAAACACACACGTATGCACTGACATTGTGCGTGTAGTATTACCTACAGCAATCCTGTGCTTGAGAAAAGCAAACTGAACAAACACAGTCAGCATAATCACCAGAGAGAAAGACACATACACACCTCTGACTCGAAGGAAATGAGCTGGAATTTGGTGCATCGTGCCCACATAGGGAGAGAACGATCTGGAGAGAGAGAGGGATGTGGGGAGGATTGATAGATAGGGGGAAAAAAAGTCAAGAAGAACAGAAACGAGAGCACCGGGGAGACCAAGACGATTCTCGCTGAGATGTTGATGGCGGGATGCTGGAGTTTACTCATCCAATCACGAACGTGTGGGCAGAGAGAGGGAGAGAGTGTATGCTTCATCAGAGGTGCTTGATGTCACTTAGTAAAAATAACGCTCTGTGTCTGTTTCAGCTCCTCTGACTGAAGAGCCCCCCAGGATTCTGTTTCCCTCTGAAAACAAGCTTCTCGCCATGGATGTGCAGCTCGGTAAGAACAGCTTCCGTTTGTCTTCGTGGGGGGGTGGGGGGAGTTTGTTTGCAATGGCATGTGCTATTTTTGAAAGAACATTGTATGTAATATGTACTCTGTGCACAGTATGCAAATTTTCTGAATGCATGGATTACCCAAATGACCTACGACATTTGTAAAAAAAAAAAAAAAAAAAAAATGCAGTATAGAGCCAGAGCACATTGTGTGGAATATTGTATCCCATGATGCATTGCTCTCGACTTGACCTTCTATTTCCAGGGTGACAAAAGAACTGGAGGCGATATCAATCATGGTTTTTCACAATGTGTCTGTTTGACTCATTTTTTGAAGGGTCTGCCAAAATTTCTGCACAAACCTGGATTAAAAATGAACAAAAATTACTGTTTGTTTCCAAGATGCTGACTGGAATGCTTGCCAAATTAAACATTCAGGCAAATTCAACAGTTGCACCATTTTAGCCATAGTGTTTCTGAATGTAATGCTGCGTCTGCTTGTCATATCACTCATTTCTCAAAATAACCAGGGCATCTTGAGGGGGCATCAGTGACGCATGGTGCTTCTGCTTCTTCTTCTGCTATACACTATATCAGTTTACTCTACCATTCAAAAGTTTGGGGTTGGTAATATGTTTTTAAATATTTTGGAAAGAAGTCTCTTATGCTCACCATGGCTGCATTTATTTGATGAAAAATACAGTAAAAACAGTAATATTGCAATTACAATTTTAAATAACTTTTCTGTTTTAATATATTTTAAAATGTAATTTATTCCTGTAATGGCAAAGCTGAATTTTCAGCAGCCATTACTTCAGTCTTCAGTGTCACATGATCTATATTCTAATATGCTGATTCAATACTCAAGAAACATTTCTTATTTTTCAAATTATTATTAACGTTTCTTATTATTAAATGTTAAAAAACATTTGTGCTGCTCAATAGTTTTGTGGAAACATTATTTTCAGGCTTTTTTTGATTAATGTATAGTTTAAAAGAACAGCATTTATTTTAAATAGAAGTCTTTTATAACATTATAAATGTATTTTCTGTCATTTCTGAGCATCCTTGCTAAATAAAACTACTAATTTCTTTAAAAAAAAAAAAAAAAAACCCAAACATTTAAATTGTAGTGTATAAAATGCATAGTTTGATGTACCACTTTTACAAAATCAGCAGAATTTGATGCAATTATTTCATCAAATAATGTTGACAGTAATGTTTTGTTTGGCACATTATCATTTACAGAAAGCTGGCAATAGATGGAATACTACTTTAAAAATGTGTTTGTGAACACTTTTTATTGATCATGGCAGCAGTTAATTAATTAAATAATTATGAAATTATGTAGAAGAGTGTTATAACCGGGCATCTATCCAGGTGTTTGGTGCAGTCGAGTGCATTTTTGGCATTTTAAAAAGCCAGTTGCTCTACATTCCCAGCAAAATAACCCTTAATTGAGGTACACTGCTGCACCCTTCACAACTTAGCACTTGAATCGTCTTGTGCAAATTTCCATCAGCAAAAATTTAGTTTGTTAATTAATTGGGTGCTATAGTAATAGCAGAAAGTGCATGCAAATGGTGGGCACAATTCATTTTTAATCCATGAATTTTCCTCTTAATGTAGTAATGTGCTGTTTGACATACCATCTTTTTTAAATAGGCTACTGTAGTTGGCAGTATGTTATATACTGCAGAGTAAGCAGTACGGTAGTATTCCATTTCACACACAGCCAGTGTGGTTTTTGTATTTGCATTGTGTTTGTGCAAGCAATTGTGCAAGTAAAACGAGAGGCATTGTAATGGATTTACTCACAAAAACACAAGCAAAACAGTTTCAACAAATGTGTGATCTGTTTCTGTTATTGAAAAGACGTCAAACTGTTACTGAAGGAGACTCATCTAGAATGTTTAAACTCATGCCATGCACAGTTATGCACTAACTCAGCAGCATTTGTGTGTGTGTGTGTTGATGCCTAAGAAAGGAGTTCCCCTGCTAGACAGATAGCTGCTATAGTCAGCATTATGATGCTATGTTGTTTACGCTCTGAATGGAAGTCGTTCTCATAAATGCAAATCCTCTATGCTAATTATCTGCTGTTGTCTCCCAACAATAGCCGCTCCATATGGTGCCGAAACATTCACTGGGCTTTCTTTTGGATTTCACTGTATGTGTGTGTGTTGATCCGAGCTCATTGTGCATGTTAACATACGCATATCGTCCGTTTTAATATATGTAACGGACAGAGATGTGCTTGTTCGCGCATGTGCCCTAGTCTGTTAGCATGTGCATTGAACTGAACCATGTGTGTGTGTGTGTGTATGTATGTGGTGAATGGAGCCGCGTCTGTTTGTTTGGCGGAGGCTGTGGATCCAGGCATGTTGGAAACAGGAGCAGATTGGAACATATTGTGGCAGCGCTGACCAAGTTCTGCCTTCAGAATGAGCAGAGAGAGCAGGACACCACTCATCGACTGGAGACACACTGACCACATGATGAGTAATTTTGAGGCTTAGACGGTGTGTGCATTGTGGGCAGCTTAGCAAGTATAATAGATACCATTGGAGTCGAACTTTGTCGTGCTGTGATTATGAATGTTGTTGTTTAAACTGTTCAGTTTCATCTCTGTCTTTTCTCAGTTCGGTTTCAATTCAGTTGAAATCTAAATTTTCTATATCCTTTGCTGCATCATGGGAACTTTTAGAATTTTAATTTAAATAAAGTTACAGTTGTAGTGAAGAATTAATATTAAATCATTGTTGCTCAGTACATTTTTATGTCGTTTTGGACTTGTAATGACACCTAGTGGCGTGGATGTAGCATCATGCAAAGGTTCTCAGTTACCAATGTAATGCATTATTTTCAGTCGCCGTTATCATTTTATTCTATAAGCGAAAGTATACGATAATTGAGAAAAAAATATATTTTTACGTTGATCATGTGATCTCAACTTGGTTGGCCTCATAAGGTGTAAAATAAAAAAAAAATGTAGGTTACTGCTATCAAGGGTGTATAAATTATTTTAAACATTTTTCAAAAGTGTTTATTTGTAAAACTTTTGTAATGTAATGTTCATCTTTAACAAATTGAATAAATTAAATATTAAGTGCAATATATCTTTTTTAAATTAATTAAGAGTTGTTAATGAATACAGTATCTATTCATTTAACAAATAATTTAATCAAATTAAGGCAACATTAACTGAACAAGACATTAAGAATAATATAAAGATAAAGAAAAATATTAAATATTCCTAAAAAAAATTTTGAACTACAATTTTATTATTTTATAATGTTTCCTGAGGTGCACTTGTAATGTTAGTATGATTTTTTCATCAAAAATTATCATAATTTAGAAATAAGCGGACATTTTCTACCCTGATATTAGCCCTCTGATTTGAACGCTCTGTTTGAAGGGGCGTGTCTTCTGTGAGACCTGTACGTCTTTTCAATAACTGACTGTGAGACAGTGTAAACGCCCACTGCTGTGATTGGCTAACATCTTTGCATATGAATTAAGTATCACATGTGGAACTCTCTTGAAAACTTTTACTATGTTTTTACTATTATAGCTGTTGAGATTAACTAATCATGAATAGTGTTGATCACAGCATTATATTTAGATCTACTCCTGTCGCATGAAAGTTTGCAGCCATGAGCATTGCAGCTGATGACAGACATGTCTGCTGAGCGCATTAATGCAGTGATCTCATCATTGCAACCCGATTTCTGCACTCTCACAAATGCTTTTCATCAAAATGTAAATAAGAGATTCATTTTGCAGTGTAGACAGCATCATTGATTATAATTGGAGTTTTGACGGTAGATTAACTTGCGCATAAACAGCAATAAACGTACATAACTGATTACATGAAGTGAAGTGAAGTGAAGTGACATGTGGCCAAGTATGGTGACCCATACTCAGAATTTGTGCTCTGCATTTAACCCATCCAAGTGCACACACACACCGTGAACACAGTTGGGGGTACGGTGCCTTGCTCAAGGGTCTCACCTCAGTCGTGGTATTGAGGGTGGAGAGAGTGCTGGATATTCACTCCCCTCACCGACAGTCCCTGCCGGACCTGAGACTCGAACCCATGACATTTGGGTTACAAGTCCGACTCTCTATCCATTAGGCCACGACTGCCCCATATCAGCAATCACTGAAATCCTTGAATCACTGATCACAGATTAGGCATTAGAAGTAACATGGTTACTTACATGTTGTGGCATTACTGTCGGGTCCATATCTTACAGTAAAAGTCTGTTTGCAAACCCTGTGCCGAAATTGCAATTTACCAAAGAATCCACAGTAGCTATGTTTCCATCCAAAGTTGCGAATTTAACTTGTGTGCAAATTTGGAATATCGCATAAAAAATAAAGCACTGTTTGGCTGGGACAATACATCGAATCTCGATTTGCGATACGAAGAATCTGGAGTGATTCTGGTATTTTCCGATGTATTGCGATTCTCTCTTGAATCGATTCTGAGCTTAGTTTTTAACAGTTTTTACTATACATGCTTTAGAAACACTTGCACACTGCCTGCTTCCAGTTCCTTTACACACACACCACTTAAACCTAAAATAATCATTCATAAAGTTCGAAAAGGTTCAAGCTAATTACAAATCTTGCATCATAAAAGCATTCTGAGCCAAGGTGCAAGTATATTTAACCACTTACATGACTCAGCTGTACACAAAAGCGCTGTCCAGCAGTCTTCTTCGTGAGCGTTTGAGAGTGTGCGGTTAAAAACTAGCCTAAAGCGCCATCTGCTGTTAAAACTAAGCTCAGAATCGATTAGAGAGAGAAAATATCAGGATCGATCCAGATTCATTGTATCGATCGAGAATCGATGTATCGTCCCAGCCTTACCATCCAGTGAGTCGAAGAGAACAAATTCGTCACTTCCTGATAAAATAGGTGGATGGAAACATAGCTAGTGAAATGTACCGAATACACAAATAATGCTCTACTGAGACATTCACATAGTTGAAAATAAATAACCACTTTCCTAACATTAGGATAATTTGGAAGGTAATGAAATTTTTAGTCCAGTGATCCTGTATCTCTCTTCTCTCCTTAATGTAGAAGTAGGCATTGATTTTCTTCTTCAGAGGCGATCTTTCATCACACCATTACATCATAATTTGAAAAAAATCCAAAAGTAGTCATTTTCAGAGCTTGGTTTCAATAAAAGCTGTATTTGGGCTCAAGGGGAAGTTTTGAGTTCTGAAACTTACAGGATGTTTTTATAGTACAATGACCTCTCATGTCAAAAGATCAAGGGAAATTTTGATTTCTCAACCGCTTTAAATGAACCAGTAAATACATACTCAAAATCTTAAATGTGTGGCGTACAGATGTAGGTTGCAGGTGACATTTAATGAAAGAAATTTAGTGACAGATGGAAATGAGAGAGAGTGATTTTGAAGGAAAGAAGAGCATTAAAGAGCGAGTGAGGAGGTTCAGAGAGATGGAGATAAATTCTGAGCTAGAGGAAGAATATTTAATGCTTTTAGAACGTTTCAGGAGGGAATCACTCCTCGCTGAGCACTTCCTGCAGAAATCTTATTGGACACGCACAAATACAGACACACACACACATGCAAACTCACACACACAGTTTTATATATAAAATTATCAGTATATTGCAGGTAAGAGGATATTGCTGGTCTAATACTAGTTATTTCCAGCATTTGTTGATGCAACTGTGTAATACTATGTGATATATATGATGTATATGGCCATTACTTTGCTATAAACATGCTTATTATGAGAGATGAGCTATCGAAATCATTTTTCATGCTCCCTGCCATAGACGCGGAACAGATGATGATGTGAGATGATGGGATGATGAGTGAAGGATAGAGAGAGACGGATAGAGTGTGCTGTGTGTGAAACCTTCACATCCAAACATTATTAATGACAACAGGGGCACTCACACACACCTATGTGTGCACACACTCACAAGCACAACTCAAATATCGCAGACAAACAAAGAAAGGGGAAAAAGCGAGACAGAAAGAGACTGGGCTGACTCGCACTCAACATGGAAAGAGGGAAAAAAGGTGACCTTTCTTCCTCTGTCTCTATGCTGTCGCCAGCCAAGATTAACAGATAGAAAGGAACAAATGCAAGAAAGCTTTGACTATCTATCTGTATTTTATACATTGATTTGGACTGATGAGAGTTCATCTTAACCCTCATGTTCTGTTTGGGGTCTTGGATCCCCCAAGGGCTCGTAAAATGTACCAATAAAAATTGAAGTATAGGGGTGAAACTCCATTGCTTGTTCTAATCTTATGAGATCTGATTATAAACAAAATTTGAGCTTGATAACATGCATCAACCGTCCTTTATGAAAAATTGCTTCATTACTTTTGTTTTGAGTCTCAGAGAACCCAGATACAAACCATTAATAAATGCAATGAATTTCACATGCAAGTCATTTCTTTGACTGGTGAACACTCCTGTCAGTTGTTTATTTTAATTTTTTTCATTGTATTTAAAAAAAAAATGTTTTTAAAGAGGTCAAATCAACACTGCTGTGAAGTTAGAGATATAGATTTCTGGAAAAAGTGCTTCAAAACAGAGGAAAAAAGCTTCAATATCTCTGTCTACTGGCCTGTGATTAAGGTAGATTAACTTATTTAATTAGTAATTTTATAACTACTAATATTATTATTGTTTATGGGTCAGTGACATGACATGCATATTTTTGTGTCCAAGTGCATTATTTCCTTTTAAATTAATTTGATAAATTCATGACATGTCACTTTATTCTATAAAACCTATTTAATTTTGAATTAATTTTCAGTACATTCAAATAATAAAAATTAATTTTATGTTTTGGTATCTGAAAATCCCAAAATGTCAGGGTGGCACAACTGCAGACCAGGGTCTTTTATTATGAATTGACAAAGTAATAACAGCAAGCATGATAATGCAGCATCCAGAGGACCTCAGAGAGAAAAGGTTTGTAGATCTCTCTCAAATATAGAAAAAAAAATAGCTACTTTCAAGTATGGGTAGGTTGGTACACTTATGTCAGGTTGTGCAACCAATATAAAACTAGGAAAATGATATTTTATCACAAACTTCTTTATTGCATTTAAAATTATATGTGTGACCTTTCTAGCATAGGCAAAAGCTAATACAGGCATTCAAGTAGAAACCTGTTCAATGTAAAATTAGTTACAAAAGTCAGGTGGCGCAACCAGGAAGTCAGGTGGTGACTTAAACTAAATAAATAATAAATGTAAGCTATGATTGTCTATTATTATTCTTTTTTTATTATTATTATTGTTCTAGAATGTTAGTTTTAAGTTAAAGATGTTTTACACTTTAAATTATTTTCATGATCATTTTTAAATACTTTTAGATGCCACTATCAAGTAAAGAAAGATTGGTCACACTTTATATTAGGTGTCTTTAACTACTATGTACTCACATAAAAATTGTTAGGTACTGTAAGATGTACTTATTCATGATGTTTTGCAAAACACTTGTGGCGCTATGGAGATGGGATACGGGTAATATTAGGACACATTTACATTATAAATTAATATACACAACCACAAAATTATAACGTGTTGTGCATTGTAGACACTATACTTTGCTAAGATTTTTTTCTAAATACCTTTTCTGAAGCTTTATTTGTCATTGACCCTTATTTATGTGAGTCATTGGGATTTTTGTGTCAAAAAAAAAATCTCAAATGAACATGAGGGTTAACTAAACATAATCTAACTTAATTGAAATGTATTCGCTGTGTGTCTTGCTTCCTCACAGATGGCACAAAACACACACAGAAACACAGACGTACGTTAACGCAGAAGTGGGGAGGATTTGTGCAGAGGTATTCAGAGAACTCTTCTTAATATTAATCACCCTTGCCCAAAATAATACAGTTGTTGCTAAGCAACCATCAGGAGATGAGGGCATTTCTCTAAATAAACATCTAAATTTGTTATTGGGTAAGATTGGACACTGATATCCTTAAAGGAACAGTACAAAAGCTGTGGATATATGCAAAAGCTGTGTTTCTGCTGTTAGGATATTGGGCTAAATAGCCTGGAACCAGATATTTGTGGTTTACAAGCCCATTTTCAGCTATCTGGCCACAGCTGTGGATTAAATGATGAATTAAATGATTATTTACATGCCATTTCTTGTTAATTTAAATCTAATCTTTGTTTAATAAACATTTGTATGTAATGCACAGTAGGCAAATGAGGGATCGTAACAGCCAATGAGCAGCAGCTTAGTTATCCGCTTCACATTTTTTGAGCACATACATTTTCAGCTTAATTTGAGAAAGACAGAGAGAGCACAAAAGAGGAATGACTTGACAGAGAGGTCGCGTTATCTCCATTCTGAAGTGTTCACTCCAATCCAGAATCCTTTGTCCCACATTTTTGGTCCACAAGGCCAGGGTTTCTAATCAAGTGTATGACCCTGTTAGAGTCGCCATGACCTTTCATGCGCTGGCAATTTTTGGCATGCCCTTTAAAAGGAAAGTTCACCCAAAATTCTGTGATCATTAACTCACCCTCATGTCATTCCAAACTCTTATGACTTTCATTCAGAGAGATTTAGCTTAATGTCTGAGCTGCATTTTTCCATGAAATGAAAGTGGATGGGGATCAGAGACAGCCGTTGTTGCAATTCACTTTCAATATCATTTTGAATTGATATGCTAAATGCAATGAAACAGTAAATAGTGTTGCACCTTCTCCATCAGAGAGGATTGTTATTGTTGTTGAAGAAGTCAGAAAAATGTTTCAAACTACAATTAGGAAGAAAGCTATAGGACCAGATGGATGTGCAAGTCTTTTTGCAAGGAATTTTGCAAAGTTGGCCCCAATGTGATCCATGTCAGTTTTCTAATAAGCAGTGTTTTACTAAATGAAATCGTGGTATTGTGGGAATGTAATGTATAATTGTGTGTTTTATGTAAGTGTAATGTATTATATGAAATTTGAGTGTATGAATTTGTTTAAAATGCCCCTATTATGCTATTTTAAAGTTTCCAATGTTGTTTTGGAGTTGTTTTGTTCCAATGTTGTTTTGGAGGTCTTCTACAATAGGTTTGCATGTATCAAAGGTCTTTTCTTTCTCATAATATACAATGTAGCATAACCTCTTTTGTCACAGTGTCAGAAACAAAATGGCCATTACCGTATCTGAATTGCAGCTCCGGAGGCTACCTCAGCACTTGTATACACAAGCTGCGTCTCATTTTGGAGATTGCGTCCTCCAGAGGTCGCATTTGAAGGCTGCGTACATCAACAAGGATGTCTTATTTAAGAAAAGTAACCATAATAAAATTGACTGTTCATTGTGAGATGTAAAATACTGGAATTTTTTACTTTGGTTACTTCTTTCGGTTACTTTTCTTAAATGAGACTGCCTCGATGACGTATGCAGCCTTCGGAGGACGCAGCCTCCGAAATGAGATGCAGCTACAGTGATACGAGCAGTAATGATGGCGTCGGGTTTACCATATTGGGTCAAAGTAGACGTTGTTTGCGATCAGCCAATGAAGACCATAAGTTGGCATTATGCACAATTATTACAAACCTACGTAGATATGTTATGGATGTTACAGACATTACTTTATTCTTTAAAACTTTTCAAGTCAAGTCAAGTCTGCTTTATTGTCAATTCTTCCACATGTACAGTACATACATACAGAGAATCGAAATTGCGTTACTCTCAGACCCCCGGTGCATACAGATAACACTAACAGTATATAACTATACAATATCAATATAAAATATAAGATATAACTATACAATAAGGGGATGTAAAAAAAGACATAATAAAAAAATATATAAAAATAAATAAATAAAGTTAAATAAAGCAGCGCAAGGCACATGGCAGATAGAGTGCAAACCAGTGAACAAACAGTGCAGATAAAAAGATTGGCTTATTCATTCTGATTAAAGTGACAAAAGGGCTCAAGAGCAGTTATTATATTTAAACTGACTGATGAGGTGGTAGAATGACGTCAGTTCCATGGTGAATGAGGTAGTGAGTAGACCAATGCTGCACAAAGTGACTGGTGCATGTCATCGTATGTTAGTGGGAGGGGGGGTGGAAGGACCTGGGGATGTGGGATCTGGGGGGGGGGGGTCATAGTTCAGTGGTGCCTGGGGCAGAAAAGGTACGGGGGGGCAAGTTCGGGAGCGTGTTCAGCTTCCTGACAGCCTGATGGATGAAGCTGTCCTTCAATCTGCTGGTCCTGGCCTGGAGACTCCGCAGTCTCCTCCCTGATGGCATCAGACTGAAGAAGCTGTGTGACGGGTGGGTGGGATCACTTGCGATTTAGAGGGCTTTGCGAGTGAGACGGGTTCCGTAAGTTTCTTGGAGGGAGGGGAGAGAGACACCAATGATCTTCTCAGCTGCTCTCACTATGCGTTGCAGAGTCTTCCGGCAGGACGCATTGCAGGCGCCATACCACACAGTGATGCAGCTCGTCAGAATGCTCTCGATGGTGCCTCTGTAGAAGCTGCACATGATGGGGGGTGGGGCTCTGGCTTTCCTCAGTTTGCGGAGGAAGTAGAGACGTTGTTGAGATTTCTTGGCCAGTGCTGTGGTGTTGTCGGTCCAGGAGAGGTCCTCGGTGATGTGCACACCCAGGAACTTGGTGCTGCTCACTCTCTCCACAGTCGCACCGTTGATGGTCAGAGGAACATGCTGAGTGTGCGCTCTCCTGAAGTCAACAACAATCTCCTTCGTCTTCTCCACATTCAGAGAGAGATTGTTGTTACTGCACCACCCAGCCAAGCGGCTCACCTCGCTCCTGTAGTTTGTCTCATCTCTGTTGCTATTGAGACCCACCACAGTCGTGTCATCCGCAAACTTAATAAAGAGGTTGGAGTTGTGTGACGGTATGCAGTCGTGGGTCAGCAGAGTGAAGAGGAGGGGGCTCAGCACACATCCTTGGGGGGCCCCAGTGTTCAGTGTGGTGGTGCTGGATGTGTTTTCAGACCTTTTACATTCACAAATGCCTATATTACACTCTGCATAAAAGGTAATGTTCGATAAAGCATAGGGGCACTTTTTTTTATTTTACTAATTTTTAATTTTACTATTTTTTGTAAACATAGATACTGATAAGCAAGAAAAAATTCAGACTTCTGAAAAAAGTCTGACAAAGTGTTATCGTCTCAAGTCATATGTGGTTAATGCGTTTTTGTTTGTTTGTTTGTTAGTAATAACTAACAATTAAATTTGCCAAAGAAGTTCATAGATAACATTTCACTTTGTGTTTTGAGTAATTTCCAGTTTCAGACTCATTCAGGTCAGACAGACAAAATAGATGCTGATTGGTCGTAAAATATCTTCCTTTCTAACTGGGCTGTTCCTGGCCAGAATAACAGCAAAATGGACACTTTTATGTAGTCAAAAGTCTTTCATGTGGCTGAGGAGAAAATGGCATGGGTGTTTGAGGCATTTTTAACCAATCACCTGTTCTTGCATAGAGACACAACAAATACAGTGTCATTTCAGTTTCTACTTGAATCCGTCTCTGCACCACTCTTTGATTCTTAACCCTTGACACTATATCCTCTGCGTCTCTCTAAATTGTTTGATCTCTGTCCTTTCTGTCCTTCACTTTTATAAGAAGAAATTCTTTCATCTGACATTCCACAACACCCGGCTTCCCTTTTGCTGAGGTTTAGTTTCAGGCATAGCTTAAACCATACGTAAACCACCTGTCAGTCAGTTAACAGACTCACACTCACCTGCATTCAGAAAAGAGGAGTATTAAACACAAACACACTCACACACACTTGCACGTGTCAAACAGGGAGCGTTTCACAGTCAATCATCTACAAACTGTTGGGAGTTACATATACTTGAACAAACTGCCATTTTTATTTCTTTTCCCAGCCTGAGCTGGAAGAATAATCAGATCAAATCAGATTTGCTGCCCAAAAACACCTCATTTGTGTCCATCCTGGCAGTTTGTCAGATATCCAGAGTTTATTATCTTTCCTTTGGGGATTTGAGCGCACAGTCCTCATTGTTGGCTCTTAGAAGCTGAAGGAAACTGAATAGAATGCGAGTCCTATTAAATACAAATATAAAAAGATACCTTTAAAGGAATAGTTAACCCAAAAATCACTTACTCACCCCCATGTCATTCCAAACTTTCTATTTCTGAAAGAGGATGTGACACTGAAGACTGCAGTAATAGATTTGCCATCACAGGAATAAATTACATTTTAAAATATATTAAAATAGACTGTTGTTACTGTATTTTTTATTATTATTATTTTCAATACAGCCTTGATGAGCATAAGAAACTGCTTTCCAAAACATTAAAAAATATTTCCCACCTCAAATTTTTGAATAGTATATGTGTATAATATATGGGTCAGTGACATGATGGGTAATTTTTTTTGGTCCAAAGGCCTTAATTAAAATAAAAAACAAAGATATGACATTCAGAGTATGTAAGGTAGTACAACTAGATTACTTTTATTGAATCCAAAAGGTTTTAATTATATTTTGCAACATATAAAGGTAATTTAAAGATTTTGAAGTGTCAAAAGGTCATTCGGTTTAACCGTCCAAAGGCCAATACAGCCATTTCATTAGTGATTAAGATATCTTAAAATGTAATAAATGTATATATTTTTTATTCTGGCATGATTTTATAACATCATATGTCAACATTGTGCAAAATGGTATTCAAATTATGTGTAGAAGTCTTTGCTTTGTTATGAGAAAGAATGTCCGGGAAAAAAGAATTATTGGAGTAACCAATATAAAAGGGACCATTTTGGATCAAGTCATGCGGTCAATATCATGTGAAAGGATGTGACATCATTCAGACACCTGCAAAGGACCACATGGTTGTGAAGCAAAGTTACTAACTCTCTCTTATTTTAAGAAATTCATGTTTTCACTTCCTCATACGCATGTCCTGAAACCTCAAGTCATTCGGTGCAAAAGCTATAAAACATGGAAAATGTTGTTATTTTTTAAAAACTTGAACTAAAAATAATGTGTTTGATTGTCCTTTTGCTAGCTAGCTAGATATCAGCCTGTTAGCATTGTTTGAAAATATCGTCATTCAGTATAACCAAAAGTGTCATTCGGTAAAACCGAAATTTTGGTTAAACCAAATGACTTTTTTGGTGACAAATATGACAAAAGCAGCATAAAAACCACATAATCACAGTGTTAACACTTAATAAAACACAATTAATTATACCTCCATTATGTTTTTTTTACACTTTTAAAAACCTTATTCGTCAATTACCCATATAGATTTTTATGATGCTTGCCAGGTTTTCTGTCATAATTCATGGCTACTTTTGCTAACCAGCCAAACCTTAAATGTTTAAAGGCAAACTGAATTGGTTCCCACATTTGAATGTATTGAATTGACTATCCTATTGACTCCTCAGTCCATCCTAATGTGATTTATTCTCCAAAACTGCCTACCGCAGTTAATCAGCCTTGTGCTATAGTCACGTACCAACAGGAAGTCATGTGACGCGTGCGATTTCCACACATGATCTCCCAGGGGTCTGACGGAGTTTGATCCCGCTGTCAGTGGAAGAAAGCTGTACGGAGAGAGAGAATGCTGAGAGAGAAGAATAGAAGCAGTGGGTTGAATACGTAAGGGCCTGCTGACGCGTTGATATATCTGGATTTAGATTTATTTTGGAGATTGAAACAGATCCTCTGGAGAAATGCCGCCTGTGTGAGGGGGAGGGGACACATATGTGTCAGCATGTGCACTTTTATATTGAGGGACCGTTTTAAAACCTCTAGAATAGTTGCTGTTTAAATCAAATGTGTGTATGAGTCTGTGTTTTATAATAGAAAACTTTCTCTTTGTTCACGAATCTCCCTTTACAATTCAAATGTGCTCACAGCTCTAAAAAACGGATTAAACTGCTCTAATTGTCTTTTCTCTCTCATTTGCACACTCTTTCAGTGTCAGACACACACACTGTAACATCGGTGAGAGAGGTGCTGAGGCAGGGTCTCTATTATGACATCAGAAAGAAAGGATGAGGGGAGGACAGGGAGTATGAAAGGATCTGCGGAGGAGTACCTGTTCACAAAGCCCTATTCTATACAGATAATTAAAGTCTTACATGTCCCCGTTGGGTTGCACTGCTGAGGAACAAATCAGCTGAAGAATTGGAGGAGGGGGGAAAAAGATGGATACAAAGAAATCTGTGCATTCAGTCTGGTAAAGCAGCAGTGCTGTGAGATTCATTCTTTAAGTGAAGTGAATTCACTCAGTGAAGGTCATAATGTTGACGTAGGTCTCTATTCGTTCATTCATGGCTGTGTGATGTCCTTAGACCTGCATGTTTGTGTGTGTGTTTGCAAAGGAATGCTTGGTCAGTGTTTCAGCTGTGTTGGTAAATGGAGCGAAACACCGCAAGCTAACAGCTCGGTACACTTGCCTTTCATTCAAATACATTCAGAAACACACTCAAAACAGCACAATGGCCCTGGATAGAGCTTAGAGCTCTCTCTGGTGGCAGACCTTATTAAACATCAGCTTTTAAATGATGTATTGAAATTGCTAAATTATTCCATATCTGTAGTGCATTATCCCCTGATTAGAAGGCAGACGAGTTTGTGGTGATAACAGAGGAGACAACAACTAGATTTGCATTTTCTAGACGAAATACCAGAGCATGCAAGTCAGCAAATGAATAGTGTTAAAGTATTAGTTAAGCTTGAGTTTACACATAGTTATGAGTTAAGAAATGCCGCATCAGAGCCGCTTTCCTGTTATCATGGCAATCAGGATACAAATGGCTGCGCACGAGAATAAACACACAACATTTGATTAGACCAATCAGAATTATGTATGCAAATAGACGTAAGAAAGAAATCATGGAAAGATGTGCATCACGGTTTCCACAAAAATATTATCAGAATTAGAATGATTTCTGAAGGATCATGTGACACTGAAGACTAGCGTAATGATGCTGAAAATTCAGCTTTAACATCATTTCATTTCATTATCATTTTAGAATATATTTAAATAGAAAACTGTTAAATTGTGATCATATGTCACTATATTGCTGTTTTTACTGTATTTTTGATCAAATAAATGCAGCCATGGTGAGGATAAGAGTCAAAAACATTAGAAAATCTTACCAACCCCATTCCTTTGAATGATTCCTTGAACGAAGTGTAAATAACTGTCTACATAACAGTTTGTGCTGAAGTTATGGAAAAAAATTACGAAATAGATAAATAATAAGAAAAACAACAACAAAATATAGTGTTTGAGGAATTTCAAAGGAATATCTGTACTGCCTTGCAAGCACTGTAATATCTGGAAAAGGAAAGTGTGTCAAGACAAACTTGACAAAGCTTTGCCTGAAAGTAAAAAAAAAAAAATGCTTTTTAAAAGTCTTGAATTTTCAAGGTTATAGAGCATTAAGCATTTATAACCACATTAAGGGTTTGAGAAAAAGATACAAAGCCAGAAAACTAGAGAGACCAAAAAGATAGATGATTTAGAAAGTTTCAGTGGACGTCTGTCAGATTTTCAGCATCCACAAGGAAAATAACAAGTCTGCAATAACAGTATTTAAATTGTGTTAGGGTATGCAGTTTTTTCAGGTGTTCTGAGTGGTTATTAGTTTTTCTTTTTTGTTTGTAGGTGGTTGCTTGAGTGTTGCTAGGTGGTTGCTATAGGGTGTTCTATTATGTAGGTCGCATACAGGTCAAAGGGCTGCTCCTAATCCAGGATCTTGTCATTTCGAGACTGGGGTATCGCAGTGCTGTTTTGGCCAGCCTTCAAACCAGCTCAATTAAGCTTGGCACAATTTAAGAACACGCCAATGTATCTGTGCTCGTTTGCTTAAAGCACCTTAAGTGTAATTTTCCCTTAAGATCACCCTTATGTTTCCCTTAAACTTAAGGGTGTTGCAGAAAATAACCGTTAAGTATTACTTAAGGGTTTCTTTAGGTGAAACGGCATAAACCCTAAGAATTTCCCTTAAGTATGTATTTTTCACTTAAGTAATCCCTTAAAAAACCATAAGTGTTGCATAAAGCCCCTTAACCGTAATTTCCCTAAGTATAACATAAGGTTAGGAAAACTTCACCTTAAGTGTTACACGGATGAGCAGGTTAAATCCAAGTCTTCTAACGAGACACGATCGACCGCTTTATATGATAAACAAATTGTACTTTAGCGGTTTATTCACATAAACATTGATGAAATCACATATGTAGCACATATCTTATATGGTCAATGGAAGCGCAAACGTGCGTGCATCACACGCAAAAACAAACCTCATTGGTTCTTGCGCGCACGTTTGAGCTTCCGACACAGCCGTAATCATATGGATGTCTTTCAATAAATGGACATAAATGATGAGAGAATATTAAAAATATCTTTATTTTTTATCCAAAGATGAATGAAAGTCTTATGGGTTTGGAACGACATGAGGGTAAGTGAATGACGGCAGAAATCTCAATTTTGAGTAAACTATCAATTTGAGTTTCTCTGGTCGTTTTCTTTCATATTTGGTTTTCTTTTTTGTTTTCCTTATCCATCTTATGTTGTTTTCTGTGAAAACTTACTACGATATGTATTAACAAATAACGTGTCCATGGCAACAGTAGAATTTTATAACGGCAAAACCTGGGATGCTGTCGTGAAACACTTAACGGTTTCCCTTACCTAAGAGAACAGTTTAAGAGATTATATGCAATACCCTTAAGTCATTCCCTTAGTTAAGGGGAAATCACGCCTTAACTGTCATACTTAAGGTAAAAACTTAAGGTGCTTTATGCAACCGGGCACTGGTCATTAACCGATGGGAGAGGGCCCACGTCTCACCCCTCTCGGTCTTGCTCCACTGACATCCTAATCAAATTCAAATCTCTTTTCTCTACTTTTCTGCAGTTACACTTCTGCTCTAGCTTTTGTTTACTCTTGATATTCAGTATTGTGGCACTGCTAATGTTGCTGGCTCCTGTATGATAAATAGCTTGTGTTTTCCCTTATTTGAAAGTCGCTTTGGATAAAAGCGTCTGCTAAACGATTAAATGTAAATGTAATTGGTTTATAGGTCTCAAACTGTGAATGTCTGAGCATTAGTATTCCATGAATGTAATTTGTGTTTATTATTATGTGTTAACAATACATCAGACCTAGTATCAGTTAAATTTCTGTGACGTGATGCCATTCACAGTGTGCGTGTATGGTGCTGTTTTACACACTCATGGTCTCAGTATCTCTTTGATCAGATGCTCCACATGAACTTCATATCCTGGTGAGAGACAGACGCTATTTCTGGGTTGTTTGGGGGCCCGGAGCAAGATTTTCCCTGGTGCTGGGCCTTATTTGGTGGTAGTCTAAAGACATGCCTAATTAACGTCAAACAACTGACAAACATCACAACCTTAAGGCGGAAAAACCACCTCGACCACAACTTAGGAAAGAAAGAAACAGCACTTCAAACCACTGAAGAGAAACATGTTCATAAAGGAAAATAAACTCTGTTTTTGGGGACTGTAGTTCTCAGTTTTGCATTTAAATTTTTAATGAAATGCTGAATTTTTTTTGCAGGTTTTTTCCCCTCAAAAATTAGCTTGACATCAAACAATAATTGCCCAGTCCCTTAGGGTTAGCAGACCCCTGTTGAAGTCTCTTGCTTTAGAAATAAAGATCTCACTGATCCTGATGCTTTGAAAGTGTTTAAAAGTAAACTTAAAGAAATTCAGTTCAAAGTAAAGGGGAATAAGTACATTTTATATGTTATCTGGAGGAAATAGTATAAATCAATCATTTGTACACCATAAATACTTTAAATCAAGGCTCTTCAACCTTTTTTCAGACTAAGGATGGATAAGAGAAAGAGCAGGAACCTACTTAAATATTGTATGTTCTATCATCATTTACTCATCATCATGTTGTTCCAAACCTGTAAGACTTTATTTCTTCTGTGGAACATAAAAGAAGATATTCTGAAAAACCAAACAGTTTGGTTCTCATTGACTTCAATTGTATGGACAAAAAAAAATACAATGGAAGTCAATTGGATCCGAAACTGTTTGATTGCCAACATTCTTCATAACAGGCTTCTTTTGTGTTTTGCAAAAGAAATAAAAGGCTTTGAAGGTTTGGAGCATCATATTTGTGAGTAAATGATGACAGAGTTGGGTGAACTATCCCATTAAGGGTTTTTTAAAGAAACCTTAAATAAGTTCAATTCAATGAACTGAAAATAAACTGCATTTTAAATGCTACTATAGTGTATTGTCAAGAAAAAACTCCATGACTACGATTACCCTTTTCAAGCACACGGGTGGTGAGTCTCATTAACTGACAATAAGCTATTGTGAGCTTGTCAGCTGCCATTGATTACGTGGAGACCCCCTAGTGGCCAATGCAGGGAAATTGTCTCTGGCTTCACCAACACAGTATGGGCCCTACATTTTCTTACACAAGGCAACAATCACTGGGCAGAGGAACTATTGAATCAAAACAGAAGTAAGTTTGGTATCAATGTTTAATCACAAACCTCCCTTCCCCCTGCAGGAAGCATGCTGAACCTGACATGCAGAGCTTTTTTTGGGTACAGTGGGGACATCAGTCCACTTGTTTACTGGATGAAAGGAGAGAAGTTCATTGAGGACATGGACCAGAGTCGCATTCGAGAGAGTGAAATCAAGTAAGAAGCAACACCACTGGAAGCGAGAGCAAAAAAACAAAAACAAATTCTTTAAAAAGTAGCCTATGTGCTCAGTTAATGATGTCTTACTGAAAAGCATGTGCAAACAGGAGAATTGCAGGAATATTGAGCATTAGGTGTATAAAAACAGCTAAGACCGGTATTTATTTGTTTATCAATATAAAATATTTTACCAAATTTATATTTACAGTTAGTGATGGTTTAGCTGGTGGAGCATTATATTCAGGCTATTTACTAACAAAAATACTTTGAGGTTCAATGTAAAATAACACAGTAAAAGAATAAGGTTATCATTCAGTACCATGGTATATATCAAAGTTGGAAGGTATTGCTATTACTGTGCCAACACACTGTTTTTTAATGGAATACAAGAAACAGTTGCTTTTAAAACTAGCTTCCACTGTGAAATCGCTTATTCAATACGATAGATGGTACACAGTAAAGCTTACTTTAAATGTTCACTGAGATGTCGACAGTACATTTTCAATTACTGATATCACAAGCTTGTATATGAGCCTATTTATATCTAGCAGGGGTGGTCGCTGTGATGACACACTATTATTAATTCCCCTGTCTGAAAGAGAGCTGGATCAGAGCGGCTCTGAATACATCCTAATAACACAGCAAAATGTATCGCGCACCATGCACCAAATGCATTTGAATTTACATGCAGTTAAGGAGCAGCGATGTCAGCATCTTTTAAATGAAATTTCAGTTTCAAATGATTCAGCCAGGACAAACAAGAGAGTGAATGTTTTGTTATAATTAAATGAGAGCACCATTTGTTGAGTGCCGACCAAACCCAAAGCTCTTCCTCCCAAAATGTCTAATCTCTACAAGCTGCTCAGTCTAAAATTTATCCCCAAAATCCTCTGTCAAAAGGGGCTAATTAAAAAACTTTGATTCCACAACCCATAGTGAACAATAGCTCATTGTTTCATTTCGCTCCACCAGGACCGTCAGAGAACACCTGGGTGAACAGGAAGTGTCCATTACTCTGACCATAGACTCACTGGAGGAGGTAGATCTGGGTAATTATTCCTGTTATGCGGAAAATGGCAATGGGAGACGACAAGCCAACGTACAGATTGGGAAACGAGGTAACACATTCAACTGTTACACACATGAACTCAACCGATTGAGTCATACCAGCTGCTTCTCATTTAAAGGAACAGTTCACTCTTAATGAAAATTCTGTCATTTACTCACTCTTATGTTGTTCAAGAGATCTTCAAGAGATGTTTTGAAGAATGTTGAGGCAGATCTTTTTCAACACACAGTGACCGGGGTCTGTCAAAAAAAAAGAAAAAAAAAGAACAAGTGTCACATGCTCCTTCAGAAATCATTCTAATTAATTTGGTGCACAAGAAAGATTTCTTCTTTTACCAAAAAACTTCATTTATGAATGAATGGGGGGTGCAAGATGGCGGCACGAGAGGTGGACGCTTTCGCTGACACTCCTGCTACACTCATTATATTTTCTCTCACTAGATCCGTTGAGTATGTAATTTAGCAATTTTTGGCCATGCAACTTAAAGTATTATATCTCTAGAAAATTTCTGACCGGACTCTTTTCTGACAATGCCGAAACCTACAAAGACACTTGACAAAAAAAAAAAAGACCTACCTTTAGACGTGGTAGGCAATAAACAGCACATGGGTGACATACTACTCATACTTTGTCACTTTATGTCAATTTATTTGTCGAATTAAATGATAGGGTAATGCAGCACAGTTTTATGTGTTCAAAACAATCATACTAAAAGTACATTTGAATGTACCTTCAGCATTTGCAGAAAGGCTGACTTACTATTTATGTATAACACATACTGTATTTAATTACACTGCCATAGACTTGTTCACCAGACTTTTTAAACAGTGTTAATTACCTAAGCACAAACAAGTGCAATAATACTGTATGTATAGTTACATCAGCATTACCTGCACAGAATGCACCACTTTGT
>RJVU01070621.1:602291-615440 GCA_003731715.1 Anabarilius grahami
CATGTTGAATTGCAAATGTATTTCAATTAGGGATGTGACGGTGAGAAAATTTTCCCACCGGTTAATTGACATGTGACAACACCAGTGTCACCAGGGCGCAGTGGGCGGGGCCTCCACATCTTTTTTTTTAAATGCTTATGAATGCCTCTGCGGCAGTGTGCATTTTACTTTCGCTTTCAAATTAGTGGCAATTGCTTGCCAGTGGGTTATTATTCTTACTGAAAAACACAACAACAAAACAGTACAACGACAAACTGGCTTATATTAAACATAGAATGTTTATTAACAAAACGTATAAGAACACAAAGTTTATAACCAAAACGGTAACACTTTACTTGAAGGGGTGTGCATAAGACTGACATGACACCTTCATAATTATGACATGACACATGTCATGAATATGAAGGAGGTTTTATGCATGTTTATGACAACTGTCATTAAGTGTCATTTGCACAATTATGTCAGTTTTAATGCAAAGATGACATTGTTTGAGATGTCTTTCTTACGACAACTTGACATAAACCAATACATCATAACCTATCAGTGTCTTTGTCATGACAACTTGACATTACCAAGACATCATAACCTGTCATAAACATGACATAGCAGATTAATTATCAAACTTAAAAAACTACTTAGCTTTATGGGTTAACATTACATTTGTCAGGATTTTGCAGGAGTGAGGACCCAGGCGCAGAATGAGCAATAAAGGGATTTATTAACAACACTAAAGACAGGGCACAACAGGGAGATATAGGCGTGAACCAGTCAAACAGCAGGGCAGGACAGACGACACAACGACAGGCAGGGATGATGACCACTGACACAGTCCAAGTTGGTAAAGACAGAACCAGAGGCTTGACAAGAGAGTTGATGACCACTGACGCAGTCCAAGTTGGTGAAGACAGAACCAGAGGCTAGACAAGAGAGTTGACTGCTGTTAAGGTCCTTGCTGCCAGGCAGAGGAGTCAGTGGCCAGGAAACTCAGGATACTGGGCAGAGGAGGGCAGGAACAGACAAGACTCAAACAATAGACAAGACACAAGACAAACAGGCAAGGCACAAGAGAGGGTTAATAAAATAAAACATGAGGCAACCAATTCTGAAGCCGAAAACTAAGACTAGAGAAACCAAAATAAAAGTAAATGATTAACACTAGCAAACACAAAGTAAAGCAAGAGAATACCCCTTGCATAAAAATAAAACAGATAAAGGATCAGTTCAAAAACCACAAAATTAAGCTTTGGAGAACTAGAGCAAATATAGAATTTATCAAGAAAGAAAGTCACATAAGGAAAGCTAAATCTAATCACTGAATGACAGGATCTATGAGCACCATACGCGGTGAACACACACAACAAACCAGCAAGGACATGAGGGAAGGAGGCACAATATAAAGGGACCAAAGCACACAAGGTTCAGGTGAGCACAATTAGTGAAACGAGGACTAGACAGGACTAAACAAGGGAGCGTGGTGAAAGCAAACTAGGAGGCAGGACAAGAGGAGCACATGGCAAACACAAACAAAGACAAAGCCATGTGCTGACAAATAACACAAACATAGAGACATGGAACAAAGACAACACAGACAAGGCTGCCAGGGCAGAACCCTGACAACATTATTTTGGTAACACTTCAGTATAGGGAACACATATATAAACGATTAACTATGACTTTTCCCTCAATAAACTCCTAATTTACTGCTTCTAAATATAGTTAATTGTTAAGTTTATGTATTGGGTAGGATTAAGAATCTAGAATAAGGTAATGCAGAATAAGGCATTAATATGTGCTTATTAATTACTAATAAATAGTCAATATTCTAGTAATATGCATGCTAATAGTAATAAGCAACTAGTTAAAAGACCCTAAAATAAAGTGTTACCATTATTTTATAACGGTGACATCTTTTTTAACCCTCTACCGCATAGTGTTGCCATATGGCAACATACTCTTTGTGTTCATTTCCTTGCCACTGTCTCTTTAAAAGAACATTCTCGTTTTTTTGTTGGTAAGAGAAGACCTTAGTTTAGCCAATGATGTGCTTTGGTTAAGTCACACGACATGCAATGTTTTTCTGTGGCGCGATTTCTGACAGACTGCTGTCTCTTGTCGGTAGCTGCCGAAAGCAAAAAAAAACGTCGGTAACAAACAAGGACCCGCCCAATGTCACATTCACAAAAAAATTGTTAACATCATCTCAGGTAAGTTATGATGACATATTCACCACTCAAATTTTTTTTTATGAAATTAGTTTTTGGTAAATTGATAAAATGTCTGTATTGCCATATGGCAACACTGTGCAATAATGGAATTACATTATTATAATAGGTTAGCTAGAAAAGGCCAGCTGCAGTCTGTTAAGATTTAACAATAAAAACATTAATGCTAGTGATACAATGTTGATTAGTCGTATGTTAAAGACTGCCATGGCATTTGTATTATGGATTAAATCAACATCAGAGACCTGTCTCCACAGCCAGTACTACTGGCCCAGACCTACCACTGGCCTACCATGGTGTCTCAAAAAGGCAGGTGCAAGTGGATGTAAGTGTATTGTTAGGGTGAAGTGCAATGTTTTTGGTTTTATGTCAATGTTTTATGATACATGATAAACAGTATTAGATTTGTTTTTAACTGTCTACATTTGCAATTTAAATAATATTCACGAAAAACGTAATGAAATTCAAAGAATATAAAGCATTATTCAGCAAAACAGAATGAAATAAATAAAAGCACAAGATGTTGAAAAATAAGTATAAGGTGCTGTTTATATTTACTGCTAAAGCTTATAATAGCACCAATTGATTCAATAAAAACATTTCTGAGGAAAAATATTAACTATATACACTTACACTTATTCTAAGTTATTTCCACTATTGCACGCTGTTGCCATATGGCAACATATCATAAAGTACCTTAAAAGAATATTTTTTTCCAAAAAAATTTTTACAGCACTTTAAGTTAAGCCATTCTAAGAAAAGAAAAAGAGTCAAATATTTTTTCTATAGATTTATCATAATGCGTGCAGTAGAGGGTTAAGAAATTTGAAATTGTCTATTATCTGACCTTCTGTTGGAGGAAACTAAAAAAAACAAAAAAACATTCATGTTCAAATATTCATGACGCTGTTATAAAATTATTTGTCAGAGTATTGTCACTTATATATAATATTGGGCTTTAATATTTTAATGACAAGTTCAATTTGTACCACTGTAGTTGAGGTCAAGATAAATATTCATGACACTATTATAATGGCCTCATGACAGCCAATGTCAAAACCAACCACATGATAGTTTAATGTAATGTTAACCCATAAAGCTAAATAATGTCAAGTTGTCATGACAAAGACACTGACAGGTTATGATGTATTGGTTTATGTCAAGTTGTCATAACTCGGACATCTCAAACAATGTCATCTTTGCATTAAAAATGACATAATTGAGCGAATGACATTTAACGACAGTTGTCATAAACATGCATAAAACCTCCTTCATATTCATGACGTGTCGTGTCATGATTATGAAGGTGTCATGTCAGTCTTATGCACACCCCTTCAAGTAAAGTGTTACCTAAAAAACTGAAAATCAATCGCGGAAACTGTGGAACCAAATAAATAAGGAACAGAATGTTTAAATTCTTTAGTCAAGAGCAGTAAGTAATTCTCTCTTTCTCTCTTTGTTCTATGATTAACATTATTGGCACTTTAAGATCTGCCGCTGCTGCACACGACGTGGATCTGACACACATCCCATTTTCTAACAAAAAATTTGCCTCGGTGCCGCGGTGGGCAAGTGATGAAACCGGTGTTGCAACTGAACATCGGTAACACCGACTACCGTAGCAAGCCTAATTGCAATGTGATTTAGGATTATGCACTCCACATTTGAGCAAACGTTGTTTTACCGTTGAGCGTGAGCGGTACATGTGCGATTGCCAGTAGATGCCACTGACAGGAGGATGGAAGTCCTGAACGCCAAATACAAGAGCAGGATAGGATTCTGGAATGTGCGAACCATGTTTGAAACCGGAAAACTGGCTCAAGTTACATCAATTACATCGGAAGTGACCACCATCTGGTCATAGCAGCACTGAAACTGAAACTAGGTGATCCCAGAGTGAAGAACACTTTTATTTTACAGCTGAAGTTCTCTGGTGGACACTGCGGACTTCACGCTGCCAGACTTAAATGAAGTCAACACCAAGTGGGAGCAAGTCAAAGCAGCATACTTTGGAACCAGTAAAGCAAGCCTGGGAAAACAAAATAAGAGAAGAGAGAGGATTACAACAGACACCTGGAAAGCCATAGAAAACAGGAGAGCCATAAATAAAAAACTCCCAAGTCACAGAGGTTGCAAGAGAAATACAAACTGCAGTACAAGAAACAGATCAAACAGTAAAGAAAATGCAAGAACAGATAAGCAAACCTATATTGACAATCTTGTAAGCCAAGCAGAAGCAGTAGCCAACAGAGGTGAACAAGCCAAGGTGTACATGATCACCAATATAGCCTACAGTAAGTATAGTGGAGCTACTGATGTACCAATCACAGACAAGCAGGGGCATATCCTTACATCTGAAGCAGAACGGGAAGCTCAATGGGCAGAGCACTTTAGTGAAATCTTGAATAGGCCACGACCAACAGCTGAGGCTGACATACAAGAACCAGAAACTGAGCTAGATGTCAATATTGCACCACCAGAGAAAGAAGAAATCATCTTAGCCATCAGATCCTTCAAGTACAGAAAAGCACCTGGACAGGACAACCTCATTGCAGAGATACCCACAAATTACAGCCAAAATGCTGCAGCCACTTTTTGAAGTCATATGGGAGGAGAAGAAGATACCAGACGACTGGACAGATGGGATCATTGTGAAGATTCCTAAAAAGGTTGCCCTGAATAACTGCAACAACTGGTGTGGTATCACCCTTTTGTCAATTCCAAGTAAAATTCTGGCGAAGATCATTGTTTAACAAATCTCAGGTGCAGTAGACAAACAACTCAGGAAAGAACAGGCAGGATTCAAGAAATGAGGATGATATGCTGACCAGATATTCACCCTGCACAACATCATTGAAAAAGTGCAGAGACAACTTTACATCAACTTCATGGAATTCGAGAAGGCTTTTGACAGCATCCACAGGGACAGTCTATGGCGTGTACTCTGCGCATACAGGATTCCACTACAGATCATCCTTTTTATCAAGAGTTTCCACACTAACTTCACATGCAAAGTAGGAAACAGCAATCACATTTTCGAACTGAAGACAGGAGTCAGAAAAGGATCCGTAATGTCACCACTGCTCTTCAACATAACCATCGACTGGCTGATGCAACAGACAACCAAAGGCCAACCAAGAGGCATCAGATGGACTCAACACTGGAAGATCTTGACTTTGCTGACGAACTGGCACTGGTCACATACCCACATATTCACATACCCACCAGCACATGCAGGAGAAAACATCTCGTCTTAGCACCTATGCACAGCAAGTAGGCTTGAAGATACGCAAGAAGAAAACAGAGGTGATGACACTGAACATCCCCAACCCCTCACCAGTCCAAGTAGAAGGCACAGATCTACCCACAACTGAGGAGTTTATTTACCTGGTCAGCACTGTTCGACATGACGGAGGAGTAGGCAGTGAGATCAAGAACTGTCTCAGCAAAGCCAGAAACGCCTTTAGTGTGTTGAACAATGTGGAGGCCCTCACAATATAGCACCCACACTAAACTGAGACACTACCAGAGCTGCATCCTTTCAACCAATCTTTACGGCTCTGAATGTTGGAGAGCGACCTTACCAAATTGCCATCCTTCCACACTAAGAACCTCCGGAGAATTCTGCAAATCTTCTGTCCCAAAACTATCTCTAACCAACAACTACCCACTCAGTGCAAGCAAGAAAGTATGGACACCATCATCATGAGAAGGTGAAGGAGATGGATTGGACACGTCATCAAGAGGGAAGATGTCATCGCCTAGATTGCCCTCTTCTGGACACCAGAGGGTAAACGAATGAGAGGAAGACCCACAGAACACCTGGCGTTGAACAGTGGAAGCAGAACTGAAGGCCCTGAACCACACCTGGGGTACCATTCAGAAGCTGGCCTAAAGCAGACAGGAGTGGCGAACCTTTGTTGCTTCCCTACATGCCACTAGGCATAAAGGGCCCTGATGTGATATGTGATGATTGGTAAAGTTACCAAAGTCTGCGAGTCCCCTGAGGAGGCTATTGCTGTGTCTCATTTCAAAGGCTGCGTCGTCCAGAGGTCACATTTGAAGGCTGCATACGTCATCAAGGCGGTCTCGTTTAAGAAAAGTAACCTTAGGTTTCAAAGTAAGGAAGAAATGACAGTATTTTACACCTCACAAGGAATAACAGTCAATTTTATTACGGTTACTTTAAAAAAAATAAGACATCCTTGATGACATATGCAGCCTTCAAATGCGACCTCCGGAGGATGCAGCCTTCGAAATAAGATGCAGCTTATAGCTTTCATTGGCTCGGTCAACGGAACTGGTGAGGAGCATATTTAATTCAATGTTTATCTGCAGTGGGTGTGGCATGTAGCGTTAGCGCACTGATGTGGTTTGTTTAGTGGGTGATTAAGTAACCAGACTCTCTTGAAAGTCTGCACGGCTGTGCAGAAGGACCCTATTTCTGTGCCACAGAGCACCTTGCATATTGTTAAACATTGTTTCCCTTAATATGGGAGAAATGTAGTGGTCAAAGTGTTTACTTTTAAAGCTCAGGCATGTTTTCACCACACTAGTTATTTACTAATGTATCTACTTGGAGGAGGAGTTTAATGTCTCTACATCTCATCACTATATTTGAATGTCACGTAATAACTAAGAATACCTAGAAGTACCTAGAAAAAAATGAATGAATGAATATTGAACAATAATACAAATATTTTTTTCTATCAAATAAAATCAATATTTTGACAGTCACCTGCTAGTGACTTTATACTTTTGTGTATATATTTTTGTTGTATGGAGAAAAAATAAGCAGCTTGGATGTTCTTCAAAGCTGCGTCTTTTTTGTCTCATAGAAGCAAGAAAGTCATACAGGTTTGGAACAACATGAGGTTGAGTAAATTATGACAGGATTTTCATTTTGGGGTAAACTATCCCTTTAATGTGCTGTGGGATTTCTTTACATAAACAGCACAGCATGTTCCTGTGTCTCCCTCCTCTTCTCTGTCTGTCTCTTTCTTTCTCTCCTTTTGGGAAATGCATCAGCATCTAAAATTCACTCTCTTTTAGAGAGAGATGCTTTGAAGGCTTCCTATCTTCTCTTTTAATGGCAGTTCAGAGGAGGAGACGGCTTCAGCAGTTCACACATTTTCTCTCCCTCTCAGCCCAACTCAAAACTCATTCAACTGTTCTCACACACACACAAATGAATAAACACACACTCTCTCTCTTTCAACTCGTCTTAGCCGTACACACATATTTCTGCAGATAATCTCAAAGCCACACACACAAACCAAATCTCTCATATGCACCCCCTCTCTCTCCTTCAGCTCATTGCTGAGCACTCAAACATACATGCTTTCACAATCTTTCAGCTTCTCTGAAGCATCTGAGTATATCTTGCGTGTTTTCCTCCATTAGCTGTAGCACAGAGGAGCTTTGAACAATATGAACATCATTAGCGCTTAATCATTCTGAAGTCATTTTGCATTTCTCACCCCTTGTGTATGTCCTTAGCGCAGCATGAATTTCCATGCTGGTCCAGGCTGGTTTGGTGCTGATCTGGCTGGTAGATTTGCTAGTGAAATGACAAAGGAAGTCTTGCCGGTTTAACTGGCCATGAAGCCTGATGCAACCCTAGAATCCTATGCTTGGGATCAGGGACCATATTGCTCAAAATTACTTAAGTCTTAAATTAAAATCTTAAATTAAAATCTGACAAGAATTGAATCTTCCAACTGAAATTGCCATGGTTACAAAACAGATGAAATAGTATTCTAGACATGGAATGTTTCTGTGATAGAGTGCAACATTTGGGTTCTGTAAGTAAAAATTCCATTCATTTTCACCATAGGGGAATTGATTTTTAACATAACTTATAAACCTTTAATGGCAGATCTACTGTGAGCGACAGGGTTGTTAATCAATGGTTTTTTTAAAGCCATCAGCCAGCATTCAACTTTTTTTTTAAATAATCATGTTCAACAGTGGAATTCCTAGTGGAAAAGGACCTGGTGAACTTACCCATGATTCTGCAGAGAATCTCCAACATTCATAGAATCTTGACAAACAAATTGTGGCATAAAGACTCACCCACTCTCATGAAGCACTGTGAATGATGTAGAGTTGGTTTCTCAATGCTATCAAACTACTAAAATATTTGTATGCGTAATATGCATGTTTAAATAAATGTAAAATATATTGATCTTAATATCAAGTCTCTGGCTATATCTTAGTGTTATATTTCTCTGACGTTTTTTAATTCGATTTTTTTATTTACAATGCTTCTTGGATTTGTAGTTCTTTACCTCATCAAAGCCTTCTTTTTGTTCAATTTTCAAATACTTTTTTGCTTCAGATCAAAGATTTTAATTGTGTTGATTCCTCACAGCTCATAGCTTGTTGGTTTGGTTTATGGCTTAGTTATTACTCTTAAACAAAGACTTAAAAAAAACATTTCTATGTGAAAAATAAATGGGAAAAATAATTCCAGAACCAAAATGTATAGGCACTGTTGCACTCTATACAGCTACAGCATTACAGGACTATATGATGTATACCATGTTTATTGGACACTAATATGATGGCTTTACCTTAGTATTCTTTAATTTGTATGTGGAATTACCAGCTTACTAGTAAGTCCCAGTACTCATGTTAACAGAGTGAGAGCGGTGTGAGAGCGGTGTGTGTGTGAAATGTAAGAACATCCATTCAGATCCGCTCTGATGGATAGATCTGTTTAGATTCACTCTGACGGACAACAACAGCTACAAAAAACTCCCTAGGACTTCCTTGCTCTTCCATCCAGATAGCAAAATTCTGTCTTTTCCTGTTTTTATTTCATTTCTAATGTATTTTATATCTTTTATGTATCATCTTTTTTACTGTTATTTCTATTCCTTATGTTCTATTTTTATTATTCTTCTTTATGTGAAGCACTTTGAATTACCATTGTGTATGAAATGTGCTATACAAATAAAATTGCCTTGCCTAACAGCACAGTATTATGACAGGCTGAAGAGTTTGAATGCATTCTATGCTAATGTTAATGTATTCCAGGAAGAACTGTCAGCTTAGAGAACTTTATTTTGTCTCTCTTTCCATTTTGTGTCTCTCAGTGGAGCTGATGTACACCGTTGAGTTGGCCGGTGGTCTGGGTGCGATTCTTCTGCTGTTGGCATTGTTATTGTCTGTGTATAAGTGCTACAGGATTGAGCTGCTGCTCTGTTACAGGCATCACTTTGGTGGGGAGGATACAGATGGAGGTAAAGCACACACACTCCCCCTACAGGAGCTACTGAACACAACACTGCAGCAATCACATATTTTTGTTTCAGATTGTTACTGTATGTAATTACAATTTGGACTCTTTTTTTGATCAGAAGCATGGTAACACTTCCAAAATATTTTGTTGAAGCCTCTAATTTCTTTCTTTCTTACTTACTTTTCTCCTCAGAAAATAAAGAGTATGATGCGTACCTGTCCTATAGTAAGGTGGAGCTGGATCAGTGGGGTCAGGAATTACAGGAGGAGGAGCGCTTTGCTCTGGAGATTCTCCCTGATGTCCTGGAGAAACATTATGGATACAAACTCTTCATCCCTGACCGAGATCTCATTCCTACCAGCAGTATGTGCAGAATGTGTGTTTTATGTGAATGCATGTATGTCTTTGTTAGTGTGTTTGTAAATGTTGTCTTAAATGTTTAAAACATTTTCATTAGCACAAGCCAGAAGCTCACAGGAATTTCAGAAATAATCAGAGAAATTAGTTTCTTTTAAAGTTTTAGGAGTGTATTCAGAAACCCACAACAATCACAAAAAAGTTGTGTAGACACAGATTTGACAAACAGCACTAATTGTACAGAACTAATGAAAACTCTTTGATCATTCGTAATGAAGTGTGACATTTTCATCTCATAAACATGCTAGCAGCACTGGATTTACCTTGCTTCCTAATTCTGCAAAGTAATTGAATAATTTGTGATTAAATCTAATTAAACTCCCTCATCAGCATTAATATGATCAGAAAGCCTTATGTTGACTAGAAAATAGTTTAGTCAAAAAATAAAACTTTTAGTCTGAAAACTTTCTGAAGAAACAAACAATAATTTAAACAATTATTAATATTCCAAATGTGGGCATGTACAAGAATAATAAAAATCTTCTCTTTTTTTGCTAGCCATCAGAGCCATTTATGTGACACTGTGTTTGTTTTCATCATATGTCAGGTGTTTTTGCCCTGTATGTGTGCTGTGTCTGAAAGCTGAATGTTTATGTCCAGGTATGAGCAGTCAACATTACCAGGATGACACACATCTTCTTAGAGGTACAGCTTTGTTTGAATGCAAAAACATGCGTACGCACAGATTGTTGTTCATGAATGAGTGTGGTTGTTGTGTCTTAAATGTGTGTTTGTCTTTAAATGTGCATTATTTTCAGCCATCATACGATCTGTTATTTTGGTATTACAGTTTCTTTCTTTGTCTGTCATGTAGCTTACATAGAGGACGTGTCCCGCTGTGTAGACATGAGTAAACGCCTGATCATCGTGCTGACCCCGAGCTACGTGCTGCGTCGCGGGTGGAGTATATTTGAGCTGGAGTCCCGTCTGCGCAACTCTCTGGTTTCAGGGGACATTAAAGTGATCTTAATTGAGTGTGCCGATCTGCGAGGAGTCATTAACTACCAGGAAGTGGAGGAGTTAAAACAGTCCATTAAATGTCTGAGCGTGGTGCACTGGAACGGCCCGCAGAGCAACAAGCCCGGCTCGCGCTTCTGGAAGCAGCTCCGCTACACCATGCCGTACCGCCGCCCCCAGCAAACCCTCACCAATCACGCACTGGACGCCAGCGAACCCGGCCCCTTCGCCGACCTGCAGACCGTCTCGGCCATCTCCATGGCCACGGCCACATCCGCCGCCTTGGCACCGGCTCACCCCGAGCTGCGCCCGTCTCTGCGGAGCTCGTACCGCTCGCACTCACTGGCACGGCAGAAACATTCGCATTACCGCAGCTACGACTACGAGCTGCCCTTCACGGCCGGAGGCACGCTGCCACCCCAGCACACCTACTGCAACCTGCCCCTCACCCTCCTGAACGGCCAACGACCCGTCAACAACAAGACCCTGCGCCAACACAGTCTGGACGAGCACCACGGCAACAACGCCATGCTCCCACTGCTGCCCAGAGAGACGAGCATCTCCAGCGTCATCTGGTAAAGACAGAGGAAGTGAAACATACTCAGTATGGGCCACCTGGCACACGGGGGACTAAATAAGCTGGCATACAGCACAGGACACAATGAGGTTAGTGGGTTCCTGTGAGCAAAATGATCGTTCTGTCCACGCTAAGTGGGTCTGAGGATGTGAGTCTTCTTTTGGGCATTGCCCCAGCGGCGAGGGACGACGTAGTGCCGTATCTGTAGGCGTGAACTGAGCATATAAAGTCACACCACACGGAGGTATACAGGGTCTCGTGTAGATGTTAGCGTTATATTTGTAGCAACGCTGTCTTCCTGTCTCCATGTTCGGTTTGATCACGCCATCTATTTTTACTCGTTAATGCTTGATGCTTTTGTTTTGTCCCTTTTTCCTCTTTTTTAGGTTTGACATGGACATTTGATTGAGATTTTGTTTGGGTTTTTTTTTCTACCTTCTTTCGAAATGGACTGAAATATTCCTCGTTTGATTGTAGCTACTGTCGTTTTGCTCGGAAGCTACTGCGTTTTGTTCCGTCCTTCTTTCTGTTGTCCAATGTAAGGTATGTATTTATGGTTTTAATTGCAAAATTTTCAAGAAGGAAATATATTACAAATTATGCAAAATATACGAAAGCCTAAAGGGGTCGACAGAGGTGATCAGAGAGCGGTGCTGTCTTCTTTTACAAGAGGAACAGCATCATTTCTCAAATATTAAGAGGATTTTAAAAGACGAGAAATCTATTTTTATATCTGAAGAGTGCTGTTTCTCTCTAATACCACAGGGTCATTGGGACAATGGGACTGACGACTCTCTTATTTGTGAATTTGGGTATTTTATACAGTTTGCTACATTGTTCTCATCTGTGGAGAAAAGTAAATGTTTTATGTTAACTTCTGAAACAATAATCAGCTGCATTTTTGTTTGTATTTTTTTATTTATGTTCATAGTCTAGGACTTTTGATCCACAGACAGACCTTTTCTTTCACATTTCTAATCCGTTTAACTCTCAGTCTGATGTCTAACTCACTGGTACATGCTTGTCTTTTTCTCCTCTAGCTGCTGTGTAACTCAGATACATGCTGGCATGTTTCACAGAGGGACACGGGCCTGTATACTCGCACTCTAGTATAGGTTATCAAATAATCTCCGCTTGAATACATACCATATGATTTAATAAATGCCCAAAGTCAACATATATTTGTTGTATCTTGTCTAGAGGTTTTACTGATCTAGGGGTTTTCACTTATGGCAGCATGTACTGATGACTCTAAGGGGGAAAAACACAAAGCTAGAATCAGAATCAAAAACTGGTTTGACAGTAAAAAGAGGTCTAACTGTAAAAAAAAAAAAAAAAAAAAAAAAAATCTGAAACTATTCCTGTAATTTCTTTTCTCCTATTTTTCCTTTGATTTTTTTTTCTAAATTCAGTTGCAAAAAAAAGTTGTTTATAAAAATAATTAGAATTATGTATGAATGTTCACCTCTTGAGTATGCATAGAGACTAGATGTGTATCCTGATTTGAATATTTACTGTATTATGAACAACAGCTATCACAGAGAGATGTGTGATCTCTCCAGAGGCACAATCATTTTTCTTTTATATTGTTTCTCACTGTGTACAGTAAAGTCACAAACCACTATAAGCTGGTCGGTGCAATTTTGTGTGTATGTCTGTGTGTGCATGTTTTTGTGACATATCAGGACACAAATGTGTATAATGACATGGGTATTACATAGGTATTACAA
>RJVU01070621.1:620193-660773 GCA_003731715.1 Anabarilius grahami
TTTTTTTTTTTTTTTACGCAAACGCCATGCTTCAGAAGGCTTTTATTAGCCCCCCAGAGCCGTGTGGAGTATGTTTATGATGGATGGATGTGGATGGAGACACTTTCTTCAGCTCATACTCGTTGATCCCGCTCACTGCCATTCTAAAGCTCGGATCCGTCAGGATATTTATTAATATTTCTCCGACTGTGTTCATCAGAAAGAAGAAAGTCATAGACACCTAGGATAGCTTGAGAAAAAAAAATTTTTTTTATCATTATATATTTGTCAGAAGTATATTTTGTTTCAGTTTCAGGCCCAACAAATAGAGAAGCAGATTGAGGAGTTTGAGAAACTTTACCAGTTCTACATGTTGAAGAATCAGTAAGGACAACAAAACTGAGGAAGAAAGAACAGCTGAAGAGTCAGACGGTGAATGAGAAGATTGAGAAGATGAACACAGAGACTTCCTCTCTTTCAGACACTACCAGAGCCATAGAGGAGGAGATAAAATCTGAAGGTGCTTTATTCTTACAAGTATGAAGCATGCTTATTTACAAACCCGATTCCAAAAAAGTTGGGACACTGTACAAATTGTGAATAAAAACAGAATGCAATGATGTGGAAGTTTCAAATTTCAATATTTTATTCAGAATACAAGATAGATGACATATCAAATGTTTAAACTGAGAATATGTATCATTTTAAGGGAAAAATAAGTTGATTTTAAATTTTATGGCATCAACACATCTCAAAAAAGTTGGGACAAGGCCATGTTTACCACTGTGTGGCATCCCCTCTTCTTTTTATAACAGTCTGCAAACGTCTGGGGACTGAGGAGACAAGTTACTCAAGTTTAAGAATAGGAATGTTGTCCCGCTCTTGTCTAATACAGGCTTCTAGTTGCGCAACTGTCTTAGGTCTTCTTTGTCGCATCTTCCTCTTTATGATGCGCCAAATGTTTTCTATGGGTGAAAGATCTGGACTGCAGGCTGGCCATTTCAGTACCCGGATCCTTCTTCTACGCAGCCATGATGTTGTAATTGATGCAGTATGTGGTCTGGCATTGTCATGTTGGAAAATGCAAGGTCTTCCCTGAAAGAGACGACGTCTGGATGGGAGCATATGTTGTTCTAGAACTTGGATATACCTTTCAGCATTGATGGTGCTTTTCCAGATGTGTAAGCTGCCCATGCCACACGCACTCATGCAACCCCATACCATCAGAGATGCAGGCTTCTGAACTGAGTGCTGATAACAACTTGGGTTGTCTTTGTCCTCTTTAGTCCAGATGACATGGCGACCCAGTTTTCCAAAAAGAACTTCAAATTTTGATTCGTCTGACCACAGAACAGTTTTCCACTTTGCCACAGTCCATTTTAAATGAGCCTTGGCCCAGAGAAAACGCCTGCGCTTCTGGATCATGTTTAGATATGGCTTCTTTTTTGACCTATAGGTGGATTGTGTTCACCGACAATGTTTTCTGGAAGTATTCCTGAGCCCATGTTGTGATTTCTATTACAGTAGCATTCGTGTATGTGATGCAGTGCCATCTAAGGGCCCGAAGATCACGGGCATCCAGTATGGTTTTCCGGCCTTGACCCTTACGCACAGAGATTGTTCCAGATTCTCTGAATCTTTGGATTATATTATGCACTGTAAATGATGATAACTTCAAACTCTTTGCAATTTTTCTCTGAGAAACTCCTTACTGATATTGCTCAGTAAGGAGTTTCAGTAAAAAGAGCCCCTCAGAGTGGCAGTGTCTCTCAGAAGTCAAGATGGGCAGAGGATCACCAATTCCCCCAACAGTTCAGTTTTTGGTGATCCTCTGCCCATCTTGACTTCTGAGAGACACTGCCACTCTGAGAGGCTCTTTTTATACCCAATCATGTTGCCAGTTGACCTAATAAGTTGCAAATTGGTCCTCCAGCTGTTCCTTATATGTACATTTAACTTTTCCGGCCTCTTATTGCTACCTGTCCCAACTTTTTTGGAATGTGTAGCTCTCATGAAATCCAAAATGAGCCAATATTTGGCATGACATTTCAAAATGTCTCACTTTCAACATTTGATATGTTATCAATATTCTATTGTGAATAAAATATAAGTTTATGAGATTTGTAAATTATTGCATTCCTTTTTTATTCACAATTTGTACAGTGTCCGAACTTTTTTGGAATCGGGTTTGTACTTACAGGTAACTGATTACTGGAGACAAATGCAAGGAAGTTTTAAAAATGAACTTGTTACATTGTATGATAAAATATTTTTTACAGAATTATGATGCAGCTATGAAAAGGTTTGTATTGTTTCTCCTGTTTCTCTGTTGTTCTGAACTCAAACCCACAGCATCACTGATTCCTGAATGTTTTTCCAGAGTTTCCCAGTGTAGACCGCCGGATCCAGAGAACATTTCCGGAGTGCTGATCAATGTGTCAAAACACCTGAGCAACCTGAAGTTTACTGTGTTACAGAAGATGCAGAAAACTGTTGAATACAGTTGAATACAGTGAGTACAGAACACAACAATCAGTTCAGCTCCATCATGAGTTGTTTGTGTCGTTTCATGTTTGTGTCTGTCTCTTCAGCTCCTGTGACCTTTGACCCCAACACTGCTCACTGTAACCTCATGCTGTCTGATGATCTGACCAGTGTGAGATACAGCGACGAGGAACAGACACTTCCTGATAATCCAGAGAGATTCAACATGTTTGCGTGTGTTCTTGGCTCAGAGGGCTTTGACTCCGGGTCTCACTGCTGGGATGTTGAAGTCGGAGACAGTACAGGCTGGTTCCTCGGAGTGATGAATGAATCCGCTCAGAGGAGGAATAAAATATTCTCAAGGAGTGGAATCTGGCTGGTGGGGCATTTCTGTGGTGAATATAAAGCACATGTACCACCTCAATCACCAACTCTCCTCCCGGTGAAAGAGAAACTGCAGAGGATCAGAGTTCATCTGGATTGGGACAGTGGAAAGCTGTCGTTCTCTGACCCTCTTACCGGCACACACATACACTCTTTCACACACACATTTACTGAAAGATTATTTCCATTTTTCGGTGTTGGTTGTAACATTTCACCTTTGGTCATCTTGCCAGTAAATTTGCTAAAATCTTGCCCTCTTTTATTGGAGCTGTCTCACCCTCATCAGCCCTCTAGTATTTCTCACTTGGGAGTCACAATTGTGATTTTAGGTGGTCAAAACAGACGGAAGACAATAAGCATAACATTTATTAAAGGTACAATTTGTAAGATATTCGCAGTAAAATATCCAAAAACCACTTGGCTAGTGTTATATATTTTGTCCAGCTGATTACTAACAATATCTCTAATGTTTTCAACTACTTGTACATCATGAGAAAATTCCCATTCTAAACAGTGACACGGGGCAGTGCAGTCGCCTGTCAATGACGTCAGTTACCCTTTGTTACCGCCTTTACTGACGTAGAAACCACATGACAACAGTGTCGTGGGGTGGACAAATGCGGAAGTAGTGTCTAGCGTCCAGCAAACCACTAGCTTGCTTCAAGCAGTTCCTTATTTACTTCTTGCACGTTTTATGGTGGATTGTGTTACTTATTTATGGAACATAATTACTGTTTACCATCTGCCGCTGGTTCTGTCGACAAGGACAGCTCCCGTAAACGTAAGCGGACGGGCCAACCAAACGACCCAAGAAGAGTTTGGGACAAGAGGAGAGAAAGAGCGAGAATCAATATCGGTGTTGCATTTTCTAGATGGAGAGAGCTTCGCGACAAACTTCACCTAGAAAGAGATGCCGATCTCGCTTGTGTTTTACTCGACAGGTATCTTTACAGAAAACGTATGCCTTTATAACGATCAACACGATTAGTATTATGGGGCATACACGGCAAACGCGGGGCATCGCGTCTGATCCATAGTCTGATCGCGTCTTTGCATTGACTTTGTATGTAATCTACTCGCGCAAATCGTTGAAGTCGCGTTTGCTATGTATGCCCAATTATTGTTTGAATGTTCACGAGTGTATATATTTGTTGAACAAGTGGTAATCGTTTTCATATCATCTGACTAAACAGTAATCAATTAATTTGATAATTTACTGTCAAACTATATTTGCTGTATTGTATTGCAATATAGCATGACGCAATATGTTATGGTGGCATGTGAAAATTGTCTTTTTCAGACACTTACGAAATCCAGTATTGGATATATTTTGTTAGTTACTGTAGCAGCTACAGTGTAGTTATCATAATTTTACATCATAATCTCACAATAAAAATTGTGCTGTCAATACATATGATACATATGGTAAAGCGGAAGCAGCGCCGGCGACTGTCATAATAAAAGTCCCGCTGCTCGTGAGGCGTGTTGATCAATCGCTCCAGCGGCCTCGTTCAGCTCCCACAACACTCGGTCCTGCTCTGCTTCATACTACAGTAATGTTAATAATCGCATCCATTAACATGTTTTCTTCCCAAGTCCTATTGCACTGTCTGTTGAGGTGGAGACCACATGTCCCATGATTCCACACTCAAACTTGCCATCATCAAGCTACGCCTTTGTTTTGAATAGGCCTCTAGCGGACAAAATTATCACATACTGCACCTTTAATTTAAATGAAAGGAATGTACAATATTATCTTTCTATAATATTTATTCTTTAATATTTTAAGGGAATTTAATTATATTAAACATTACTCTTCTCTAAATTATTCACCATTTATATCTGTATAAAACAAACATTAGAAAAATATCTTTCATGTTATCTTTTTAATAGTTTTTAAGTTATAAATAAAGCAAGTTTTTAAAGGGACAGTTCACCCAAAAATGAAAATTATCCCATGATTTACTCACCCCAAAGCCATCCTAGGTGTATATGACTATCTTCTTTCAGATGAACACAATCGGAGATATATTTAAAAAATATCCTTAGTCCTCCAAGGTTTATAATGGTTGTGAATGGGGGGGCCTCTTTTTGAAGTCAAAAATAATTCATCCATCCATAAAGTAATCCATACGAGTCCAGTGGGTTAATAAATGACTTTTGAAGTGAAGCGATGCGGTTTTGTAAGAAAAATATCCATATTTAAAACTATAAATTCAAATAATTAGCTTCCGGTGGACGACCGTACGCAGAATGTGCAAGTCGACTTGCTCCAAATGAGTAACCCGCTGACGCGATGTATGACGCAGGATGTAGGAGTATTGTAAGCGTAGACGCCTCTCACGGTTCAAACAAATAAGTGTAACTAAGCTCCTCTTATATCAAAATCCTCCGCCATTTCTCTTTAAAAATGATTGTTTTAGACTTATAATCCGTGACCCATAATTTGTTTTTGCTCTATCCTCTGCGCCTCCGCGTTCGTCATTACGTTGTGCATCAGGTCAAAGGAAACTCTTCCGCCGCATAATGACGTTATTTGAATTTATAAAGTTTTAAATATGGATATTTTTCTTACAAAAACGCTGCGCTTCACTTCATAAGGCCTTGATTGACCTACTGGAGTCGTATGGATAAATTTTTTTTATGGATGGATGTATTGATTTTGACTTTAAAACCCGGCCCAAACCTTGGAGGACTAAGGATATTTTTAAATATATCTCTGATTGTACACCTAGGATGGCTTGAGGGTGAGTAAATCATGGGATAATTTTCATTTTTGGGTGAAATATCCCTTTAAAGAAAAAAATCCAATGCATGTAAGGCAGATTGGTGCCATCTAGTGAGAGAAATTAAGAAAATCCAGTGTTTAAATTATGAGAGAATAATTTATCATGGCTGATTTGTAGATTATACCCCAGAAATTTGCTTTGTATTTTCGTATTTCCCTTTAATTTCTTTGGCAGTCATTTTTGACTCCAAAAAGACTGAATTAGGATCCAATTCATGGAGTAATTATACCTTGTGTTTGCGTGTAGGGCTTCGTTGGGAAAAATACATCATTAGGACTGATTCAGCCTCTGGTACCTTGTTTTACTTTTATTGAAGTATAGGAAAGATTATCACCATATTCCTTGAAGTGCTTTATAACAAATTTGTATGTATAATTATGTAAAGGACACTATTAAAATGTCCATAAACTTTTTAAATGATCATTTATGGCTGTATTTAAAACCATAATCCTGCTTTTCTTTCGAAGTCCTTCCAAGCACCGCCCTCTGACCATTAGATTGACATGTAAAGTGACCAACCGCAGCTTCTCTTTTTCTTAACTCGATCGAATGACTGTCACGCAACGGCGTTCGCGCCTGCACCATTTTGGTAGGCAAAGCAGAACTCAAGAGCATGAGTAAATCAGTTTAAGCTTTTATTGTAAAATGGTGTCAACTTGTATTGTGCCGGGTTGCCGTAACCGCTCGTCAGATAGCAAAAAAGTGAGTTTTTTTCGAATACCGCGGGTGAGGACACATGAAGGAGAGGAAACTAGAGCACTTTGTGAAAGAAGACGGGCTACCTGGATAGCCAGAATAAACAAGAAAAAGATCTCAGACAGCTGCAGAGTGTGTTCGGATCACTTCATCCAAGGTAACCACAGGACGTGGGAAGTACTTTTTTGTTGTTGTTGTTATTACACAATAATTCAGATGAAGTTTATGTGAGCAGCAGATTTTAGCTTTGTTCTTGTTTTTCCTGTACATTGATAATATTAACCATTCGAGACTGCGTTAGAATGCTTTCTTGCTGTCATACATTTAACAACATAGTCTAGCCTTTTTTTATTCATTACATAATATATGAAAGCATTGTCACAGTCTAATTTGTACGTTTATTTTAGGTAGACCAAGTTACCATCACGATGAAACAAATCCCGACTGGGCACCGTCAGTAAAGTTGGGAGTTGAAGACACTTGCAGCCAATCAAACTTGAGCAGGTATCAGAAAACCAAAAAAAGACGACATATAAGAGAAGATGAGAAACTTGTAGCAGAGACCCTCCTTGAAGTAGCTACACAAGACACTGAAGAGCCTTGTATTAAAAAAGAGGAATGTGAGGTGAAGGCAAGTGCTACATGTGATCCAGTGACCTATAAGAGCTTGAACAATGAATGCCAGAGGCTGCACAGTGACCCGTGGGCAACAAAGCTGAACACCGCATGGGATGCCAGCACTATATCTGCATCACTGATATCCACAGACAGCGCTGAAGCTGAGGTGAGTTCATTCATTATCCGATTTTGTCTGAGGCGTTATCACCAAATCAAATCGGATCAAATCATTTTATATTCACACCACCATGAACACAAGTGTACAGTTGGTGAAATTCTTTGGTGCAATTGCCACAGCATGACAGTATGGATGACAAGTATAGGATATATACACAATAGACACAAGTCTCAAATACAGGTAGTAAACTATACACAATACAGTATGATACTATACACAGAGAATGACTTCTAGGTAAAAAAAAAAATGCAATAACATGATACATACTCACCTCTTTATATATAATATGTACAATATATTAACTTGTTGATTTCCTTCAGGAGAAGCTCAAAACTGAACTAAAATCCTTACGGGAGAAGTTGAGAATCTTTCAGGAATTTAAACAGACTTTGCATCAAACTGCAGAACATATTAAGGTCAGAATTTAACCATGTGATTTCAGGCTGTGCAACAATACTACTTTGGAAATATATTGACATATCCACCTTATTTTTCAGCATGAAAACTAAGCTATTCATTAGCCACTATGGGTAAATGTCTAGAACGATAACAAAGTGCAGTAAACTGTAAAAAAGCTGCTAATAAATTAAAATAATATGAAAACAAATACCAGTTTGAAATATCAAGCAACATAACAGACTATTTTTATACAGCTAAAAGAACTGTAAGTGGCTGACATGAAGCTTTGCACGTTCAATTTAGAAATTACTTTACCAGCTCTTGTTAAAAATAAGGTGGATAGATCATAGCTCACCCATTTCATATATATTTTTAAAATGTCTTTGATTCCAGATCCAGGCTAAATGCACTGAGAAGCAGATTAAGGAGAAATTTGTAAAACTTTATCAGTTTTTATCTAATGAAGAGGCGGGCAGGATAAAAGCACTGAAGGAGGAAGAAGAGCAAAAGAGTCAAATGATGAAGAAGAAGATTGAGAAGATGAACAGAGAGATTTCTTCTCTTTCTGCCACAATCACGGCTATAGAGGAGATGAAAGCTGAAGATGCTTTGTTCCTACAAGTATGAAGCATGTTTATTTACATACAGCGGATTCAATATACTGGAGAAAAATACGAAAAGGCAAAAATATTTTTTTTAAATGTATTTAATCTGTATTCCTGTTATTACAGAAATATGATGCAGCTATGAAAAGGTTTGTATTGTTTCTCCTGATTCTCTGTTGTTCTGAACTCAAACCCACAGCATCACTGATTCCTGAATGTTTTTCCAGAGTCTCCCAGTGTAGACCGCCGGATCCAGAGAACATTTCCGGAGTGCTGATCAATGTGTCAAAACATCTGAGCAACCTGAAGTTTACTGTGTTACAGAAGATGCAGAAAACTGTTGAATACAGTGAGTACAGAACACAACAATCAGTTCAGCTCCATCATAAGAGTCGTTTGTGTCGTTTCATGTTTGTGTCTGTCTCTTCAGCTCCTGTGACCTTTGACCCCAACACTGCTCACTGTAACCTCATGCTGTCTGATGATCTGACCAGTGTGAGATACAGCGACGAGGAACAGGCACTTCCTGATAATCCAGAGAGATTCGACATGTTTGCGTGTGTTCTTGGCTCTGAGGGCTTTGACTCCGGGTCTCACTGCTGGGATGTTGAAGTCGGAGACAGTACAGGCTGGTTCCTCGGAGTGATGAATGAATCCGCTCAGAGGAGGAATAAAATATTCTCAAGGAGTGGAATCTGGCTGGTGGGGCATTTCTGTGGTGAATATAAAGCACACGTACCACCTCAATCACCAACTCTCCTCCCGGTGAAAGAGAAACTGCAGAGGATCAGAGTTCATCTGGATTGGGACAGTGGAAAGCTGTCGTTCTCTGACCCTCTTACCGGCACACACATACACTCTTTCACACACACATTTACTGAAAGATTATTTCCATTTTTCGGTGTTGGCTGTAATATTTCTCCTCTACAGATCTTACCTGTAAAAATGACTCTAAAACAGTCCAATTAGTGGTGAAAATCTCTTTTTTCCTTTTTTTGATCTGTTTTAAAACTTTTTCAGTCAGATGTGAGAATGGTCCGCAGTGAATACAAGCATTAATTTTAATATTCTTGTTGCTGAGACAAATATGTACACATGTATATAGTTCATTATTAAGTTACATGACTGTAACCTTAATATCTCTACCTCATTCATTCATTCATATGTTGTGTTACAATAAAACTAAACTTTAAATTACTTTTTATGGCATTTTCAATCCACTTTTTAAATGCAATATGAAATATTTTCGCTCAGGGACAAAAAGGCGTCGCATGCGCACTGTCCATATTCTGACCAAGAACCGCCCATCAGACCGGAAGAAATCATGTGACCGACATGTAAAGCGACCAATCATGGTTCGATTTTAAAACTACAGTTCGTTTTTAGGGGGCGGGTAAATCTGAAATCGAAGATAATAATGGCTCAGGAGTCTCCGCAAAATGTTGTACAGACCAAACCGAAGAAAGTGGAAAATGGCTGTTTGCTTTGTGGTAGGGACTTCTATCCATCCAAATGTAATAAGCACCGACTGTATCACGGACACAAGTCTGAAAACAAAGCGGATCATACGGTTGTGTTGGAGGAATTAGTTGGCAAACTTCAGGACACGACTCTGGCCATCTGCGGCATATGCAGAACTCTGTTATTGAGGTACGATCGCGTGTCCAAAGATGCAGAGAGAATAAAATGTCTTATTAAAGATACGTGGAAGAAGATGAGAGAGAAACGATGTGCGGAGTCAACGCCTTCACTGGAGGTGAAGAGACGACGAGAACTGATGGACACAGAAGCATATGATGACAACAACACTGCATCCACTTCACTACATTCCACTGACACCGCTGCAGCCAAGGTCAGAACGCAGGAAACACTACGACCAATAATGATCAACTGCATTTTAGGCCAAAATACTATCTGCTTTAAACACGACTGTTGTGACTTTACTGTTGTTTGTTTGTTTATCTAATGCCATGTAAAATCCAGTGGCTGGGTCTTTCTCAAAGATCTTGTCAACAAAACTTTTTCATTGGTCTGATGTTTAGCAGTGTCAAATTCACGAATGAATTGTTTTTCTTAATCATATCTTTTAAATGATTTGATCGAACTGGTTCTCGATGATTGATTCGGTCATGAATTGAGCCAGTTCTAGCTGTTCTCGAGTCATCTCACTCATTCATTGAACCGAGAAAATATTGAGCATTTGGAGTGAATCGATTCATTTAGCGATTAAGCATAATATAAGTTACCTTAGCCTAATGGCAGAACTGTTGAGAAAGAAAACTTTATGGAAATATTCATACAAAACGTAGTGGTAATGTATTAAAGGGTTAGTTCACTTTCTAATGAAAATTAACCCAAGCTTTACTCACCCTCAAGCTATCCTAGGTGTCTATGACTTTCTTCTTTCTGATGAACACAGTCGGAGAAATATTAATAAATATCCTGATGCATCCGAGCTTTATAATGGCAGTGAGCGGGATCAACGAGTATGAGCTGAAGAAAGTGTCTCCGTCCACATCCATCCATCATAAACATACTCCACACGGCTCCGGGGGGGGTAAATAAAGACCTTCTGAAGCGAAACGGTGCATTTGTGTGAAAAAAAAAAAATCCATATTTAACAAGTTGTGAAGAAAAATATCTAGTTTCCGCCAGACCGCCTTCCGCATTCAACTTACGAAGAAAGTGTAAAACTCTTGCAGTTCAAAAAGCTTACGCTACACTCTACGGAAAATGCTTAACTGACGCAAAGCCAGCTAAAAAAAATTTCCGTAATTTGAATACGGAAGGCGGTCTGGCGGAAGCTAGATATTTTACTTCATAACTTGTTAAATATGGATTTTTTTTTTTTTTTTTTTTTTTTACACAAATGCATCGCTTCGCTTCAGAAGGACTTTATTAACCACCCGGAGCCGTGTGGAGTATGTTTATGATGGATGGAGGCACTTTCTTTAGCTCATATTCGTTGGTCCCGTTCACTGCTATTATAAAGCTTGGATGCATCAGGATATTTATTAATATTTCTCAGATTGTGTTCATCAGAAAGAAGAAAGTCATATACACCTAGGACGGCTTGAGAGTGAGTAAAGCTTGGGGTAATTTTCATTTTAAAGTGAACTAATCTTTTAAAACATGCAAAAAGCTTTTTTTTTTTTATCTGAAAGACTTAAAATAATTTTTGTATTGTTTAATGTAAATTATTTATGTTCTAAATTACGTGGTTTTTAGATTATTCATGTTTGCAACAAACTGAACTGGGGCATATATAATTACAATAAATAACCTTAAAAAACAAAAATCTGTATTGAGGGGAAAAAACTTAATAAACAGATAATATGGCACGTTGGGATGTCATGGGACCATGTGATGGCAATTACCCTATGATATAAAATAATCGCTGAATCTGTGTTTTATTCAGGTTCTTTGACCCACATATAAGTTTCATTTATTTGATATACTGGAGCTGGAAGCAGGCATTTTCATATTATCATGTTCTGTTGATTTCTTCCAGGAGAAACTTAAAGCAGCATTAAAACCACTGCAGGCAAAGCTGAGAATATTTCAGGAGTTTCAAAAGACTTCGCTTCAAACTGCAGAACATATTAAGGTAAGTATTTACTATGATATGAAGTTGTGAATCACCCCTACTTTGTAAAATGTATATATGTTTATGTTAGAATATAGACATTCATTAGTCTGATGACAATGTCAATGGTTTCAGTTTCAGGCTCAATACACAGAGAAATTGACCAAGGACGAGTTTGTGAAACTTCGCCAAAGTTTATGTAATGAAGAGGCGGCCAGGAAAAAAGAATTGAAGGAGGAAGAAGAGCAAAAGAGTCAGATGATGAGGAAGAAGATTGAGAAGATGAGCAGAGAGATTTCTTCTCTTTCTGCCACAATCACAGCTATAGAGGAGGAGATGAAAGCTGAAGATGCTTTATTCCTACAAGTATGAAGCATGTTTATTTACATACAGCGGATTCAATATACTGAAGACAGATACGAAAAGGGAAATATGCCCTTTTAAAAAATTTTTATTTAATCTGTATTTCTGTTATTACAGAAATATGATGCAGCTATGAAAAGGTTTGTATTGTTTCTCCTGTTTCTCTGTTGTTCTGAACTCAAACCCACAGCATCACTGATTCCTGAATGTTTTTCCAGAGTTTCCCAGTGTAGACCGCCGGATCCAGAGAACATTTCCGGAGTGCTGATCAATGTGTCAAAACATCTGAGCAACCTGAAGTTTACTGTGTTACAGAAGATGCAGAAAACTGTTGAATACAGTAAGTACAGAACACAACAATCAGTTCAGCTCCATCATGAGTTGTTTGTCGTTTCATGTTTGTGTCTGTCTCTTCAGCTCCTGTGACCTTTGACCCCAACACTGCTCACTGTAACCTCATGCTGTCTGATGATCTGACCAGTGTGAGATACAGCGACGAGGAACAGACACTTCCTGATAATCCAGAGAGATTCGACATGTTTGCGTGTGTTCTTGGCTCTGAGGGCTTTGACTCCGGGTCTCACTGCTGGGATGTTGAAGTCGGAGACAGTACAGGCTGGTTCCTCGGAGTGATGAATGAATCCGCTCAGAGGAGGAATAAAATATTCTCAAGGAGTGGAATCTGGCTGGTGGGGCATTTCTGTGGTGAATATAAAGCACATGTACCACCTCAATCACCAACTCTCCTCCCGGTGAAAGAGAAACTGCAGAGGATCAGAGTTCATCTGGATTGGGACAGTGGAAAGCTGTCGTTCTCTGACCCTCTTACCGGCACACACATACACTCTTTCACACACACATTTACTGAAAGATTATTTCCATTTTTCGGTGTTGGCTGTAATATTTCTCCTCTACAGATCTTACCTGTAAAAATGACTCTAAAACAGTCCAATTAGTGGTGAAAATCTCTTTTTCAGTATTTTGACTTTTTCAGTCAGATCTGAGAATGGTCCGCAGTGAATACAAGCATTAATTTCAATATTCTTTTGCTGAGACAAACTTGTACAAATGTAGTTCACCATTACATGACTGTAACCTTAATATCTCTACCTCATTCTTACATTCATTTGTTGTTTTAAAATAAATCTAAACTTTAAATTACTTTTGATGGCATTTTTAAATCCACTTTTTAAATGCAATATGAGATATTTTTGCTGAGGGACAAAAAGGCATTGCATATTCTGACAAAGAACCGGCCACTTAGACAGGAAGAAATCTTGTGACTGACATGTAAAGCGACCAATCATGGTTCGCTTTTAAAACTACAGTTCGTTTTTAAGGGCGGGTAATCGTAAATTTTTATTCTTATTCTCGTCACTTCATAACATAAATGTTGAACCACTGCAGTCATGTTGACTATTTTAGCAATGTCTTTACTACCTTTCTGGACCTTGATTGTGGTAATTACGTTGCTTTCTATGGGAGATTGAAAAAAAACAAACCTCTCGGATTTCATCAAAAATATCTTAATTTGTGTTCCAAAGATGAACGAATGTCTTACGGGTTTGGAACGACTTGAGGGTGAGCAATTAATGACAGAAATTTCATTTTTTGGGGAAACTCAATTAAAGGGTTAGTTCACCCAAAAATGGAAATTATGTTATTAATGACCCACCCTCATATCGTTCCAAACCCGTAAGACCTCCGTTCATCTTCGGAACACAGTTTAAGATATTTTAGATTTAGTCCGAGAGCTTTCTGTCCCTCCGTTGAAAGTGTATGTACGGTATACTGTCCATGTCCAGAAAGGTAATAAAAACATCATCAAAGTAGTCCATGTGACATCAGTGGGTTAGTTAGAATTTTTTGAAGCATCGAATATACATTTTGGTCCAAAAATAACAAAAACTACGACTTTATTCAGCATTGTCTTCTCTTCCGGGTCTGTTGTCAATCCGCGTTCACGACTCCACAGTGACGCTGCTGACGTAAGGACACATGCACAATTACACACCATTTAAAAAAATATAGCAATACCAAAATACAAACACTGAGTGCTTCTCAATATCCCTCCTCGTTTCCTCACTCCTCCGTCCTCCATCCTATGACCCGGAAACCAATCAAGCTCAGCCATCTTGAAGGACATCTCAATTCTCTAATTGCACCGCGAGGAACGAGGAGTGAGGAGGCTTCCCGAGGAGTTATGAGCGAGGATACAGAGGTGCATCCTTTGCGGAAGTCTTTATAGTCGAAACGTGACGCACGCATAAATTCTCCTCCCCCTTCGTATCTGTCACAATAATTTAAATGTATGCTTTAATGTATGCAGTTTAAATAAACTTTGCATCTCACATATTTCAACGGGTCATCTTGCTTTATTAATATTTATTATATATTTTTTAAATAACCAAACTTTAACAACATATGGGTAGATCCCTCGAGTGCAGCTGATGACGCTTTAAAGTGACGCTAAAGGGAGAGAGGATATATCATTTCACTTGATTAAATTCCTCCGTCTTCGCATCTTTTCCTTGCATCCTTCTCTCGCATCCTGAAAGGGTGGAGCTAAGACGCGAGGAAAGGAAGCGAGGAGAGGAAACGAGGGTGCACAAATAAGAATTGAGAAGCACCCAATGTAGAATAGCTTGAATACAGCGTGCGTCTCCCTCAGACTGTAAACGAAGCTCGGGCGCACCAGATAACACGTCACTGTGGAGTCGTGAACGCGGATTGACAACAGACCCGGAAGAGAAGACAATGCTGAATAAAGTCGTAGTTTTTGTTATTTTTGGACCAAAATGTATTTTCGATGCTTCTAAAAATTCTAACTAACCCACTGATGTCACATGGACTACTTTGATGATGTTTTTATTACCTTTCTGGACATGGACAGTGCACCGTACATACATTTTCAATGGAGGGACAGAAAGCTCTCGGACTAAATCTGAAATATCTTAAACTGTGTTCCGAAGATGAACGGAGGTCTTACGGGTTTGGAACGACATGAGGTTGAGTCATTAATGACATAATTTCCATTTTTGGGTGAACTAACCCTTTAATTGATTCACTGGGGTCGTGTGGATTACGGTCACTTTGCGTGGTTTTTGAAGCATCAACTTTGATGGACCCATACGCCTGCATTATATGGACTTGAGATCGATTATTTTTCTAAACATCTTCGTTTGTGTTTATATATGTATTGACATGCGTATCTGAGACGGGATAAGGAGTAAATGATAAGATCATTTCTTGGGTGGAGTATCACTTTTCACTTTTTTTTCCATGTTGAACATTTTGCCTCAAAGAATCTCCTTCCTGAGAAAGGGAAAATCAGTCATTTTTTTGTAGACATAGATATTAAATGTACCAACACCTTACAGCTACACCAAATATTTGAAGGTCTAATGCCTCATGATTCCTTAATTAAAAAAATACAAAATATACCAATGGAATATAAAATATAAAACAGAACAGCTTGTGATACATATAACTGAAGCAAATGCGTAAGCTATTGATCACGTTCAGGTTAGTTGATTCAGATTTTTGACTAATGATTAGATCCGTTATGAAGGCAACACCAGTTGAACTGAATTTCCATTACTTTTCTAGTCATTTGTGATGACTGGATTTTTAAAATGATTTTATCGAGATCGCACTCACAGCACTGTAATTATTATTTAAAACTTAAAACTGTTTTTGTTAATTGAAATAAAGCTGAAATAAATATATAGAAAATAAAATTATAAATTAAAAACCTAGTTAAAAAGACAAAAGTTAATAACAGAATTACCAAAACTTAAACTAAAAATGAAAACTGAAAATGAAAACATTCAATACTAATAGTATATAAATAATTTTCTAATAACTGACTCACAGAGAGTAATTTCTTTGTGATGAAATATTTTAGAGCTAATTTTATATTCAGCAGAAAAATGTCCATGTCTTTTTAGATTTTATTCATCCAGACTCTTAAGGACTGTGGACACCCTGAATAATCAACAGCATTTTAATTAAAATATTTTATTTATTTTGCACAGTTGCATTTTTCAGAATTACTATTACATTAAAATTGACAGAATCACTGATTAACGTGTTTCAAGCTAGCGCTTCAAACTTGTTACACGTTACACATGAAAGTCCATATCCTTGGTCTTACTGACACAATGTTTCTTTCCTCCTCTCGTATTTCATCTTTTCTCTCATATCAAACTCACTCAGTGGAGATCTGCAGTAGAGGGGTGCTGATCTCGCTGGACTGATAACTGCTGGTGACTCTCAATAGGCAGCTGAGCAGCATGTCTTTGGCCCGTGCCGTCTCCATGTTCTGTTCACGACTCAGCTGGAGGGTCATTTGGTCCAAGCTGGTCTGCAGTAACTCAGAGGCCATGACCGGCCCTGTCGCTGTGGGTCCCTCGGTCAGGTGCTGCCTGTACAGCTCCAGAAGCTTCTGTTCCAGGTATCCGTTGAGCTGTGAGTTAGAAAGGGGCTGGCCGAACTGCATAAGAGAGGGACGTTCACGCCCGCTTTCTTCTCTCCAGCGCCTCGAGCCCCTGTACTCGTGGACAAGAGGAGGCAGGAGGGAGGGTGAGGGGACATCTCCAGACAGAAGAAAGGGCCCAGGCTGGGGGTCCTGAATGTGATTTCCCTGTACGTCCCCTGCACTAGGACTGAGCGGCAGCACCTGGCCACCAGCAATGTGTAAATCACTGTAATGCTGACAAATGCTGTGGCAGCTCGAAGGCACTAAAAAGGCCTCTGCTTCTGGGGTGTCTGCCTGCCTGGGGATATCCACACCTAAGGCGTGTTGCCATCCTGCCGCAAGGGCGGTAGAGGAAAGGTGAGCATCGCTCTGCTGGGTCTTGGTCTGGGTCGTATTAGCGTGCGTTTCTAGAGGTGAGTGGACGGGGGTTTGTGCTGAGAGGGAATGAGTCAGCGGAGACGATGATGGTACTGCGACTGTGCCACATGTAGGAGGATTTACACACTCAGGTTCAGCTTCATACACCAAACTCCACAGCTTACCTTCACACAGCATCTACAGTAAACATACACAGAAGTTTAAGACACTAAACCATTTAGAAAAGGAGTTTCAAACCCAAATGATCTAGAGTTCAAATGTTTGGGGTCAGTAAAGAATGAAATAAATTTTAAGCAAGGATGCATTGAGTTGATCAAAAGTGACAGTAAAGACTTTTACATTGTTTAAAAAAATAATACTTTTTTAATAAATGCTGTTCTTTTGAGCTTTCTATTCATCGACGATTCCTGAAAAAAATGTATCACACTTTCCACAAAAATATTAAGCAGCACAAGCACAAGTTTTAACATTGATAATAATAGGAAATGTTTGAGCACCAAATCAGCATATTAGAATGATTTCTGAAGGATCATGTGACACTGAAGACTGGAGTAATAATGCTGAAAATTCAGTTGCGTTTTAAAATATATTCAAATAGAAAAGTTATTTTAAATTGTAATAATATTTCATAATACTAGTTTTTACGATCAAATAAATGCAGCCTTGGTGAGCAAAAGTGATTTTTTTTCTAAAACATTCAAAAATCTTACTGATCCCAAACATTTGAAGTGTATACCTAAATACATAAATAAACAAATGTAATTAAACTATATAAACTCTAAAACTAAATACATGTTTTTATTTAAATATATTTAGGGATAAACTATTAACACATGAGGGAACATATGAAATATTAAAGTCAAATTTGGCCCATGGGCCAGTTATACCAGTGGACCCCAACATTTAATTTCAGTAACAATCTAATATTATTGCTTAGTCCGCCTCACATCACCCACAGAATATAAAATGATTTGGAGTAATTTTTCTACATCATCATCTTCCACAATTTACAGTGATTGTCATTACCCAATACTTAAGATCAACAAATGAGACTCCAGCTAGAATGTGGAAGACGAAAGTTGTGCCATTACCCAATGTCCCAGACTACCGTAGAAAGAAAGTTCCCCAAAGCTTACCTTTTTTCTACTGAAGAATCTCTGAATATTGAGCTGAGGAGGTTCTGTGTGGTTCTGTCTCCAGAGTCTCAGCAGTTTTTAAGCACTGCTGTATAGGGTTGTATTTCATTGTAAGTGAAAGTTGTTCTTCAGTTTTATGCTCCAATGAGGGAGGAAGTGAAAGTGTGGTGTAAATTTGGAACCACATTTTTGTGCATTCATGCATGCTGCTTTGTCATGATACAAGCTTGTCATATTATTTAAAGGGTTAGTTCACCCAAAAATGAAAATAATGTCATTAATTACTCACCCTCATACCGTTCCACACCTGTAAGACCTTCATTCATCTTCGGAACACAAATTAAGATATTTTTGTTGAAATCCGATGGCTCAGTGAGGCCTGCATAGCCAGCAATGACATTTCATCTCTCAAGATCCATTAATGTACTAAAAACATATCAGTTCATGTGAGCACAGTGGTTCAATATTTATGTTATAAAGCGACGGGAATATTTTTGGTGTCGCCAAAAAAAACAAAATAACGAATTATATAGTGATGGCCGATTTCAAAACACTGCTTCATGAAGCTTCGGAGCGTTATGAATCTTGTGTCGAATCATGATTCGGATCGCGTGTCACACCGCCAAACTGCTGAAATCACATGACTTTGGCGCAGTGTTTTGAAATCGCACCAAAAATATTCTCGTCGCTTTATAATATTAATATTGAACCACTGTACTCACATGAACTGATTTAAATATGTTTTTAGTACATTAATGGATCTTGACAGAGGAAATGTCATTGCTGGCTATGCAGGCCTCACTGAGTCATCGGATTTCAACAAAAATATCTTAATTTGTGTTCCAAAGATTAACGAAGGTCTTACAGGTGTGGAACGGCATGAGGGTGAGTAATAAATTACATTATTTTCATTTTTGGGTGAACTATTTAATAGACATGAATGAGCTGTTCCTTGAATTTGTGGTGTGCCATTAGCCATGACCATATGAGTATTTCCACAGCATCTCAGAGGAGCACACCCCACTCTCTTTGCTATGTTTCCCCTAACGTAGGAAGAGGGGGTCAATTTCCCTAATGGAGATTATATTAAGTTATATTATATAACTTATAAATATATGAAACATAACAGCTATGTCAGTTATATACAGCTCTGGAAAAAATTAAGAGACCACTTTACATTGATTTCTGAACTTGGAGTGGTCTCTTAATTTTTTCCAGAGCTGTATTTATTTCTGGTGAATAAAAGAACTGTCTGTGCTACCCTGTTGTGGGTATTTACTGGTACATTGTTAAACTCTTAAACTCTCTCACACTTCATGCAGCTGTTGTATGTTGCAGTTTCTTTAGAATGAAAAACAAAATTTCTTCAAACATCAAAGTTCACACCTGCAGCTGTTTGGATTCTTATGTAACAGCGAATCTTCATTTCCTCATTGAAACCAAATAATCCAATTCCAGTGTAATTGAAACCACTTGTAGACGTGTAGATTGAACACACCTCGTAGTCTGTGTAGCGCTAGTTAATCGCCGAAAGGGTTAGTGACAAAATGCTGCATCACCTACATTCATTATTCATGTGATAATCTGTATAGTAAAAAGAAAGATGACCTGATAAACCAACAAACAAGTGAAAAAGCACAAACTTAACATTTCTACTGGGCTTTAGGCTATTTCTCACAGTATCAGACAGAAATTCTGATCACAAAGTCAAATTTTCTGCCATTTTAAGGTGTATAGTGTCCTGTGGAGAGTGCCATGCCATTGTTTATTTCAAATAACCCACCTAAAAAAAAAGAATAAGGTGCAGTTTAAACCAGACTTTATGCTAAGGTATTAAAAGTAAAAAAAAAAAAATTAAATCAAAGGGTCAGAGAGAGGGATAAAACAACTAAATTATGACTATATAATATAACATGACTATATGTATAGGACCTCAGGAAAAAAAATAATATGATGACCACACAACTCCCAGAGTCCACCCAATACCCCACCAGAAACTTTAGCCATCCTGTCGTAGTGGCTCTATAGCTCCAGTGTCTGACTCATTGGTTGAATATGAACACATGGTCTTCCTGAGACCCAGTAATTCATTATTCTTTTTAACAAATTTTGATCATTTATCTGAGACTATACATATATCTCAGACGTATCCACTGGCCATTTTGCAAAAATGTGATGGTATTGCCAAATCTTTTTCTTTTTGCAGATTCAGGAAACACAAGTTCTTTTGTGATGTTTCCATCATGTCAACCAAGAAAACGTAAAAATTTAGCATGGTAACCACGAATTAGGTAGACATTGGGTTCTTTATTTATATTAAAAAGAAGTTTGTATTAATACCTCTTGATTTTATATGTGGGTCAAATACGAGTTTATTTTTCATTTCCCATCTTTTATCTATATTTTCAGTTACATATTGTCAATGTTAAATATGTTCAGATTTATAGGATATTTAGCAAGAAAGTAAATAGAATATAATATCAAACTGCAATTTAGTCTTTTTTTTAATCTTACATTATGACAGCGACAGTCCACCCGCAACACCCTGAAATTAAGTGAACATACATACCACACTGAGATTAAATAATTTATGAATAAGAAAATGCATCTAATGTTATGCAACATATGCATCATAGGGCTAACTGTGATGGCCAGCACATGTGTGTAGCCCAATATGTCCCAGGTTGATTAATTATTCATTTGTGAGTGTACAGTTACAAGCGCACCGTTGCCATGGCTGCGTTAGAAACTACCATGACTTCTTTCATACGGATGAGAAATGGTCATCGCCTGTGATATGTCATTAACGAGTTTGGCTTAAAACAGGAGTTCAGCACCATGGACAAGATCAACCAACAAAACTCCATAAAGACATAAAGTTTCGCGCGTGGTGCAGTTTGGAGAGGGATGTGGAGAAACAAAACAGGCTGACTGTCATCAATAAAATAATTATATAGAGTCCGGTTACTAAACAAGCAAGCTAGTAAGTCGTTTATTTTACTATTTTTACGCGACTAACAGTATAAAGTGTCTTGACCAAGGGCACAATGGTGATAGAACCCTCGTGCGGTTTGAACCAACATCATTTCAGTCATCAGCCCGGATATTTAACCACTAAACGACAGCACCCAGACACCGACTGTGATGTTTAAGAAAATCAACGCAGTTTTCCGCCCGAACCATCTTGGGCCTCACTCACGGGACAGGTTCAGGTCCAATGAGGACTACCACAGCGCATGCACCGTGAAACTGGTCCGGAGCACGTCGATGCTCGTGGTCGGGGAGAGCAGTCGCGCGCAGCAGGACTCCACACTGAAGCGGAGCGTGAGCGCCGTGAGTGTCCAGTCCAGCACGGCCCTGTACTACTACCAGAGTCGAGAGGACCGAGTATGGCTCTATTCCCAGAACCAGAACTGCTTAGAGTACTTACAGGAACTGGTCGCGCTCAGGCGTCAGTACACCAAGAGCATCAATGACCTCAAGAACGGCGAACGTAAAGAGACCGTGTCCCGCAAGAAGAACCCCGCACCCAAGCCACCGCAAAACAGAGCTGCACAGGTGAGATGCAACAAGGCAAGGTTCAGTATGTTAAATCCTTATGGAAAAAGTAGAGAACATTATTAGGGCAAAGTAAGGTAAGTTGTGCTAAATTGTCTGAAATCTATAGGGCCATAAACACGCACTTCACCTCTTCATGACTGCGTTAAAATATGAAGATGAATTAGAGAAAAAGTCGAATCTAGCATATTATTTAGTTAAAGATATCCAGAATCTGGCCATGAGGAGGTTTAATATTCAGAATATTTCAATGCAGTCTGAACTAAAAGGATTAGGAAAATGTTGTTGCAGTTCCCTAAACCTTCCCTACACCCTAAACTGTGTGACTGAAAATCCTTGATAATTCTCTTTGAAAAGCAGGATTGTGTGAACAGGCTTTTAATTTTAAAGGGTTAGTTCACCCAAAAATGAAATTTCTGTCATTAATTACTCACCCTCATGTCATTCCACAACCCATAAGGCCTTCGTTCATCTTCAGAACACAAATTAAGATATTTTTGATGAAATCCGAGAGGTATAAGACTTGTCCATTGATAGCAATTTAAACACCACTTTCAAGGTCGTTAAAAGTAGACATGACTACAGTGGTTCAACTTTAATTCTATGAAGTGACGAGAATACTGTGTGCAAAAAACAAACAAAAATAACGACTTTATTCAACAATATCTACTCTTCTGTGTCATTCTCCTACGCTGTTTACGTTCAGCGCTTCCAGGTTCTACGTCAGAACGCCGGCTCAGTATTGGCCAACGCTGTTCACGTGAGCAGCATGACGCATTTGTGTGATGCTGACGCAGGAGCCGGCTAATGAGTCTGCGTTCTGACGTAGAACCTGGAAGTGCTGAATGTAAACAGCGTAGAAAAATGACACAGAAGAGAAGATATTGTTGAATAAAGTCGTTATTTTTGTTTTTGCACACAAAAAGTATTCTCATCACTTCATAAATTTAATGTTGAACCACTGTAGTCACGTCGATTTTTTTAACAATGTCTTTAGTACCTTTCTGGACCTTGAAAGTGGTGGTTAAATTGCTGTCTATGGAGGAGTGGGACAGTTCTCGGATTTCATCAAAAATATCTTAATTTGTGTTCTGAAGATGAATGAAGGTCTTACGAGTTTGGAACGACATGAGGGTGACAGAATTTTCATTTTTGGGTGAACTAACCCTTTAAGGAGGCACAATAGTTTTGGTTTGGTCCTTTATCAGTAGTTCTAAGAATAAGAAAAACCTTTAAGAAAACCATGCTAAGGAAATTACTGTTTGAATCAGCAATGCAACTTACAATCTGCATACTACACATCATCATTTGTATTTCAAAGACTTCACGGCCTGAACCTTCTGCTCCACCAATCCCAAATGAGGAAGACACACTCCAGTTCTTTGATGCAGTCATTGCAAGCTGTGACCCAGAACCCAGTCGAAAACCACATGTGGACAACGGGCATGCAGACGTGGACTTCATAGGTGAGTGTGGTGCCTATCTTTACCTTTAAATTGTAGCATACTCCAAAGTACTCTAAAGGCAGCACTGAAGATGGAATTGTGGGATGTTGTACTTTATAGATCTTGATAGAAACCTTGGTCAACTATATTGTAATTTTGTGAAACTTCAGGAAACAAAACAAAACAAAGTTTCAGCCATCAGTTTTTTTTTATTGTTTTATGTCTGATTCTCTCCCTCCTCCAATTTTAATGTTTTCTAGTGGCAACCAGTACCAGTGAGCATGACCTTCACTCTAACTGGGTGCTTCGAGACCCTCGTCGAATCTCCATGATGGAGTCACAGCCCAAAAATTCAGATATCAGTCACGGGCAAGCGGCCCAGCGGAAGGGAGACATGGGAAGCACAGGCAGCAGGAGACGTCTGCAACGAAACCCTATCCACCTGCCAAAAGTGGTAGAGAGTGCCTTTCAGACTCTGCGCTTCAAACCCAAGCTCAAGAAGAAAGACTAGCTGCTTAAGCAACAGCTGTTATTCCACTGTTTGTGCCCAGAGGACAACTAAATCTTCACTGTTTGTGTGATCAAGTTGGACCTGGTAGAGGACTTGAGCTCTGTGACACAATGTCAGTGCTTACTCACTGCCTGAGCTTCATAAATTATCCACAGCAGATTAGAATATCTTTTTCAGTAGCTCTTGATAGCAAATGCTTAAGGCCATCAGCAGAGCGTAACCACTCTGCTTGATGTGGATTCATCCTGCGCACTGATTCCAGACAGAGCAACTGGAATTTCCTTTTCACAGTAACTCAGATCTGAGGATCACCTATCTGATGAACCAGTCAGATATCAGACAGGGATCAGACATCAGACAGGGATCAGACATATGAATGATCCAAAACACATCAAGGCCAAGGGGCCAGCTATGTACTGCCTAGTTACAGTAAGTGAGAAGAATTTATTAACCAAATGCAAAACTGATACCTGTATTTTCCACATTTGTTAAATCTAATCTAATACAGTAAAACTTTATATGACATCCCTCAAGCTGGTAGGTGCCTTCGTTGGTAGGTTTGTACGTTCTTTTTTTTATGAATGTTTATGATGATTTGTGATTATCTGCAAGTATATCAATAATCAAGAAAAGAATGCTAAATCGTGTTAAGTACTTGAACTAGTTTAAGTGATGTATTTCTACTATTGAGACTGTTTTTTTAGCCTTAAAACCTATAAAGAGGAACTAGACATGTGTGAATTCAGAGCTAAATAGGGCTGGTTTCTTTTTTGAAAAAGGGAAGCAGGAATTGGGTTTTACCCTTTCAACACCAAACCAGGTGCAATGAGACTTTATCAACAAATAATAGAGAACAAAGTTGTAGCAAGTTAACTACATACAACTGAAGTTATCCTACATCATGGGCCAAAGAAGAATGTGTTATACACATACACTACCATTTAAATGTATGGGGTTAGTAAGATTTTTTTTAAATAATTTAATATATTGAGAATGTATTAAATTGATCAAAAGTGACAATAAACATTACATTATTACTACAAATTGCTATTTCAAATAAATGCTGTCATTGTGAACTTTCTATTCATCCTGACCACAAAAATATTTATAACATAAATAATATTGATATATTTATAAATATTTATACATAACAGCACAACTGTTTTCAACACTGATAATATGAAGAAATGTTTCTTGAGCAGCAAATCAGCATATTAGGAGGATCATGTGACACTGAAGACTGGAGCAATGGCTGCTGAAAATTCAGCTTGCCATCACAAATGAATTACATTTGAAAATATATTAAAATAGAAAACTGTTGTTTTAAATTGTAATATTTCACTAAAATACCTATTACGGTATTTTGATCAAATAAATGCAGCATTGGTGAGGATAAGAGACTTTCAAAAACGTGAAAAAAATCTTACCCACCACAAACTTTTGAATGTACTGTATATCATTGTATTAAAGGGTTAGTTCACCCAAAAATGACATTCTGTTATTAATTATTCGCCCTCATGTCATTCCAAACCTGCTAGACCTTCGTTCATCTTCGGAACATCTTTCTGATCCCCAATAGAAAGCAACGTAATTACCACATTCAAAGTCCAGAAAAGTAGTAAAGACATTGTTCAAAAAGTCCACATGACTACAGAGGTCCACCCTAATGTTATGAAGCGACGAGAATACTTTTTGTGCACAAAAACAAAAAAATTACTTTATTCAACAATTTCTTCTCTTCCCTGTCAGTCTCCTACACTGTTTACATTTTGTCAGCGTTCTGACGTAGAACCTGGAAGCGCTGCACTGTCTATACAACATAAACAGTGTAGGAGACTGACAGGGAAGAGAAGATTTTTTAATAAAGTCGTTTTTTTTGTTTTTGCGCACAAAATATATTCTCGTCACTTCATATCATTAAGGTTGAACCGCTGTGGTCATGTAGACTATTTAAAGGATTAGTTCACTCTCAAATGAAAATTAGCTCAAGCTTTACTCACACTCAAGCCATCCTAGGTGTATATGACTTTCTTCTTTCTGATGAACACAATCGGAGAAATATTAATAAATATCCTGATGCATCCAAGCTTTATAATGGTAGTGAAGAAAGTGCCTCCATCCACATACATCCATCATAAACATACTCCACATGGCTCCGGGGGGTTAATAAAGGCCTTCTGAAGCGATGTGTTTGTGAAAAAAAAAATCCATATTTAACAAGTTATGAAGTAAAATATCTAGCTTCCGCCAGAGCGCCTTCCGTATTCTACTTAGGAAAAAGGTGTAAAAGTCTCACAGTTTAAAAAGTTTATACTCCATCCTAAGCCCTCCCAATTCAACCTACGGAAAAAGCTTAACTGAAGTGACGCCAGTTACGTTTTTTTGTTTTTTTTTGTAATTTAAATACGGAAGGCGGTCTGGTGGAAGCTAGATATTTTACTTCATAACTTGTTAAATATGGATATATTTTTTTGTTACACAAACACATCGCTTCGCTTCAGAAGGCCTTTATTAACACTCCGGAGCCGTGTGGAGTATGTTTATGATGGATGGATGTGGATGGAGACACTTCCTTCAGCTCATACTCGTAGATCCCACTCACTGCCATTCTAAAGCTTGGATGCATCAGGATATTTATTATTATTTCTCCGATTGTGTTCATCAGAAAGAAGAAAGTCATATACACCTAGGATGGCTTGAGGGTGAGTAAAGTTTGGGGTAATTTTCATTTGAAAGTGAACTAATCCTTTAACAATGTCTTTACTACTTTTCTGAACCTTTAATGTGGTAATTATGTTGCTTTCTATGGGGGATAAAAAAACCTCTCAGCATCAAAAATATCTTAATGTGTGTTCCGAAGATGAACGAAGGTGTTACAGGTGTGGAACGACATGAGGTTGAGTAATTAATGACATAAATTTCATTTTTGGGTTAACTAACCCTTTAAGTACAACACATGGTGAGCAGCAAATAAATGAAACAATAGAGCAGAAATTATTTTCTAATAACTTTATTAACAAAAATGTTTTGACACAAACAAACACTCACTCAGTTCTTCTCTTGTTTGACTTTGGGACTGAAGAACGTTGCNATTTTCTGAACCTTTAATGTGGTAATTATTTTGCTTTCTATGGGGGATAAAAAAAACTCTCCGGAACACAAATTAAGATATTTTTGATGCTAAGATGAACAAAGGTTTTACAAGTGTGGAACGACATGAGGTTGAGTAATTAATGACATAAATTTCATTTTTGGGTTAACTAACCCTTTAAGTACAACACATGGTGAGCAGCAAATAAATGAAACAATAGAGCAGAAATTATTTTCTAATAACTTTATTAACAAAAATGTTTTGACACAAACAAACACTCACTCAGTTCTTCTCTTGTTTGACTTTGGGACTGAAGAACGTTGCCAAGCTTTTCATGCCCGTTTTGTCTACTTTGGCAAGATTCTTCTGAGCTGCAGTCATCTTCTTCGGTGGCTGAGATAAAAGAGCATATTTAAAATATTACAATTATCAAATTGTAGTACATTAGCTAAAATTAACCAGGAAACATACATTTACAACTAGGGGTGTAACAATATATCATGTCACAATTTATCGCAATACAAAAAAATGAAACAATATCGTATTGTGGATAGTGACAATGTGTTGTGCATAGTTCACCCAAAATGAAAATTCAGAGAAAAAAATTCAAGTTTACAGAGTTTTAGTGTCAGTACTACATTAAACTACTATATATAATGTTGAATATAATGTATAATAATGCAATGGGGGAATATTTGTGGGTCCTGATAATGCCAAATGTCTTATGCGACCAGTAAAAAGAGGCCTACATTATTTTAAATACATCTAGTCAGTGACAGAGCGCAAGCATATTCATCTAAAATAAATCTGTTTCAGCTTCAGAACCATGAATATTTTTATTCTGGTGTCACCATTATCCTGTGCATTAGGTTACCTGCACCAAGTCCAAGCCTATAAATTTCCTACCCCAATGTAATACCAAATTTAGCATTTTAATTAACAGTACATTTTTTGTTAACCTTTTAGCATATGTCTTGGAATATCGCAATAATATCGTATCGTGAGTTCAGTATCATGATATGTATCGAATCGTGACACGAGGGTATCGTTACACCCCTATTTACAACCAATGATATCTGAAGCATGAACTGCTGAATGATTTTTTTAGACACAGACAGAGAGAAAAAGAAAAAAGATCTGCAGTAGTGCGTCATGCTGTTTTTTTCAATGTCTGCATCATTAATCCCATCACCACAGTGTTTGTGATTCTAACTCACTTTTCGTGCAAAATCGGCACTGTTGAACTTGGTGTAGTCTTCTCCAGCCTCTACTGGTTTATCTGACAGTTTCCGTTTCTATCAAATGCAAGACAGCAGTCAGAAAAACCAGGCCACCAAAAGATCTTTTTGAATCAAAGTGAACTGCATTCAGAAACAAAGCATTCATGATGCTTCTTGAAGCAATAGCAAAAGCTGACTGAGTTTGAGAAGAAATAGGAATCAGAAAACAAATGATGACAAAATTACAAGCAGATATGATTAACATTGCATAAAATCAAGTAAAGCGAGACCAGACATAATTTAAGTATTAAAATTCAAGCATGGCGGTAATATAAAAATATTTGGTATTTCAAGCAGAAAGATTACCTTAGAAGGTGGCTCTGTCTCTTTAGGGCTGGATATCTCTGGCAACCTTGAAACATGAGAGAATAATTGTGACTATATGGATAACAAAGGTAAAAATGTGAATGACATAGTCTGGCAATTCCCTGTTTGTGAGGACAAGTTTGTAAGGTGATGTGAGCGACGAGTACATGAAAACAAGTGTATGTGTACATACTGCAAATGCTTGAGAAGATCTTTGCTCAGGTCTTCACTGATGTACTCTGATATGAGGCCATGCGCGTAACGTAAGTAGTCCTCTAAAAACACAACAAATACCATTACTTTAGCAAACCGTGCATACAAGCAAGATCCGTCCCTATTTATTCATCCTTTTTTTTTTTTACCTTCAGTAGCATCTTCCTGTTTTACCCTGACAAATGTGCTGGACTTCACTCCTCCGCCCACAGATATGTTGCTCTTTTTGAGTGTGCTTACTGTCCGCTGAACCTGAAAGATTTTTTCAAGAATTTTTCTTTTCAAATAGGGTTAAGTTTAGGGTCATGCTTATTATTGAACTGGGTTCTTGTATCACCAAAGTTCAAAATTGCATGAACCTTTTTCTTAAGCCACTCCAAGGTCTTCTCATGGTTATATCTGTGAAACTTCTGACTGCCAGCCTCTGAAAAATAGGATTACATTTTTATATATTGGGAACAAAATGTGGACATCATACAGTATCTGTAAATGATTTGGCACTACATACGTGCCTACAGACTCACACACCTTTCTCATCAGCCACATGATGAAGGGAGTCCAATCCCTGTTTGCATTGCAGAAGTCTTGTGCATCCAGGATAATCCTCATCCATCACCATCTGCTTCACCGGCTGGAACTTTCCCTATGAGAAGAGTGCTGGTATTAGTCGTGAAGCTCATGTGAACAACAAACTGGCTTTTATTATCAAATCTGAATTTCAACTAGTTGTTTACCTCAGTGCCGACACTGCTAATGTATGGCAACAGCAGAAATAAAGGATCAATGGGAGTCACATACAGCAGTCTACCATCTGAGGACACAGGAATAGAAGAGTTAATTCACTTAAATGCCATCAGTAAACTACTAGTCAATTAGTACAAATCACATGTTGAATGGATAGTTCAGTTTCTGTGAGGTGAGCTTACCTCTTTGCACTGTCTGTCCAACAAACCAAGATCTGAAGTCTTCAGAAAAAGCTTTAACTTCATAAACACTGATATCGCCACAGCCAAACAGGTACAGCGAAGAACTTCCTGCACTCACAATGACAGAACTGTCAATAAGTTGCAGTTTATTTAGCAAGCTGACAGACATGACCACTAAAGAAATGTTATATATCCACTAAACTGTCAGTTGCAGTTGATTAAATTGTTATTGTAACACTAAAAGCCACCTGTAGCAGGATTCTTTAATTTGATGAAGGATGGATCACTGTCTTCGGATCTGCCTGTGTCCAGTGCAGCATCTGAAAGTGAAGGAAGGGTCAGCAAAACCACAAAAACAAATTAAATTTGGATTGATCAACTGCATAACAGAACTGCATGTAGATTTAGGTGGCCTTAAAAGGTACACTCCCACTATTGTTTATATTGATAATGCATACTTAATCATTTGTTGTAAGAATAAAGTAAAATAAAATGTGCACTGAAAACTGTATATACAACTTCTCTGAAAGTACATGTGTGCAGCATGGAACAGTGTAAATTTAGTAAATGTACGTTACCTGGAGCAATGACAACCCAGCTATCGTTGTCGGTGTGCGCAGAGCGTTTCTTTCTTGTAGTCATTTCAAGGGTTGAGTTGAAACGTTAAACTGTAACAGCCGTCTTTCTGTTGTGTATAATATAATAACGCAAGACCGTTGAGTAGATGTTCTGCTGCTCTGCCCCTAGAAAAATGGCGGCAAATATTTGTGAACACTACAAATAGGGGTGTGAAACATAATAGATTTATGTTTCATAAATAAAACATGATAGCTTATCTGTGCACCATAATAGATTTCTTACAATTAAGTAAAACAAATAAATCTGATTCAAAATGTCTAACAAATGTGAAGACAGAACAGCACTTCATTTGAATTCGCGTCTACAAACACCCCTCTCTCAAAATGGTACAGTCTTCCAGAATTTCTTAAAGACATAATAACACACTTTCAAGCATTAAAAGTACAGTTGGAACATATTTCTTAATATTCTTCACATATTTTTCTAATTATTTTGTATAATATGCTATTTATTTAAAAGTCAACACATCTGTAGCGTAACTACTAATTTACAATCGATGTAATCTATAGCCTTAAAATGACTAAATTATATAAATTCATAATCATAGTGTACTGGAACGGTACTGGAACTAACTACTGGCCAACTGGAACAAAACAAGACAAAAATAGTCTATGTAATAAGAAAATTAACTTTGGGTACAGCCTTCTGGTTTTTCTGTGTAAACTATTACAATTTAAAATGTATTAGAAATATTGAGAAAACTAACATTCAACTCAAATAATGAATAAAAAAAAAGAGTGGCAATATAATGTCATGATTTTGACGAAATCAAATTAAACGGTACATTTCTGATAAGAACAAAATAACAAAAAAGTGAACATTTTTGTATATGCATTAGGCTATTTAAAGACCATGTTTTAATTCCTGTCCCAACAACTGATGATCAATAGGCAACACTTTTAATATAATCAACGAATTTCAGCACAAAAGATCAAAAATTATAAATCTATAATTCTCTAGACAAACTTGATGTTACTGTAAACCACCTCATGATGGCGCCAGTCTCTTGAAAATGCATTAACGCCCTCAGGCAGAATTGATTACTCACCTATAGCACTGTGGATTAATTGTTAATTCATTATCTGCAGGACAGTTAGACATTGTTTCAAGACATAGTGATCTTATTCTCACGTCTTCTCAATCACATTGAACAAAGCTTTACTGCTACATATTTCAATAATATATTAAAACATTCAACAGGCCTAGTAGCACATTAATGAAAGTGAAGTGAAGTGACATGTGGCCTAGTATGGTGACCCATACTCGGAATTTGTGCTCTGCATTTAACCCATCCAAGTGCACACACACAGCAGTGAACACACACACCGTGAACACACACCCGGAGCAGTGGGCAGCCATTGCTGCGGCGCCCGGGGAGCAGTTGGGGGTACGGTGCCTTGCTCAAGGGTCTCACCTCAGTCGTGGTATTGAGGGTGGGGAGAGCGCTGGACATTCACTCCCCTCACCGACAATCCCTGCCGGACCTGAGACTCGAACCCATGACCTTTGGGTTACAAGTCCGACTCTCTATCCATTAGGCCACGACTAATATATTAGACAAAGGAAATAAATAAAAATGAAGTAGGCCTACAATAAATAGACCAGATGCTAAAAAAATAGAACAGAGATATGGTTCACATAAGGTCAAATAAATAAGTGTATGTGTCCACGTGACTAAAGAATGGGCTACAGATGCTCTACAGTTCCTTTCTTTTCTTTTTAATTTAGTTTTCAGGATCTTAGAACAACTAGTCGTTGAGTCGAATTGGTCAGAATGTGACTCAGCTTACTATTTCTAATGATTCCCTCTGTCTTCATCTCATATTGAGAGCAAGGGAAATGTGTATTTTTGCACTTTTGTCACTCGTTAAAATAAATAACCAAGACATGCATTGACACAGTCTATACATGTGCAATCATGTGTTGCTGGTTGAGAATTAGGGACCCCCTGTTCAAGTCTGTGGTATTCAGGTCAGCAAGGTCTGCTGAGCAAGGACATGGTGGAGGGGAGCAGGGGTCTCCAGGACATCCCAGCTGTACAAGAAATTAACCATCGAAGATAAGAGAAGTTTATATTAGGCCTACACAGCAAATTCAGTTCTCATGTGTCATGGTCCAATCATTTTTTAATCAAAGGGCCCATCAAAGTTTAGATTTTTAAAAATGTTACATGATTTCTTAACATTTTCAAATATTATTCCGATTAACATGTCTTTAACAACACTAATCTGTCTATAAAATAGGCTACTCTAACTAATGAAGGTTGATTGTACCCTCTTATATTGTTCATTTCTCTTTCTTCCAGAGAGATATGACACAGACACCATTATTGAGTAACTTCATTGGTGTTGTAAGAGACAGACAACGAAATATGGTTGGAAAAAAACTTCAAGGCACACACAGAGACATTTTCTGCTCAGGCTCGTTATACACATCTGACTTGTTGCTCTGTATTATAAACTGGTTGATAGAGGCGCGGATCAGAATAACGATTCTTATTTTGCATCTGAGCCTTACCTCCTCCTCCCACACACATGCAAAATTAGGCAAACGCACCTTGCACATTAACATGGTCCCATAACTTAGTTGGAAAGAAAATAGTGCCATTTTACAGGGGATTTGTTTTTAGTTTTATTCCTGCACACACATTACACATTCAGGAGCGAAGTGCACGCGCAGTATACAAACAAATCATCAACCAAAAGCCACGCGCGAACTTGCTCTAATGTGTGGATTATTATAAAACTACCCGAGCTCCATCTGAATTTATAGGATGATAGCTATTTTAGTAGGATGAGCAACATACAAAGGTGTATTACATAAAATGACCACCAATCGTTTTTTTATTCGATATGAAATTTCATATGAAAATATGGTGTTTTGACATTAGCTAGCCTACAGGTAGGCTGGTCACTGTAGAGGTCTGATGAGTCAAACAGAATCTATCAGGAAATTTGTTTTGACTAATTGGTGGTAAAAACGAAAAATCTTAGATTTTTCGCGATTATAATACGAACTAGCGTTTTAGTTTCAATGTAGAAATGTATGCTAATCATGAAGGTAGCTATCGCACGCTTGATGAAAAAGTCTGAGGCGTCCATGATAGGCTAAAATAAAATTAGTAATTGTGTTTTTCTGCCAATTTAATCTTATTGTGTAATAGCAAACTAATTGCAAAACTGTTATATAGCCTATATAAACTGTGTGCCATTTTACAAAATGTAGTCTATTTAAATCACATAATCCGCGTTTTTAAATAAGCAGCTTTACGATATGGATGTGATGATGGATTTAGCTATGTATTTTCATACATGGAAACTGTTTGTGAAAATCTTTAATTTTCACATTTTGAAACTACAGTAGTAAATGAAATGATACGAAGAAATTCGTTAGTCATTCGTACAAGCAGCTTGTTTGGTTAATAGGCTAAATTCATTAGTCGACTGAATTAATTCGTTGTTCTACATTTTCATTTGTTCATTTGTGTTGTTGAAATCCGGGGGTTATTCATTTTTCTTTAGCAGAGAGTCTACTTTATTGCTTTAAACTTTTTTTCCGCAATTGTTCATGTTTACTAACGTCTCGAGTCGTTGTGAAATACCAGCAAATTGATTGATCGTGTTTGGAATTGATCAAGATGCATTGATTCATCACTAAAATAACGATAATCCTAACGAAATCAGGCAATATCTGACTGTTTTCACTGATGGAACGGCATAAATATTAAATGCATTAGCCTGAATTGTTTAGATGATTGTTATTTTATTAGATCACATGTTATTTTGATGGATACCTGTTTATATATTTTCCCAAATCCCAAAATCACTTTACAGTCACGTAGTGATAATCGTCCGCCTGTATTTGCTCGTTTGAGAGTGAGTAGAGGAAGGTTGGAAAATGCTGAAAACCTCACCTCAGCTGTGTCAACAGGCCGTGTGTTTTTCCTTGTTATAAATAGCCCCACTTTCAAATTAACTTCCTAAACGCCACGTGCCATCCAAAATAAAACTATTCAAATAAAATTTTCACACTGTAAGCAACATTTAGCATGAATCAATTGTACGAATCCCTTGTTACTGTACAGCAGCTGGATTACTTTTAACCCTAAATTTCGAAGTCAGTGTCTTTGTGTAACCATAAAAGTTGTGTTTGACAAAATAAAAAATACTTAACGATGAAAAGTGGTTATTTGTCTTAGAAAAAACATGTCATCCTTAATATGAACTAGGTTAAACTTTTTTTTTATATCATTATAGATTTAAATATGAATTTGTTAAAACAGAAAGCACATGTGCTTCAGCAGTTTTGTTTACTGTTGAACGCTCGTGCCACGCATCCAAACCAAAGTGGGGCTCAGCAGATGATATTTGACAGGCTTTAGTTGCTCTAATGCAGTTGGACACACCAAACACCAGCCAATAGCAGGAGGTAGCTGTTTCAAATCACATTAAGTTATTTCCTTATACTTTTTAAAATAAAACATTAATATATCCTTAAATACCCTTATGCAGGTGCATACTGAAAAGAAAAAAAACACCTCACACTTTAAAATCAAACCATGCATTTTTTTTTCTTTATTAGCCTATAGGCTGCTGACATAAAATGCACCAAAAATTATTATGCTACTTACTTTGTTGTTGTTGTTTTGTTATAGTAGCTATCAAATCTGTCCATGATTGAAGTTTCTTACCTCTATCATAACTTCAATCAAATAGCTCACATTGAAAGGAGGCTTAGCAATAAATAAGAGTCATCTGTGAACGTGCACTTGAGCGGATAGTAAGACACTTGGCATCTCTCGCAGCTAAAGGTAATGCCTCGTTCGCGCGCCATGCTGTGGAACACCGGTCTTATGTCGTCGAGATCAGGATTGTTTGCGGTTATGACATCCGACTCGGTCGCCACTCTGCAGCCTGCACGTGACCTAATCTGATCCAGTGTGGGTCGCAGGGTTTGAGTCTTGAGTATCTAAGGTCGAGCTCTGGCGCTTGGTCTTTTTTTCTTCCTCTCGCGCAGCACTACCGCTCCGCCTCCTCAACGCGCAACTTTGACGCTGTGCATAAATACTGGAACAAAAGAAGAACTTCCTCGATACCTTGTGAAACGGTACTAGTAAATAAGGTGAAACTGTGATGAAATTTACCTGTTAACGTGCTTGAGAAGGTAGTTATTTGAACATCCCCTTAGAGTCAAGTGATGTCTTCATCCTCATTTTCCCCCAGAGCTTTGGTAAGTGCCATTCATATCGACTTTGATGTAGCTTCTAATCAGTCTCATCGCAATGTAAATGGGCGTAACTAGGCTAATTAATATATTTTTTTGAGCATTTTATGAGGTAGAATATCAGTGGCATAGTAAGAGTAAAAGGGGAAAGTGAAATGTGTTTTTGTTGCAACAATGACACGAGCACAGGAGTGGCAACATTCGACAGCAAGCTATCTGCGTCGAACTATTGTTGAAAAGTTTTTGACTCAACTGGATCGCTACTTTTACATCACGATGTTGATGTTCTGAAAAGTTAAAGCGTTCAGTGAATTAAGAGCGTTGAACATCGCTGTATTCAATCTAAAAAAAAACACGCTGCTTGTCAAAACTTCAGCAACATTTGCTATGCATAAGTTACCGGCTGTCTTCGAGATACGTCGTGTCATTTTAAAGTGTATAACAGGTTTGACTGAGAACCGCATTAAACTACTCGGTTTTTGTTTGTTTTGTTCATAAACGATTACAGGAGGTCCATAACGTGTACAAAGTGTTTTCGTAAGTAGTCTTTTGTCGTGTTGAACTTCTCATGCAGTGAACAAAGAAGCGCGTAGCAAAGGCTCGGGACCCGAGAGCCCGTGGAAAGTAAGCACCCTGTTTACAATAATAACACTAGCTTCATGACGTTGCGAGACGGACAGGGAGCTGCACCAATGGCGTGGTACGGTTGCTTCGGCAACACGCTATATTTGGAAAGAGTTACATCATCGGAGGACTGCCTTTGAGGGGCGGGACATCCGTGAGGATTGACGCGCTTGTCTGGACTTGCCTGCAGTGCGCTTTGTTATTAGTTTCACCGCTGAAAAAATATAGCCTATAAAATATATATGTAGGCTATATACATCAAATCTGTCACGGATCAAAACATGAAACTTGTTTTTAATTTCATTCAGCATTTTAAAAGCATATGAACAATTGACTAATTCTTTACAATGAAATGTTAATGAATGATCTGTAGTGGTTAATAAATGTAAAGTTGGTCACTTTGACAATTGTGAGGAAGAAGAAAAGTTTGGCTATATGATTTTATTAATAGCCTAAAGTAAGTAATTTCATTAATAAGTCTAGAGGTGGATGAATGAAAAAGAAAGGAGAAGACTGAGTCTTGACTGTAACTTTGGCGAGAATATGAATGTTCTGGGTGGGGGTGATACTGTTCAGATGTTTAGTCACCTATTGTGATGGTGGGAGGAAAATAGTAGCTTATGACATGCTTCAACTTATACACTGAGGTTTTGTTGCAGTTCAAAGTGTTGGGGTGGAACTAACACAAATGACCTAAAGTTGTGTATGCACACACTAAAACTGATTTAAAACAAGGGATTTGCTATATAGCGTGGATAAATAGTAAATAGATCATAACAATAATAATGACCATTCAAGTTCACTATATCTAACATTAAGTCAAGATGCAGAAATGTTCAGATAAAGTTAAATTTACAAGAGACATGCAAAGGACTAGGCATAGAATTGTCCATAAAGGTTTTTACTTTAAAAGGAGGATCACACATATATAGCACAGGTCAGAGCTGTAGCATTCGGCCTAGTCATCCGTGGCGGATAAGTATAGAACAGTTTATGTTATTTTCTTTTGCTGACACATGCGCTTCCTGTCTTTTACAGTGTATCTTTAAATAAAATGAGGAGTCAGTTCCTTTCCTTACTGTCTACATCCATTTATAACACCTTACATTTTCTCACACAAACACATTTTGTTGTGTTGACATATGTATGAACACTCACGAGCAGATATTGCATGCTTGTTTATGTCAACAGTGGCATGTGAGTAGGTGGGTGTCTAAAAATAAGAAATATGCATGATTCAATGATGCCACCCAATTATTGTAGCTAAAAGGTGGGCAGTTTATGACTGTGGAGGAATAAAGCCATCGTGTTTTCCTTAACATATATAGCACTACGTGGTAGAGAGTGGTTGCCTGTACAGTTGCAGTTAATGCCTGCAAAATAAGGATGTGGCTTAGAAAGCAATTTAGTCACATAACCACCAGATATTCCTAAACGAATCATCGGGGTTTGCTGGTCAAATAGTCACAAAGCGGTGCCAAATTTTAAGTCATTATCCGAATGATGCAGTCGGCAGTAATCAGAAAGGGGCGGATTTGACAGATGGGGCGCAGTTTATTTCTTCTCCCAATCAACCTTCACGCTGCTGGTGGTGTGAGTGACGCAGCTCGCAGTTCTCTCGCTGTCTGCCGCTGTAGTAAAGCGCAGGGTCTGTTGTCAAGCTACTCGTTTGTTTCGTCTTCAAGGGGAACATCGACTAACGTTCCGGTCATTCAATGCATTTATCATCAAACTTGGTCTTAATAAATGAATATTAAACGCAATAGCGTTTCATTTCCTCTTAAAAAAACACGACTGACGGAAAATAATAAAGATTGTTCACGTGATAAAACGCTCACTGTAGTACTAGGAAACCGATGCTCCAGCAGACGATTCATTTTCATGTTCATTTTAGCGTTAAATCAAGTTTTATAGGGTGATTTAGCCTTGACATAGCGTTGAAACGTATCTGCAATTGAAATCCCTAAGCTATATAATGTAAGTACACCTAAAACTATCAATGGTGTGAACGCGATTGCACTGGTAACAATCGCTTTTTCAAACACAGACTGGCAGAGCTACAGTTAAACCGTGCTCTGTTGGCCGTGTAAGGATATTGTGCGTGGGTTCTGGGTTGCTAGCCGGTTTGAGGGTGCATTTTGTCTCGACCAATCCTGCGCGGTGCTCTAGGTCCCGGCATGCCCAATGCGGGCAGGGGGAGGCTCCGGCCAATTTGAATGAAGACTGGAGCTTTCGGCGCCATTTTCGAGTGAGCAGCTACAGCAACAGCAGCTGCCTAGAGAGGCTCCGTACTGTAGTCCAGTAATTTGAGCGAGGGGGCACTTTTTCTGTTTGTTTCCAGAGAACAAAGAGCGATTTTTTTTCCTGAAATCTACCACAAATTTGAGGCGGCTGTTTCCCGGTGGATGGATGCAGCGTACACAAAAGACGATGTGTATTGACAACAAATAGTGGAGTCTGAAGTGAGCTAGCAGGCTAATGTTGCTAGCATCTCCAGCCAAGAAGGGGCGTCCGATTGGAGCCGCGCTGTGGAAACGATATATTTTGTATTATTTTTCGGAAAAATCCAACAAATACGTGGATGACTTGAAAATTCGAAAAAAAATCGGAAAATTACCGCAGGCTACGACGAATAAATTGGTGTGGGTTGTTTGGTGGAGCGAGGTGGTTTTGTGCATTTTTTAAACGTTAAGTTTGAGCGGGATTGGTGATGTGAGCGAGACGGCCGGCGAGCCCGACAGCCTATCAGCGAGCGATAAACCGGGATGCCACACCGACCAACACTGTCCTATTCTTTACTACAGTTTTTGTTCCTCTTTCAGCGGAAAAAAAGCGACGATGACCAGAGTGCCTCTTATTTTTTCCGTTTTTTTGCACGAACTATATAAAAACAGTGCGACGTCAGAATTTTCAGTTGCAAACTTTTTTTTTTGTGTGTGGATTTACAAATATTATGAACGTTCAGGTGTTTTCGGTAAGTAACATTTTGCATAAAACGTCTTTTTGTTTAGTAACCATGAAAATAAAGATTTCTGTTTTGTGTGTGTGTATGGTAAATGTATTAAAATAGCAAACACTTTCCATCTCCTAAAGTGTAAAAAGCACAAACTGACAAAAGTAAATAGGAGATGGAGACGGAAACGCAGAAGAGATGAAAGTCAGTTTGATCAGTTTGTTGAACAAGATCATCTCTCGATCGAAAAAACGTCACGATGTGTTGACCACGCTATTCAAACTTGACTCAGTTACATTTCCCCTTTGCAATCTGAAACCCTTGTTATCACACTAAGTGTTATGGACACGTATTCATACTTTTATACGAGCGGGCCTATAAATTGAAATTACATAACCAGGTTGCATTGTCAGATAATTTAAGGCCTAGTTGTGTAATGGTAAAACGCGATTATTCGTCATATTAATTGTGTTAGGTGTTGGTGGAAAATAAACTTTTATGTCTATTGCAGCGAGAGCTAATCATCTTTGGAGTGATCTTGGGGCGGCAGGCGCTGCTTTTGCCGGCCTTTTTTTTTGTCAGCGTGTGCACCTCAGTTCTTATAATAATAGCGCCGTATTTTTTTCAGTCTCTGTTCTCAAAGTAGTTTTGGTGACATTTTTCTTGCATTGAACTCGATTCCATAGCTAATCCTCTGTAACTCTAGGAAAGTAGCACTTCGGGTAGTTTTGTTCTGTCTAATGTAGAGGTCACATACAGAAAGGTCATGAAGTCATTACCATGATGCTTTGACCTCCTAATTTTGTTGATTGATGTAAAGGCCTGTCCATGTCATGTGATGTCATGAAAGGTTAACCCAGTGGAGACCCAGGGTCACTTTAAGCCCAAACAGGGCAAGTGGGTTCAGAGAAACCAGTTTTAATCTTTTTAGAAGTTAACAACTTAATCTTGGTTTTATGTGCCATTTGTGTAGCTATAAAACATAGTTATGAGATTTTGTAATATTTCTGATTATTCACTTGTTAAATACTTTAAAACATTTTGCACACTTGTATGAACATTTGGCTCAATATAGATTGTTAAACTTTTTTTTTTTTTTGTTCAATGGCATACAGGTCTAAATAATGTCTGGTTTTGTATAAATAACATAGTTTGAGTTATTTTGAAGTGAGTTGTTTAATGGGCATTCACAAAAAAAAAGTGACACAAATTACACCATATAACAGCATTACTCCTATGACAGAAACCTTATATTATGAAAAAGACATATTCATGCATAGAATGACTAGGCACAAAATATTAGTCTAAATGTTACTGTGACCAAGAATTTACACTAATTAATTTTTGCACATTAGAATTGCACATTCACTTGGCCAAAAAAAAAGCAATATAGAGGTCAGTGTAAGAGTCAAAATTCTCAGTCTGCCTCTTCCTGCAATATTGAGACAGTTCTCATTTTTGGTCAGATTTTTTTTTATTTTATTTTTATTGCTATTGTTTTTGTATTAACGTAGTCAACTCAATATAGCCCAATACCAAATAATGTTAGTGTCTTTTCACATCAGTTCCTAAGTGTGTTGTGTATTTTTTTTCCTGGCAGTTTTTCTTCCCATGAGTTGATCCTGCCTGGGACCGTAGGGAAACCCCCACAAGTAAACCACAACGATCTCTTTATCATGTTCGCAACATTGCAGTTTAATCAACAGACACGTCATGCACCCACTCAAATGCCCCAC
>RJVU01070621.1:677076-754428 GCA_003731715.1 Anabarilius grahami
TATAATACATTTCAGCTCTTTAATAAAATCTGACATTGATATAATTTATTTTCTTTAGCTCCAGTCATGCTAAAAAACAATTTTTCAGGCTTGTCCAGCTAATGAAATAACATTCCAAAGCAAAAAGCAAAGCCTTTTTTCAAAAATGTAATTAGCTCTTTTAATTCAAAAGTGGGACACTCGTTCCCTACAGCCGCCGTACGAGTGTTGCGATTAACATTTTTTTTATCAGTGTCCTTTTTCTGTTCCTATTTTGTGCAAATTAAAGGGATAGTTCAGCAAAAAATGAAAAATGTCTTCTTTTAATCACCTTCACGGTTTTCCAAACCTGAATTACTTTCTTCTGTTGAGCACAAAAGTCAACGAGCTCCAATGTTGTGTGGTTCCCAGTGTTTTTCAAAATATAATTTTGTTCTGCAGAAGAAAAGTCATATAGGTTTAGAACGGGTGAGTAAATGATGACAGAATTGTTCTTTTTTGGAGTTGAACTGTCTAAGGTAAAAAAAAAATAAAAAAAGGTTTAAAAATAAGCTTTCAAAATGCACAAATCGCTCATGATTATATTGAAGGGAACATACATTAAGCAATAATTCATTAACAATAAATTTAAAATAAATGTAATATGCTGGTAATTTGCTGCATATTTCAGTAGAAGCTTTCAAGGACTGAGAAAAATAGATTTTTCATGATTTATGATCCTCTGTTTGCAGAGACGAACTGTCACAAAATGTTTTTGCCATTCATATGATGAACTGTCATATTGATGTTTGTAATCTGTTCTCTCTCAGTGGATGACAGTGCCATCATAGACTGCCAGTTCAGTGATTTCTACCATACTCCACCTGAAGGCTTCGAAAAAATTCTGTTTGAACAGCAGATCTTTTGAATCGTCAGCTACATGTGCAGACACACATAATGTGGAACTGTGTGTGTGGCAGCACATGCTTATGTTTTCTTTCAATGTTGCTTCTGCCTTTCCTGTTACCACTGCTGCTCTTGTCCTTTTGGAAGACAAACCAGGCTTTATTTGTGTGCGTGCGTGCGTGCGTGTGTGTGTGTGTGTGTGTTTGTTTGTACACGCACAAATGACAGAGAGAATCTACAACCCAGACAACACTTTACATAAGCACTGAAGACACTTACTGAAATCTACTTTCTGTAATGGATGATATTGATAAACTGAGCATATCCTTTTATTTAATGAAAACGTACAGTGATTAGCAGCTGATCAGCTTTTTGTTCGTATTTTGTATGTTTATTTGATTTGATTTATGTAGAAATTAATGTTGATTTATTGTTGACTTTATCTACACAAATATCAGCTCTCTTGAATGAACCAATTGTATTTGCACTAGTTATGTGTGGTTGAGAATCAAACCAAACATCTCTTGTTAAAATATATGATCAGAAACAGTTACATTGATTTTTGATGAGTCTGTTACTGTCATTTGCCTTTGAACTTGGCATGTGTATTATTTTCATATTGATAAACTGCTATCAGTAGCATTTTTCAATATTTTCCACAGTCTATTTGATCACTTTACCTCTGTGATCTCTATTGCACACAATATTTAATAAGTTACTTTGACTGGACAGGCTCCAGAGTGTAAGACATGCATGAATCTGTTTAACATGGTCAGTTCTGATGCATTTGCATATATCTTACCAAAACTCTTCAAATGTGTTAGACTGAAGATTCAGCAAAACATTTATTTTTGCCTCAGATATGTTTTTCTCCAATAATATTGTACTTATTCACATCTTCACAGCAACATTAATGACAAATATTAACCAAAATTTGCTGGTTACAGCAGAAATGTTATTCTACCAGAGTATATCTAATATCACTAAACCACTATTAATTATACATTAATTTTATTTAAAAAAAATTAACATATACAAAATGGCCATGCAGTTACCCAAAGGCAATGTGCTTTTCAGAAAAGGTGCTCTGAAGGCATTGTGTCCTGAAAGACTTGTACAAATTTTTTTGGTCCCCAACAAAGCTTGAATTCTCTCTGTACACTGTGTCTTATGGTACATTCCACAAGTGCTGTATTCAATAAACTTAAGTATTCTGTCTCTGTGTCATAGTGTAAAATGAGGACAGTCACCTATGACCAAATACATTTTCAACAACATACAAGCATGTCTCTACAAAAATAAAGTGTTCTATTTAGTTAAAATTGAAAATGCGTCTCTAGATCTTTCATTGTTAATTGGAGGAATAATGTGGGTTAGTTGTAACATTGCTGATTGTGTGTGTGTGTGTATATATATATATAATTTATATATATACACACAATAAAATATAATTATTTTTAAAGGTAGTCTTTAATTTTGATGTATTTTACTAATATTGCACACCACCATTTAGTATCAGCCAGTAATATTACACCTAACAGGATTACCCCCCCAGAGCAGACACTCTTATTGTTCCTATTGTCTTGATTTCTCAGCTGGTTTAGACATTAGTAATGACAGACAGTGAACATTTCGAAAAAGCCTTTAAAAAACCTCTTTTATAGATCTTACATCCCATTATTTTTAAGTGTGTACTGCTTTGATGGTTCTAAAATGAATAAAACTAGAGGTAAAGGCAGCATGTCATAATAACTGTCATGAATAACTAACACATCACATTATATGTAATCTACATATATACATTCAAATAAAAGTTATGAAACTCATTTCAATATTGGCCCATGTTCATATTTGAATGTACATTATTTTTAGTGTTATTATTTTTAGACAAAAATATTCATTAAAGTTAACTAAAAAAAGTTTAGACAAAGTTTGGGCTAAATTGCCAGCATGCAGTTGAAAGGATGATGACAATTAGAAAACTGCCGTTTTTGATAGTTAAAAATAAAAACAGCAGTCTTTAGTGACCTATTCTGGTAAGCTGTTGAGATATGTGTCTGCTGCCACCTAGTGTCTATATGGATATTTGGGAATGGAGTGTTTTTCCACTTATAAAGCCACACTAATAAATCGTTTGACTGGCCCTTCAGGCAAGTTAGTGGTTGATGTGAGGCATCATGAGAAGTTGTTTAGCTGTGTGCTGATTGGCTGTTCGGTCTCCTGCTCCGAACTGTTCACAGATGAGCAGACGCAGGTGAAGTCTCACTTTCCCAGTCAACACACTCTCAAGACAAAATATAAGCAGCATATCTGTGTACAACAGACACATACTGCACACTCTTATACTTAAAGTTTTAAAATACAATGCAGACTAAGAACAGCAGGAACTGTGGACATTTGCCTGTGCCTTGCTTTGATTATTTCAAGACCTGCAAACTCGCAAGAGCAATTGTCGTAGCGGTGTCTGGGGGGATCCTCACCCAGGAGAAATTTTATTTTGTGTGATTTTTAGTATGTAAATGAAGCATTCTGGTGCACTCTGATAAAAAAATAATGGGAAAAGACATTTGTTTCAAGTAAAAAAAACATTTATTGGCGCTAATGCTGTCAAATTTACAGGGAAACCCAGTTGGTAAATTATATAAAAATATTTTAATAATATAATTATGTTTCTGCATTTTCATTTTCTTTGTATTATAAACGTTTAAATGGTGGCTACCCAGACAGCAACATAATGTGGCCCAGATCCGGCCCACATCTGATACATGTGAATTACACACAGGCCAGATGTGGGCTGGATCTGGGCCAACATTATGTTGCTGTCAGGGTATCATAAAAAAGATTTATCAGAAAACCCCTTTTAGAACCTTTATTTTGCAGGTATGTATTTAGAGAATGATAATATCAAAATTATATACCAGGTATATTTCATGAGATTTCTGTCATTGATGAAACCTCTATTTAAAAACAAACTAAACCAAATACTGTTTTGTAAACATACAGTATAAACAGTGGCATCACTTGAATATAAAAAAAAGTGTAAAAGACTTGACTGTTTGAAGCAGGTATTGTTTTATATTATCATTTAAAGTAAAGTAAAGTTTTTTGGAATGATAAAACCTATTAATACTACTATAGAGTAGATGATTATATTGTTATATTAAACACCCAGTACAGCTCTGGCATCCCTCAGTGCTGTTTTTTTCCTCTGCAAATCTCGTTCCTGCTTCTCCAAGTCTGGAAACACAAAAAACAAATGAATTCTCATGAAACAATGCCATTTGAGTCTCCACAATTATAAATCTCCTTTATAATGTGTGATTCATTACAAGGCACAAACAATACTGAGTGATTAGACCAGAATTTACTCAAATAGATTATAAGTACATACATTCGAATCTTACTTTTACAGGGTTTCAATAATGTAACACTTTAGATTTAGGTGGTTATGAAGGAAATGCTGTACCTTGTTCCAGCTGAGTAATAATGGAAGGGAGCTGTCCAGATGCCTCCAGCAGTTTGAGAGCAACATCATAGTCTGTGGAATATTTAAAAGCAATCAGCCTTTTAGCTGTATAAAGAAAAACTCAACATTCGATCAGTTTTATAAAGGGTTAAAAAACATACAGGGGTATTTGAGGTTCAAGCTCAGTTGACAGCATTTGTTGCATAATGTTGATCAACACAAAAATTTGAATTATCCCTAATTTTCTTTAAAAAAAAAAAGAAAAGAAAACATCATGGTTAAGATGAGAAACCTGTATTGGAAGTGAATGTGGTGCATTTTTGGAGAATTTCACAGCAAAAATGTGGAGCTTAAAATTTTATAAAAGCACATACATGAATTCTTCTGGTAAACCTTGTGCATTATTTGAGCTGTAAAGTTGTTTTCATTTATTTTTTGGTTCCATGAAATCAAAATTGACAATTCTTATTTTTTATGGAATATTGCAATATTTATTATGACTTATCGTGCACATCCCTCTTGAAAAACCATCTCTTCTCTTTTCTGATGACGTGTTTACAGGTCTGTTACTCACATGAGATCAAAGCAAAATCAGACCACAACATCTTGTGACTATACTACTGAAATGAATGTTGTAATGTCTATAAATGACCTTGTTCACTTGCAGATTTTTCCTTACTTTTAAAAGGAGGAACAAGTGAAATTTAATGCTTGTGATAGTATGCCACAAATGCTGTCGATTAAGCTTAAAGGTTTAGTTTACCCAAAAATGAAATTTCTGTCATTAATTACTCACCATCATGTCGTCCCACACCCGTAAGACCTTTGTTCATCTTCGGAGCATAAATTAAGATATTTTTGATGAAATCTGAGAGTTTCTGAACCACACGTAGGAAGGAAAGTCATTGCACCTTTTGAGGTCCAGAAAGGTATTAAAGACATTGTTAAAGTAGTCAACGTGATTACAGTGATTCAACCTTAATATTATGAAGCGACGAGAATACTTTTTGTGTGCAAAATCAAAACAAAAACGACTTTATTTAAAGATGCCATCGAATGGAAAATTTAATTTACCTTGGCATAGTTGAATAATAAGAGTTCAGTACATGGAAATGACATACAGTGAGTCTCAAACACCATTGTTTCCTCCTTCTTATGTAAATCTCATTTGTTTAAAAGACCTCAGAAGAACAGGCGAATCTCTACGTCTGGATCTGTGCACAGCTGAATCATCAGACTAGGTAAGCAAGCAAGGACAATAGCGAAAAATGGCAGATGGAGGAATAATAACTGACATGATCCATGATATCATGATATTTTTAGTGATATTTGTAAATTGTCTTTCTAAATGTTTCGTTAGCATGTTGCTAATGTACTGTTAAATGTGGTTAAAGTTACCATCGTTTCTTACTGTATTCACGGAGACAAGACTGTCGTTATTTTCATTTTTAAAACACTTGCAGTCTGTATAATTCATAAACACAACTTCATTCTTTATAAATCTCTCCAACAGTGTGTAATGTTAGCTTTAGCCCATTAGCCACGGAACATAGCCTCAAACTCATTCCGAATCAAATGTAAACATCCAAATAAGTACTATACTCACATGATCTGATGTATGCATGCAGCATGCATGACGAACACTTTGTAAAGATCCATTTTGAGGGTTATATTAGCTGTGTGAACTTTGTTTATTATACAATGTTATACAATGATAGAGTCGCGAGCTCGGGGTAGCTGGGAGCGCGAGAAATTAAAGGGGCCGCAGCCTAAATTGGCGCATTTCTAATGATGCCCCAAAATAGGCAGTTAAAAAAATTAATAAAAAAAAATCTATGGGGTATTTTGAGCTGAAACTTCACAGACACATTCAGGGGACACCTTAGACTTATATTACATCTTGTAAAAAAACGTTCGATGGCACCTTTAACAATTTGAACTGTTGTCATACGCAGTTGGTGTAGCGAACACAGTGCAGGCTTCCAAAAGCCGGCTCAGTATTTTTGTTTTGTTTTTGCACACAAAAAGTATTCTTGTCGCTTCACAACATTAAGGTTGAACCACTGTAGTCACGTTCACTATTTTAACGAGGCCTTTAATATCATTCTGGATCTCAAAAGGTGCAATGACGTTGCTGCCTATGTGTGGTTCAGATACCCTCGTATTTCATCAAAAATATCTTAATTTGTGTTCTGAAGATGAAGGTCTTACAGGTTTGGGGTGACAGAAATTTAACTTTTGGGTGAACTAACCCTTTAACTTGTATTGAACCTGGAATATTCAACAAAACCAGTCTGAATCAAGACTGTTCTCACCTTGGTGGCTGGCTTCCTGTGATTGTACTCTTTCTCCCAGGCTGCTCAGCTGAGACACAAGCTCCGAGAAGATTTCTTTAGTCCACCCAGCCTGATTGCATCTAGTCCAGAATATGGTGGCATTGGACTGGGTGTCTCCTGTGCTATTTACATCAAAAGCATCTGATGCAGGGGCCCGATCTGGTGATGTAGACACCCCAGCAGGAGGAGAAGGTTCTGGTTGCTGCTTGAAGTTTAAATCAGATGCTGAGATTGTTTGTACTGCAGATGTTACCATCATTGGCCTTGAATGCTGAGGTGACTCTGGTTGCCCTTATGGAACAAAAATATATGGGAATATATTGCAAAATATAATGCGATATATTACATAATACATTTCCATATATGGGAAACTAGTGCTTATATTTTTCAATATACTGCAATATATGCATTGGCCATGAATGGCTATATATTGATACATATAAAATATTTTATAAATGAAGACAAAAATAGCATTACATTCATTAAGTTTTATCCTTTATTGTGTACATATATTGCACATGTTCCCATATAAATGTGAATGTATTGTACACACACATATATACACACATTCATGGAATGAGTTACAATCAGTGGTTACAACAGACTTCTAGTTCCCAGCATGCTTTGCTTCTGACTTTTAAAGGAGAGTAAATGTTAAAATTAAGTGGTATTTCATGTGTTTTGCTCAATATTGATATAGGGGGAGATCTATTAGTGTTTAAAGTTGTATTATTTTGGAATTTAAAAGGTTTTCTGGTATGTGTGAGTTTTTGGGGTTACCATTGTGCTGAAGAGTAGAGCGTGTGGTTAGGTTGACTATCGGCTGAACACCATTAAGACTATAATAACTTTATTTAAAAAGTAATGGCTGTGCAGACTATAGCACAGTGATAGTCTCTTTGATAAAAACTTTAGTACAGGCAGGTATGCCTTTGTTAACTAACTTGAAAATATGAAACAATTAAAATGTAAACAATTATAAAATTTAAGAAATGTGTTACATAATATATTTTACCATATATGTGTTTATACCTCATGAGTAAATATATATCCGCAATATATTATGCATGCAGTACCATATCTGATCACATATAAATCTATATATTATGAAGTATATTACTGAATATAAAATTACATAAATTATGATATATTAGTAAATATATTATCACATATTTTTCAATATATGAAAAGCGGCAATTCCTTATGTATTATTCAATATATTGTAATATATTTACGCAATATATTTTTCTGTATATTTTCAAATATACTGTTAAATCATGTAATATATTGATCATTTATATATAGGGAAATATATTTTCTTTCCATAAGGGATGACCTAAGAGACCTTCGCTGTCACGGTGCCGGTCTGGCTTAGAGTCAACAGTACCTGGTGAGACTGCTTCAGTGGGTGGAGCTCTGGGCGCCGGGGAGGTTCTACTTGTGGATGGTGTTTCCTCATGTTCAGGGGCTGTGACAGAACCAGGTGAGGTGCAAACAGCCTCTGGGGCAGCACTGACAGGTGAATCAAGTTCTAGACTGTACTCTGAAACACAGAGAGAATCTATTGGCACGCAGATTCACCCCTCATTGAAATGACCGCAGCAAGACAACAGAAGAGAGATAAACACACCTGATTCTGCTGAGAGTCCCGAGTCCACAATAATGATAAATGGAACAGTAGTATGATACCTTTCTGATTGTAACAAACTCGGAGACACTTCCTGATAGAGAGGGAGAGAGAAAGAGAGAGAGAGAGAGAGAGAGAGCACTGTAAGCAATCACACCGTTAACTAATGCATGATAGTTAAGAGTGGTTGAGTATAGTGGTGAGAACAATACACCGTTCATAAGTTTGTGGTCAGTAAGATTTTTTGATTTTTTAAAGAAATTAATACTATGATTCAGCAAGGACTTATTAATTGATCAAAAGTGACAGTAAAAACATTTATAATGTTACAAAAGATTTATATTTGAAATAAATGCAGTTTTTTTTTTTTTTTAACATTCTATTCCTAAAATAATGTATCATGGTTTCCACAAAAATATTAAGCAGCATAAGTGTTGTCAAAACTTGTTTATTAAGCACCAAATCAGCATATTAGAACAATTTCTGAACGGATCATGTGACTCCGAAACTGGAGTAATGGCTGCTGAAAATGCAAAGGATTAAATTACAATTTAAAATATTTTTAAAAAGCAATTTTTTTTTTGTAATAATATTTTACAATTAGTTTTTACTTTATTTTTGATCAAATAAATGCAGCCTAGAGGTTCGGCATAAGAGACTTCTTTCAAACCATTGAAAGAAGTCTCTTAAAAAATCTTACCAACCCCAAACTTCTGAACGATAGTGTAACTGCACTGGACTGTGATGGATTTCCCATATTGAACATACTAAATTTTATATGGTACTGGATGTATGTTTACAGTTTTGGAGTTATTGTTCTGAGCGTTCCATTTCACAGGAAAAATTAATTGTGGGGGCAAGTATTAAAACACATTGGGCTGTTTTGGAAGCACAGACTCCTCCAGATCTGACGCTACAGGAGCTACTACAGGGTCAGCGCCGGCGGGACTTTCATCATCTAAATAGAGACATATTATTCAAATTGTTCTGATTTTAATTACTTGTTTTATGCAGGCTAAGAAATACCTACAATTCATATTCTCATTTTGAAAAACTTTTTTTTTAATTTTTGTTATTTTGGTGGCAATTTTGCCTGAATGCCCTGGTCAATTTGTTACTTTGTACTCAATGTTTAGTGCTGGCCTGACGGTTTGTTACAATCCCGGGCTATGGAGAAGTTTTCCAAAAAGGTATGGGGGAACTTGGTTTAATTTATATATCTTCCTCAAGCCTTGAATCTTTCTTGAGATGTATCAGACTGATAAGTATGTAGCAAACAATGCCTTTGTCCCAATGTGCCATTGAGGTTTTGTGTGTCCATGTGTTGTGTTTTTGTTGTCATTTTTTTCCTGTCAAGTGACATTAAAAAATATCAGTAAATACATCTGAAAAAAAACTAAAAAACATCAAGACTTGTTTACGGTGTGACGTGAGTGTGATGTATTCTGTACAGATGGACTCACTGATTCAATGTCAGTGTCATCATCATCTTCTCCTCCTGAAAATAATGAGACTTTCTTTACAATAAGGAATGATAAATAATAATTCCTGTATATTTAATTTTAAAAACATAAACAGTTGTACCTGTGGTTGATAGGTTGGGTTTTTCACAGGGCCTGCAGACAAAGTAAATTTTTCAGGCAGGGTTCCCCTACATAACTTTACTATAGTAAGTTTTTGCTAAAATACCATGTTAAACTGTGATAATCTTGTATTTGTACAGTTTTGAGAAGCATGTTGCCTATAATAAATTCTGAACACAAAACATACCTTGTATTTTCAGGCACAGGAGTGGACTGCTATTAAAAGTGAACAGAGGAACACTTTATTGCTACGATGTTATTGACACTGAAACTGACAAATGCTTTTAAGATTCATACACTCATTGTGGTGTGATGCAAATAAGATCTCAAAGGTATAGTTCACCCAAAAATGAAAATTCTGATATTTACTTACCCATGTCTTTCTGAACCTATATGACTATCTAGAAAATATTTTGCAAAATGTCTTTTTTTTTTGTCCATATTAATAATCAATGGGGTCCAGTCATACAGGATTGGAGCCGCATGAGGGTGAGTAAATGATGACAGAATTAAATTTTTTGGTGACTGGTCTCTTTAAACTTGGACTAACAGTTTCAGTGAAGTTTAATATAAAACTTTGGTATATACAGACACAGTGAGATTTTATGACACAAGACTCACATTGGGCTGTTTTGGAAGCACAGACTCCTCCAGATCTGACGCTACAGGAGCTACTACAGGGTCAGCGCCGGCGGGACTTTCATCATCTAAATAGAGACATATTATTCAAATTGTTCTGATTTTAATTACTTGCTTTATGCAGGCTAAGAAATACCTACAATTCATATTCTCATTTTGAAAAACAGAGAAATTAAATTAAATAAACATTAAACACCTGAGTATACAATGAATTTATTTTTTTTTTTTCTGGGCGTTTCCAATTCTGGTGAGCTAAAAGAAACCAAACAAAAGATAATCACAAGTCTGTGATTAATAACTGGACAATATTCTGTAGTTAAAAGTTTGTACTACTTACCATGTTGGTAAATCAGATGTGCTCTGTTATTAAATAATAAAAAATATAAAACAGAAAATAAGAATAAGCTATACATTGTTAATCAGCATTATTCAGTTAAGTTTGTCTATTTGTCTTCAAAAGGCATTCTGACAAGACCCTATCTGTTTGATGATGCAATCAGTATGTCCATCGCTGAATTGAAGTACAACTCAAACATCTCAAAAATTAAGTTAGGGTTATGAAGCGATATTTAATGATATTTGTAGACAAATTTTAGTCAGTTTTCTTAATGATGATAACGATGATGACTGCACTAAAGAAAACATCAATAATTGTGTTTATGAGAAGCAAAGCTTAAGTGTGTGGTTCAGGTAAACACTACGTTATGGGGACAAAATGTCCCCACAAAGATGGCAATATCCTAAACCGCTCTCCTTGCTGGGACATTTTTTGTCCCCAAGAGGAAAACAGCTTATAAATCATACTAAGTGATGTAAAATGCAGAAAATTTACTGTGATGGGTAGGTTTAGGGGATAGAATATACAGTTTGTACAGTATAAAAATCATTATTTCTCCCATAAAACATCAAAACCCAACATGTATGTGTGTGAGCTGACCCTGCCATGCAACTCTTCTGGATTGTCTGCTGATCCACAAGCCCTCTGATCAGACGTTAAGCCCCCATTTAATGAACCTAACAAACACAGATGCATCTCATACTAGAACGAGCCACTGTAATATCAGTATCATCACAATCAGCTCCTGGAAATAGTGAGATTATGTTTCTTTACAGTAAGAAATTAAAAATGAACCTTTACTTTCACACACAGTGTTCATTTGTACCTGTGGCTGATGGATTGAGTTCTTCATGTGGCCTACAAAGACAGAGAAACTTGTTGACGGAACTTATAGACAAGGATTTTGTCAGTATAATGGATGAGTTTAGTCCTAATCACATCTCATCCTTTGTTTCTTATTAATGAGTGAATAGAGGTCAACATACCCTTTACGTTTAGGGTCAGGAGTTGACTGCTATTGAAAGAGAACAGAGAGCAATTACTACAACATTACTAACACCTACTATAATATTAGACAATAAAGAATTTCTTTGCTGGAAACAAGAGTTGTGAATTTGCAGCCTGAATTGAATGTTTACAAGATCATATGCAATTAGAGATATTCACATGACACACACAGACACAGATTAAACAGCCAGATTATATCATGAAAACTTACATTGTGCTGTTTTGGAGGTGTACACTCTTCTACATCTGACTCTACTGGAGCAAACACGAGTTCAACGTCATCATCTATGATAAAGACATCATAATAATCCAATTTTATTAATCTTTTACATTTAAATTGACTCAAATATGCATCAAAATGCCAAAAACAAGCTATTATTCTCATGTTGATGAATAAACAGATGTAATGAACAGTGAATAAACACTCTACTTCCCTGAACTGAATTGGGTTATTGAGTATTACTGTAGTACTGCTTAATATAAAGCCTTAATCAATTGTATAAATAAATACCAGACTCTGAAAACTGTTGAGAAGAAAGTAAATCTGGTGACTTCCTCTTTTTCTTTCTGGACAAATTCACTTCTGATGACCTGAAAGAGCGCAAACACAAGATCATCTGTAGTATTTACACTGTAATTATTAATGTGACAATGTTCTGTGATTAAACAGATGAGGAGTAACACACACTGCACACTTACCCTGTAGATGAATTAGATTCACTCTGATATTAAATGAAGAAAGAGAAGAAAATCACATCTAGACTTTCACATAGTAACCAAAATGAATTTGCCACTTATATGTCTTTATTTCAGTATTGTGCAGTGAAGTTTTTAAATGAACTGTAATGTGGTTAGGTAAACGTCAATGTGTGTGTTTATAAAGAGGAAATTTGGGCTGTAAGTGTGTACAAGTGCTGGTCATATAATTAGAATATCATCAAAAAGTTGATTTATTTCACTAATTCCATTAAAAAAGTGAAACTTGTGTATTATATTCATTCATTACACACAGACTGATATATTTCAAATGTTTATTTCTTTTAATTTTGATGACTATAACTGACAACTAAGGAAAATCCCAAATTCAGTATCTCAGAAAATTAGAATATTACTTAAGACCAATACAAAGAAAGGATTTTTAGAAATCATGGCCAACTGAAAAGTATGAACATGAAAAGTATGAGCATGTACAGCACTCAATACTTAGTTGGGGCTCCTTTTGCCTGAATTACTGCAGCAATGCGGCGTGGCATGGAGTCGATCAGTCTGTGGCACTGCTCAGGTGTTATGAGAGCCCAGGTTGCTCTGATAGTGGCCTTCAGCTCTTCTGCATTGTTGGGTCTGGCATATCGCATCTTCCTCTTCACAATACCCCATAGATTTTCTATGGGGTTAAGGTCAGGCGAGTTTGCTGGCCAATTAAGAACAGGGATACCATGGTCCTTAAACCAGGTACTGGTAGCTTTGGCACTGTGTGCAGGTGCCAAGTCCTGTTGGAAAATGAAATCTGCATCTCCATAAAGTTGGTCAGCAGCAGGAAGCATGAAGTGCTCTAAAACTTCCTGGTATACGGCTGCGTTGACCTTGGACCTCAGAAAACACAGTGGACCAACACCAGCAGATGACATGGCACCCCAAACCATCACTGACTGTGGAAACTTTACACTGGACCTCAAGCAACGTGGATTGTGTGCCTCTCCTCTCTTCCTCCAGACTCTGGGACCCTGATTTCCAAAGGAAATGCAAAATTTACTTTCATCAGAGAACATAACTTTGGACCACTCAGCAGCAGTCCAGTCCTTTTTGTCTTTAGCCCAGGCGAGACGCTTCTGACGCTGTCTGTTGTTCAAGAGTGGCTTGACACAAGGAATGCGACAGCTGAAACCCATGTCTTGCATACGTCTGTGCGTAGTGGTTCTTGAAGCACTGACTCCAGCTGCAGTCCACTCTTTGTGAATCTCCCCCACATTTTTGAATGGGTTTTGTTTCACAATCCTCTCCAGGGTGCGGTTATCCCTATTGCTTGTACACTTTTTTCTACCACATCTTTTCCTTCCCTTCGCCTCTCTATTAATGTGCTTGGACACAGAGCTCTGTGAACAGCCAGCCTCTTTTGCAATGACCTTTTGTGTCTTGCCCTCCTTGTGCAAGGTGTCAATGGTCGTCTTTTGGACAACTGTCAAGTCAGCAGTCTTCCCCATGATTGTGTAGCCTACAGAACTAGACTGAGAGACCATTTAAAGGCCTTTGCAGGTGTTTTGAGTTAATTAGCTGATTAGAGTGTGGCACCAGGTGTCTTCAATATTGAACCTTTTCACAATATTCTAATTTTCTGAGATACTGAATTTGGGATTTTCCTTAGTTGTCAGTTATAATCATCGAAATTAAAAGAAATAAACATATGAAATATATCAGTCTGTGTGTAATGAATGAATATAATATACAAGTTTCACTTTTTGAATGGAATTAGTGAAATAAATCAACTTTTTGATGATATTCTAATTATATGACCAGCACCTGTATGTGTGTGTGCTGACCCTGTCAGGCCTTCTTCGTCCATGACTGTCTGCTGATTTTCGTTTCTTATTAGAGCCACTGAGACCAGATGTTGATGCCTCTTGCAAATTTACTGAACCTAATAAACAAACACCAACTCAGAATATGTCAGTTTTCACTAAATAAAATTGCTTACAGATTTGCATCACTGATACAAATAAAATTGCAAAAAATAATTTCATAGAATTTCTTAAAATTTAAACACTTACTTGTTCCTTTGGATTTTGAATCATGTAATTCACAAAGCAGTCTAAAAGGAAACATTGGTTAAGCTATTTTACTACATTTTCATTTAACGAAGACATCTAAAGAAACAGATTCTTTCATCTTACTTATAACTGCCTTTATCATTATCTTCAATGGTTTCGGCTTTGGCCTCTATAGCACAGGGATAATGGTACGAGCGCCTACATCTCTTGTTTTCACATCCTGCTGTAGCCCCATTTTTATTACAGTGGTGGCAAAGCTGAAAATAAAAACACAAAAATTATGCATCAACAGAAAATCAACACAAGAATATAATGACACTTGTGTTACATTTTAAAATACTATGCTTAACAATCAAATGACATGTACTGTACAAAATCTTGTCATGTTTAATAACTTTTGGAATATAACACATAAAATGTTCCTAAATACAATCATTTGAAGCTGCGCAATTCCACTTTGTTAATCTATATTAATGTTTTGTGTTATGTAAAGTGTTACAAAAAGTTTCGAGAAAAAGGTTTTGCAGAAAAGATGAATTTTTATAGGTAGTGGAAGTGTTTGTGCATTTGTTTCAGCGGTTATACGCACTAGTCTCTTTCCTCTCCGCAGCTCTTGCATTACATCTTTTACATCGAATCCAAACAGGTCATCATAGGTGGGCGAGTTCTTGCAGTAGATCCCTGATGCAAACAACTGAGGACACAATAAAATAAACACATGACATGCCTTAACGAACAGCACTAATAATACATTTCCGTAAGGCTTACAACATGAAAACAGGCTAGTTACCAAACAGTTCTGGTGTGCGGAGATGTTCTGTTTGGATGAGAGAGGTCCAGTGATTTCGTCTTCGTCTGATTTCTTGCACAATACACAATTGATTTTGTGCGGTGATCGATATTGATCTGATCCCATCTTGAGCTCTGCGGCCCGGGCTGATATTCAAAAGCGACTCACGTTGTTTTCACTGAACTGATTCTTACAGTAGAATTAAGTTTCGGTTTCCGTTTATTGCCCCTGCTGCTCGAAGGCGGGTCACATCTTCGGCATGCATGAAACCACTCTTGTTAACTACTCGAACAGACAGTAACTGTCTTTCTAGCATCAAACATATCTTCAAAATCGACCACTTTGAAATGTATTCTTAATTTGACTAGCAAAAAGCATTTGTTTTGTTGTTGTTGGTCTCCCTGCAGGGGGCGCTCTGATTCTCCTTTGAGCCTTATTAAAATCGCGTAACGTTTTTTTTTTTTTTGTATTACAAATTAAAATCTTTCAATTGGTACCTCAAAAACACATCCGATAAAATAACAATGTAGATAAAAATGCATATACATATAAAATCCGTATCCTGTAATCACAAACGATAATGATTGGTCAATCCTGACTATCGCTGTGAAACGTAACAGGTACCATGAAACAGCGATTATTTAGACCAGTCAATTTACATCTAAAGCAAAGCATAAATCTGAACGGTTATTAGTTTTTTTTGTTTTTTTGGGGGGCCAATATCTATTCTGGACTTGCAAACAAACTGCTTTGCAATCATCTCCCAAACTCTCATTTGTATTTGTGTGGAAATATTACGACTTCTGTAAACAGGACGTTAACACTGCCACATGCTGAATACGGACGCAAAGAGAACCCCGCTAGAAAGTTTACGTACCCACCATGGTCCCCACTGGTGTTAAGGACGTTGCCTAGTAAGACGGTAACGATGTGGAGTTCTTTTAAGGTTTGGGGGACGTTATTTGGCGGACCTTCACAGAACATTCAACGTTCTCTGAACGTTTAGGGCAGGGGCGGGGCCAGCCGATTTTGCCGGGGTTTCAGCCCCGAAAGTTTTGAGTCAAGCCCCGAATCTTTCAGGTTTGAGGTTTCTTAACAGTGCTGTCAAAATATCATTTTTCTAAACATATCTCTCTATTAAAATATGTTAAACAGTTCAATACCGCTTTTCTACAGTACTATGTTACCAGCAGCGCTTTCTCTCTCTTCTCTCCGACAGCGCGTTCACGCACACCGCAGATGTACAGAGCCACGCCTCCTGTCACTCACTCAGAGCAGCGGCAAGCCTCGAGACGCTCTTTCGGTCCGGTTGAAGGGTTTTTGTTATGATATAACAGCTGATAATACAACTTTGGCACATTTGTCAGCTAAACGTTCATTCAGTGTTTCCCATTAATGACCCGGTGCCACCGTTTCATAATGAACCGGTAAATGGTCTCTAACGTTGTATTTTGCCAACGAACTAAATTGAAACCGTGATATATGGCTTTGTGCCTTTATAAAACAGCAAAATACAGTGATTAAGTATATATACAGTCTGTCTGCGCTGCAAGTGCGCACATTTGCTCACGCGATCAGCTGGTGATCTGGTGATCAAAATAAAAGCTCAAGGATTTAGGCCTATCTTAGAAATTAGTACAAAAGTCTTATAATTTCTAATAAAAAGTGTAATTTATTTAGAGAGCATTTTTTTTTTTTACAATATATGGATATTAGTCATATGAATAATTATATAGGCCTAAAACATTATTGTATTATTATTTCATTGTAATAATTGTTTGGCATCCTAAAACACCTAAAACGATGTAGACACTATATCACAACTAAAAAGATGATACTACAGACTAAAAAGAACTTAACCCTCTTTCATGTCGAGGTACAATGCTGTTTCTTTGGTCAATTTGCACACCGTACATGGGTTGAAGCTCTTAATTTTGAGCTTCCAAAGTGCCCCAGATTGATGCATTTAACCTTTAAAATGTACTAAATTTTCTTCCGGGGGAGCATGCCCCCAGATCCCCCTAGAGGAGGTATACCTAACAAACTTTTACAAATTAAAGTGCCTAATCATGTACATTTTATGAACTTTACTCAAGAATACTAGAAAAAACGCTTCTTTCATGTCAGTAAAGCTGTTAACAGAAAATGTAAATGTCATTGGAAAAATATCGATTTGGGCTAAGCCCCGAATGTTAACAATGTCTGGCTCCGCCCCTGGTTTAGGGAACCATATTTTATTTAGAAATGTTCTCAGAACGTCCCTGCTGCCCTTATTTAAAAAATGAATTGAAAATTAGAGCTAAATTGACTAACAAAAGTGGCTGTTCAAACCATAGGTTCAAACAAAAACAAATTTTTCTTAAATGCCTTACAAAAAAAAAAAAACTCTTTACTGTTATTTCCTGGATTGTTATTATGAAACCTTTTCTTTAAAATGCAAATCTCTTGCAGAAAGTGATTAGCTGACAACATGCATGAGATAATGCAACTACTGTACACAGTTACTGTCTTTAAATAAAGCAACATGCAGCAGAACATCAGTGTTTCTGGATCATCATTGACTGAATCACAGGCTCTACTCTTCAGCACAATGGTAACTTCACAAAACTCAGATAACAGAAACAGAACATTAAACACTAACAGATCTCTTTAGATCTCTGCATCTTCATTTATTACAAACCACTCTGACTTTGTTTCTTTCATACAAATCTTCTTAATGAGGTGTTGATGTTTTATCAAAATGTATAAATGTCACCGTTACGGAGGTAAGCACTTACTTTAGTTGGGCTCCTGACCCTTGACAATTTAACCTCCCTTTTTCTCCAATTGTTGTAACTGTGTGTTTCTAAAGCACATTAATTACAAAAAAAAAAATCTGATCAAATGGATTTGGTTCCGCATTGTTGATGATTTTATCATCATACAGTGGCCTTATTCACTGATCTCTGAATATTGTATTTTCTCTCATGTTGTTGTAGTCCTATGACAATGCATGATATCCTGTCCTGCTTTAATATTTTGAAAGTTTTATCATTGTGTAGAATATATTCAGACAGCATCATCTAGATTCACACAGACATCAAGATTCTGCGTATGATCCTCAACAATGGTGACAAAATTTTCAGATAAACAGATTAACTCTGAACACAAAACAAGCTACTAAAGGCACAAAAAAGATTTTTGTTTATTATCACCATTGTTGAGGTTCATACGCTTATTCATCATGTCTGTGTGAGTCCAAAAGACACTCCTCAAAACTCTGTCTGTATAATCAATTTATAATTTTTTTTTAAAAAACCTCATAAAAAGAAAAAAAAAACTAACCGTAATCAATGCAAAACTAACAGTTAACACACTCAGAGTTTAGTCTCTGGAGAGGATCAGTGAATCACGATCACTAAATAACCATATTCATCTGATCAGACTTTCTCTTGCACTTTTTGCTATAACATGCACATTTTGAAAACACAGCTGAAGCAGCCAGAAAAAAAAAAAATGTTAAAAGAATCAAGAGCCCATCTAAAGCAAACGCTCACCTTCATAACGGTGACTTCAAACTTTATTATTTTCTATAAAACACCCACGCAGAAGCCAACGTTCTCGTGACCATGCACAACTTTGCCTAAAAGTGACAAAAATTCTGAACCTTTACAGAACATTCGGGACGTTCCTAAAACGTCCTCTTTTGGTAATGAAAGTGCTGCAGTTCAAGGTTCCTTGTATGACTTTAGGGGGACGTTCCATTTTGGTTATTTTATGGTCAAAAAAAGAACATTACAATGAGGATATTTGGGACATTAACTGAACATTCCCAAATGGTCCTCTGTTGATCATTTAATAACGTTCCCGATATGAGTTTAGGGGGACGTTCTATTTTGGTTATTTATGGTCGCACGAGAACGTTACAAAGAGGATATTTGGGAATTATCAGAACGTCCTACAGTAATAGTCCCCTAAACATTCCCAGAACGTCCTGAATGTTCCCTGAAGGTCCACCAAATAACGTTCCCCAACCCTTAAAAGAACTCCACATCGTGACCATCTCTGAACATACTGGGAACATTGAAGAGGAGTGGACCAATATTCCACAGGCCACAATCAACAACCTGATCAACTCTATGCGAAGGAGATGTGTTGCACTGCGTGAGGCAAATGGTGGTCACACCAGATACTGACTGGTTTTCGGACCCCCCCAATACAGTAAAACTGCACATTTTAGAGTGGCTTTTTATTGTGGCCAGCCTAAGGCACACCTGTGCAATAATCATGCTGTCTAATCAGCATCTTGATATGCCACACCTGTGAAGTGGATGGATTATCGGCAAAGGAGAAGTGCTCACTAACACAGATTTAGACAGATTTGTGAACAATATTTGAGAGAAATAGGCCTTTTGTGTACATAGATAAAGTCTTAGATCTTTGAGTTCAGCTCATGAAAAATGGCAAAAAAAAAACAGTTGTGTTTATAATTTTGTTCAGTGTAAGTAGCCTATTTTATAAGCGCAGCGCTGCTTTGTGTACATGGGTTTTTTTCTTGAAAATTAATGTGTAGTTTGTATGGTTAATATTAATGTAACTGTCAGCTCACCAAGGTTTAAAAAAAAATCGGCCCGCACATGGTTACTTTTTTTTCCATCCGGCCCTCAACCTAAAATGAGTTTGACACCCCTTTAGACCAATCCAATCACACCTATTTTCATTATCTTTAACAAAATTACATTAGATAATACTTAATGGGTAAATCTTATATCAAAAAGAATAAATATCACTAATCAAAAAGTTTGAAATGTCATTATATTTTATCTGTTAAGCATTGTATGTATTAATGATTATTATAACAAATTATTATAGAATGTTTACAAAATGTAGAATCCTAATACATTTAATGCCTAATCAAAACAGGCAAAGTCATTAGTCAACTACGGTTTTATTTTTTTATATGCATATATAAAACAATATAGATTTTTAAACATTTTACATACAAATGGCACAGGGTGATCACAGTCACTTTGAGAAACAATATCTGCATATATGATATGCTTGTGTTACATGTAGGTCCTAGTTTCCTGCACACAATGATATAACAACTGTCACATGCATTCACATTGGAGATCACAGGACTTGACAACAGACATGCCATATCCCAGTATAGACAATTACGGTGGCACAAATTACTACTACGTTTTAAGGGATATGAAACATGTGTAACAGCATACTATAAAACAGTGTGTAAAGAGCCAGGTCAGGTGTCTCTGCGAAATGCATTATTTTGGTGCATTCTAAGACTACATTCTTAAAAATAAAGAAACAAATCTTTGCAAAGAAGTTGTGGGAACATGAGTCAGTTTCCATATACAGTTCTTTGGAGAGTCAAATAGTTATTGATGTTACATTATAGGTTTTTACGTTATGGTCTAGAGATGTTTTTCTATATATTTAAATAATAAAACATCCATGTTGAGGCTGATAACCCTTTTTGGCACTAACCTTTTGGTTTTCTGGCTGGTTAGTATGACCACTGCTGGTAGATGTATGGTACTAAAAATAATTTTTCTCCATTGACAACTATTTAAAATTAGCTATGTATTCTCATAAAAAGCACATTTTTGTCACATTGACATTTAAATGAATGTAAATGCTAATGGACAGCTTTCTCCAGGTATTCTAAACCATGTGCTTCTACCAGGAACCTTTATTTTTAAGAGTATGCAAAACTTCAAAGTTAATGTTTTATATGTCTCATTTGCCTCTTTTCCAGAGCTTTGCAAGACACACAGTGTATATGCTGTACATTGATGGCATTACGGACGCCTTCACACTCAACTCTTATTCCTCAGGATCCTCAGTCTCTTCAGTAAGCTGAATCTCTTCCTCTATCTTCATAGACCGCAGCTCATCTTCACACTGAAATAAAGATGAGGAAATGCTTTAAACATGACACACTTTTGCTTTTAAGTCTAACAGTAAAAAACAGACATGGTCTTGCACCAGTTTATCTTCCTTCTCCTCCTCGGGGTCAGAGGTCACTTGCTCCTCTGCACTAAAGTATCCATCATGCTCCACAGAGGCATCCAGAGAAAGAGATCCTTTAGTCCAACCTGAGACAAACAGGAGAAAAAATAGATTAAAGTTAGAAGGATGGGGAACAGGATTGGTATTGTAAGTGAACACATAAATGAGGGCCATGTAGAGATGACAGAGAAAGTACCACTGAAGCCTCATCGTGACGTGATAGACAGGGGACAGACCAGTGACCATTTCCCAAACCACAAAAAGAGCATGCATCAGTGTGTGTCAGAGGAATGTTACAGGTGCAATACAAGTTAATTTCTATCAACAGCATAAATAAAAGGTGAATCTCTCCACAAATAACACATTTTTGTACAGAGAAATTCATAAAAGCACATTTCTGTTTTGAAACCCTCTTGCTCCATTAACTTCCATGGTAAATCTATTACCATAAACACATTTTTGTTTGTTTTTACAAAATCTCAAAATTATTTTTTGCTGTTGATAGAGCTAAACCCGAAACAACCTTGTATAGACAAAGAAGTGGTCAGAACCACTCAGAAAGCATCAGATGAGACACACATAAAACCTACAAGCACATGTAAGATCTCAGTGGAGTATACGTAAGTGTGCACATACGTGTGTACTCAGTATGTGTACCTCTCCTACGATTCTGAAACAGGCTTGATGTACTGAACCACCTGACTCCGCCCAAGTTAGGGTGTGGCCCTGTTTCTGGGAGGAAAATAACCAATCAGAGTGTATCTCTGCATCTTCTTAGTATGGCACATTGCCTGAAGTACACCTGACAGAGTTTTGAGTGAGCTATTCCTTTGAGGATCAGCTCATTTTGTGCCTTTAGTCTTTAGAGAGCTTGGTGCCTTGGTGGTAATAAATTGGCTGTTTTTAGCATCAGCCATTTTCTATTTTTATTTTTAAAATCTCTCAAAGAGAAGATATCAAGAACACGTGAACTTCGTGTTTGGTTTTCAGTCTGCTAAAATAGGTCACCTAGAGGTGTAGGGTCACTTCGGATATCCTGCCGTTTTGGTTTAGTCTCAAAGCTGAACGAAGCCCCTGTAAACCACCAAAAGAAACAGAAAAAAGTTAAAGGGGAAGTTCATCAATCAAAAACAAAGTCTCTAGTGACATAATGTATGTCTCCATATTTTACTCACCTTTCGCTCTCTGTGTCATTCCAGGTTCTAGAATGTTCTCAAGTTCTTTGCCCCTTTCCTCTTCTGTCTTCTGTTTCTCTACTCCTCCATTCCTGAGGTTACTACTTTCATTTTTTCTTAAGATGTGATGAATTTCATGTTATAAAATTAGCTCTAATATAAATGTGTAAATGTGATTGTGTGTAATCATACCTGTTAGTTGAGCTGGTCTCTGAGGTGAACTGTTCAGGTGCCTTCTGTTGACGTGCCTCTACATAACAAGAGCATGCATAAAGCATATTTGTGTTAAATCAGTCATCTGAATGTATCACAACTACAACTTTCTAAACAAACATAAAACCAGACTGATACCTTTGTAGGCCTCCAGCTGTCCTGTTAGAAGTTTCCGGATTTCTGTCACCCAGATGGTCTTAACCTCCTCAGACACGGCCTACAAATTAACATATATCACAAAGCTACATATAGACCAGAGACATCTGATCAATCCAGACTTAACACATGTAACATGATCTTTTTAATAGAAATATGAACTCAAGGCACACCCTCGTGTGCTCACCTGTACTGTGTAGACCTCATCCCTTGAACTGGACCAGATCTCAAACTTCTTGCTGTCCCCTTTAGCATTCTCTGTTATTCCAATAGCAGCCATCTAATGAAGACAGAAAAGAGACCATCAGGTCAATAGGCTATTGAAGTATGAAAATACTAAAAATGTTTTTTTGTGACCTTACTCATTTAAATCTATAAATAAGCAAATTAGGCATATTCTTATGCACAAATTATTATATAAAAAGCTCCACAGAAAATGTTTTCTGCAGGGCATTTCACCCAAAAGTTTAAATATTTGAGTTTGTGCAAAAAAAAAAAATGCTTCTTGCATTTAAAAATGAATGAATAAATAAATAAATTAATTAAATTTAATGTGGGCTATAAAATGTTTATGACCCATAAAACATATCTGATATTTTGCTATTTTAGAAAAAAGTCAGATCAGGAAAATGGCCTTTTAAATATATTATTAAATTTCCCTTAGCATGAGAGAAATGCTATGGTTAACTGAACATAACAGAAGAGATGAGACTTACAAATATGAGCTCACCATCATTTTATTAAATCTTTAGCTAAGCATTATTACACTTTGTTAATATACTCACGCTGAGCTCCTGTTTGAAGCTATATGAGGGGGCTTTCTCATATCCCTCTCCGCTCTCCTCTCGTCTCTTGCAGAAGAGCAGAGCTTTCTCGTGCAGGAACAGGTGTCTCTGCATGGGCTTAAACCTGGCCAGCTCTATCACCTTCACATGACCTCTCTTATGCTCCGCCCACACACTGAACGACCCCTGCATCAGCAGGCGACCCAGGTCTCCAAGGTTACCCTGCATGGAATCAATAAATAATGCTTGCAGATGTAGAATAAATAAGAGTGACAGAAAACAATAATGAATATTAATGGGCATGACGTGACTGAAGTGTGTGCATGCCTTTTACCTCATAGCCTGTGATGGCAATGAGATGCATTGAGTCATTTACAGCCTTCAGGATCCCTAGTATGGAGGAAAGAGCTGCCTGCAGCTCCACTGAGCCCTCGCAGCCTTTACTGTACTTAATCATCTCCTAAAACACACACACACACACGTTTACGCAGTTATCAACATTGCAAATCTACTAAAGTTTAAAAAAAAATGCAATACACATTTATAATGCTATACTTTGTGTTGCTTTACCTTGGCAGTAAATGGTAAAAAACTCATTAACACTGCTGCGTGGTTATTTCAAATACACAGCAAATTTGACATCTTTCTCTCTTCTGACCAACGGAATCAATCTCTATTTTTTCTCTCTTTTGGAAACACTTTAACAGATTTTTTTCTTTTGCTATAGGAGCAAATGGAAATACAAAAATTATATTTGCTGTGGCCTCCCGTTTACCACTATAGAAGTTTACCCAACTATGGCAACTTCCGGTTCTGAGAACCCCGAAAATGTGAAAAGGGCCCATTATGACGTATATCCAAGTTAATCAGATTATTGAAAAAAATGAATAAAATAAAATGTAGGGCGGGGACTTGGTTCTTTCCAATGGTTGTTGATTGGATGGAGTAGATCTGAATGTGAGTTTGCAGTCGATTGTAAGAAAGGAGCGGGGTTTAAACAGACTAAATGACTGGAGAAATCCAGCATACGTCACCAGAGAGAAGTCTGTTGTTTTCACCAGAAGATCAACATAAGACACTTTTATTGAAGATTATGAGGTTAAAACTTAAATGAAATGCGAGTAGGAATCGTTCAGAATAAAAATCAACAACATGCATTTAGAATATAGAGTAAATTTTTATTTCACGCTGACCCTTCAGTTATTACATTTCCATATACACACACATATAAAACACATATAATCTAGTACCTTTAGCAGGAGCTGGTACTTAGTGATCCTCTGGACAGGCTTTAGTAAGTATGAGTCCAGCCCCAGCTTGTGCTCTAGTTTCTTCTGACACTCCTGATGCACAAACACAATGTGGTAAAGTTGTTCAAATGGCATTCACTCACAAAGAGAGCCTGATGACATCAACAGATTGTGGTTAGTGTGTACTGCATGTTACCTACTATTTAAAAAACAAGTATGGAAAACAGTCCTCAGTATTCACAGATAAACATTTCAAATGTTTAAACTGCGTTCATTTTGCATTTTAATCCAATTTTGTAAAAATATCTTTTGGTAGTGCAATCAAACAATGAAGAAGATAAAAATCATTAAAAAAAAAAATCATATTAAAAAGACTATTTTTTGTCACCCTGAATTTGGAAGGTCAAGTGTAGCACATTGGTTTGTGGTATATAGTATTTCACACAGTGAACTTTTAAGGCAAATGTAGTAGGTCATCAAAATATATTACAAGCAAACAGATCATTGTATATGTTCATACACACTACATACTGCAAATATAGTATGTAATAGTAGTATGATAGTATGCTGTTTTACATATGTATGTGTGCATACCTGGAAGAAGGCGCAGTCTGAACACTGTCTCCAGAGGCTCTCAGAACGAGGCTTGTTGTGACAGTATTTCTCATAAATCTGCAGCTCCCTCATCTAAACAACCACAATGACCAAAGTTCAGAGCATCACTGAAAAAATAAACTCCCAAAAGTTCACTTTTACTTCATACTTCTTTTTCTTGCTAGTTATATAAAACTCACCCAGTCTAAAAAGCAGCGTCCCACAAGCTCAGGACAGTCAGTGTAAGTCTCCAGCTCTTTCAGGAATATTCTGAAAGAGAGGAATTTAAAATGAATTGTGAAACATTTATTTGATCAGTGATTCGTTCATTTAATCAGTGATACCTCCAAACAAACACTTCACTAAAATGAATTAGAATTTACATCCTAACTAATGATGCTACTAACTATTCTCCAAATAATTTTCTTTACATTACCATGTTGTTTCTCCACTCCACTAGATGGCGCTCACCTTTTGTGGAAATTATAAATTTCCTGCATGTTCCCAAATAACACATCCTTCTTGTTCTGCAGGGCTGCAGGGATGAGAGGAGCCATGGAGGGGTTGTCCATCTCAGCAGCATATCCCTACAGCGTACACAAGACATATTTAATGGTGGAATATCATGGCAAACAGGATTTTCATGGCCCTTTTAAAATAAATATTTTGGTGTAGACCTTCTTTAACTTTCACAACAATAATCTACCTCCCAGGTCCAAGAGGACTTCATGAGGCAAAAACTTCTAAAAACATGTAGGATAAGGCCACTTTAAACAACATTTTAAGAAAATGTCCTGCCCCATAATAAAATGAAATAGTTTCTTGATGTGAAAATGACTTCTATTTATGAAAGAACTGACAGATTCACTCACCTGCAAAACACACATAAGCTCTTCCACATATGCTCTCTCTGTTTCCAGTAACTCATTCATTACATGCCTGTGAACAAACACAGAGCACACACACAATGAAGAACAGTCAATTACTACACAGTAGGGGAGTGTTGATGGTCTAGTAAGGCACATGTGTTCCCCTCTTTCCCTTTTGAACTTTGACCCTGGACTGACCTGCGCAGCACAGCCAGGGTTTCCTCCTCCTCAGATACAGAAGCATTGCGACTGCTGCTGTCAACCTGATCAAAGTTTACCTACATAGGGAGGATCATTATTGAGTAATAGTTAAGGCCCTTAACTTACATAGAGCTCACTACATGAGAGAAAGGAATATAGCATTTGCTTATTCAAAGAGAGTGATTTAAAATGATTGAAAAGTGAGGAAATACATTAAGGGCATTGTAGATGAATTATACATACTTCTTTACAGGACACCCTGCTGTCTGACTCCTCACAAATACAGATGTTCTCATGATCCCTGTGAGCTAAAAGAGAAATAAAGCAATTGCCTCTTTAATTTTAATTTTAAACTTAAAAAAAAAATATATATATATAGATAGATAGATACATACATACATACATACATACTTATATACATACATACATACATACCAGGAGATGAGAGTGACTCCGGTCGAGGGGCCACAGGTTGGACAGGGCGTGTTTGCTTGGCTGCTAGTTTCTTCAGGCTAACCCTCCTCCTCTCAAACATCTCTTGCAGTGAGGCTTTCTTCTCAAATGCACGCTTCACATGCTCCTGTATCATTACACATTATACAATATAATATAACACAATATAAAACATGATATCATTATTAGTGTATGCTAAATTATTCGTATAGATATTAATTCAATTTATTTATCTTTTATTAATTATTCCTTTTTATGAATCTTATTATTATTTTCTTTATGAATTGTAGTTATTGATAGCTATGTATTAATTTAATCATCATAAATCGTTATATTTCTTATGTTGCATTTTTATTCTTTTACAATATTGATTTCTTTAATTGTTTATATATTTTCTACTATATGCTCTGATATGTATGATTATTTCCAAATGAAAGATCTTTGGTGTCTCTTCTGTGCTGTAAGATGGAGTGGGTGTATTTTCCATCAGAATTGATTACGTGATGTACCTTTGTATCAAAATATGTCTGTTTCCATCGCATTAGACAATGTAAGATACACAATATTCTCTTAAAGGTGTCAAAACCACACCTCGTCTATCTATTTTCGTCTGTCTTTGCAACCGTAGCATTTGACCGGTCACGCTGACCTAGCCGTTACACCAACTATGACATAATGGATATGTCTGTCTGACCTTTTCTTATCAGACCAAAACAAGTTTAGGAGGGTGTAAGTTTCCTGCATATATATTCTTAGCTCTTATTTTGTTCTTCACTTCTGCTTCTTCTTCTACTTCCTCTATTCTACAAATATCTTCTTTTGTTTCCTTCTTTCTCTGATCTCTGATCGTCACAATTTTCATCTGTTAGATACAATACTTTGGAATTTATTATAAACTACAGAATAAAATAGATCTTTTTTTTGTTTAAACCTATTTGCTATTGCAATTTTAATATTTACTTAATTTGTTTGTCTCTATATTTGTACATTATTACTTAATAAATTTGTTATTCCTTATTCAAATTTGATCTCTGACTTAATCATTGCTTGTTTGCCTGCATCTCACTGCATCAATTATACATTTATATATCTATCTAATTCTTTATTATTTATTAAACATTTTAGAGATGTGTTTTTTTTATATATTATATATATTTTTTTTATTTATATTTTTTATAAATAAAAAAATGGCANTCTTTTTTTACATTCATTTTATACTGACTAAAAATTAAACTGAATTGAATTTGAATTATAAGTGAGTTGCAGGTATTTGCCTCACCCTGAGCTCATTGTTCAGTATGCTCTCATATTCCAGCCAAACTGTGCTGATCTCCCACAGCTCTTTCTCATTGGCTGTCTCCAGGTAAAACTCCAGCTCTGACAGAGCTGACTCCGCCCCCTCCTGTGACTGGCATTTGTCAAGAGGCTGTGATGCTAGCATGTAAATCCCATCATCACACCATTTACACACCTGAAAGAAAAAAAGTACAGAAGAGAATGTAGTGGAAACAGATTTGCATACAGTATGAAAGTGTGGTATACCTATCTGTGTGTGTGTGGAGAATTTGCATGTAGCTGTGTGAAGGTGAGGACTTTATGCACCATCACTCCAGGTCTCCCCAGCTGGGAAAGCCAAACTAGTTCTGTCTTAAAAGTTTTTTGGGTGGTTAATGGTTAAATATCTGGACCGGTAACTGAAGGATTTATATAAATATAATCAAATATAAATATAAATATGCACGTAAATATTTGTGTATTTCTAGTCACCATTTCCAGTTTTCTATGTAGCTCCATAGCCTGTGTCAGCATGGTCTTCTTGTCTTTTAGCTCTTGGATGAGAATCTCTCTCGCTTTCTGTAGCTCACTGCATTTTACTGCAACACTGTCATCAACATTCTGAGAGCTGTCAATCAATCCTTGGCCCTCGGCAACCACAGATCTTACTCTGTCCAGCACTTCCTGCAGAAAAAGTGTGTTGGAGAGGAGGCATTCATCACAAGGGTTATTGAAAGCTTTAATATCAACTAGACTGACACATCCATGCATATGTGTGTGTGGACGCATGATAACACGATTATTCAGCTGGTGGAGACTCACACAGACTTTCTTTTCGTGACTGGTCAGTTCTTGAAGGAGGTGTTCTGTTTGTGCAGGGCTTAGTCCAACATCTGAGAAAGCATTCAGCGTTTCAGTTGCCTGCTCCAGCTCTGTTTGCAACTACAAGACCATAGCAAATGAAAACAGAGTGCAAATATTATTAGTAAATGCTAATGTATTGCAGTAATAAGAATAAGCTGTAAAATATTAGTGTCTTTTAAAAGCAAGACCTGTTGAAAGCTGTGCTCAAACTGGCAGATTTTCAAACATAGCTCCAGTTTATTTTGATGCTGAATCCAGAACTCATCAAATGCTGTAGAGCTCTCATTCAACTGGGATAATAGCCTGCAAGTTGGCAGGGAAAAAGAGAGAGAGGGGGATATATGATAGAAATCTGAATGAGGAAATCATTGACAGTTGAGGATAAGGAAATATAAGGAAATAATGATAATTATTTCCTCAAATTTCAATAATTGTTTATTGAAATGTAAACAAAACAAATATTACGTGAATATTAGATGAAATATGAAATAGTGTATAAACCACCAGTGTTGTTATTGTTAGATAAACTATTAAAAAATGGTGTTTATATTTGAAATAAAAGTGAAATTAAATAAAATATAAATATTTTTATGGAAAAACTCTAGTCAAAGTACTAAAATGACTCAAACTAAAATAATAATTGATTAAATCTATATAAAAAAACTGAAAATAAGAATAAAGAAAACTAAAAATAAAAGTCAGTTCAAAATATGAATATATACGATAATAGTATTATAGCATAGTATTATATAAATAATGCTAAAGTAACACTGTAATCTCATTTATGCTGTCTAACTGTCTACTGAGTTCCTAAAGCATTAAGTAACTGTGAAATACAAGCGTAAAGTCATGTGAACAACTCTGCCAATGCAATAATGCTCGCCCATTATGTTTACTGAATGGGTCAAACCATTAAAATTCAAATAATATATTGAGCATGAGCATATCGGAGTGATATATATATATATATGTATATTCAGATGCAGAATAACAACAGAGGAAAAAGTTAAACTAAGAGGATTTAAAAGTCAAAGATGTACCTGTGCACTGTAGCAAGGTTCTCCAGCTGATCGGGGTTTAGACTGCTGTCTGGATCTCTGCGGACCGGTTCCCTGATGTTCTCCAAGAGTTTCCGTCCTTGGCTGAGAGCTCCTGTGATCTCTTCCTAAAGAGAAAACAATGACGCAAAGAATAATTTTGTAAAAACTTAATGAATGTGTGAGGTGGCACATATTGAATACTACTGAATATTTTGAATGCTTTTTTTAATAAATACTTTCAAACTGTCTTTTCTGCTGGTGTGTGCATTGAGCAGATTGCCGGCTGTTAGGAGGTTGTGAGGCAGCTCTGTTTCTGCCATCTCTCTGCCGAACACTTGCAGTCTCTGTGCCATCCTCTTCACTAACGCAGCAAAGCTTTCAAGATCCTACAGGCACAAAGAAATCATAATTTCACATACAATGTATATTACTGGTGTAGCTTGTTTCGTTTCATATATGTAATGAGGTTTTTAATGTGCACTCAATTATTTTTCTCCAATTAAAAACACATAAAACGTAATTAAAATGATGTGCAATAAAATGCCATAGGGTTTTATCAACAGCCAAATAAAAGATATTTTAAGACTGGAATTTTTGCGGATGAAATCCCATCATTTCAATAGTAATCCACTTGATCGAGAATTTTGCGTGTGGGCGAAAGATTTCTCAACACAGATTTCCCAACGGGTTTAAGTTGGCCATATGAATTCAACACATTGACAAAAAGAAAGCTGCTTGGTTTGAAAGTGACCTGTGAGCTGTGTTTCTTTGCTACACTATTGACGATAGACAACGGACCTTCTTCCCCACAGAATTTTGCTGAAATTACATTAATGCTTTTATTTAACACACCTTTACACTTCAAGCAGGTCGCCTCATGGAGACAGCAATGTTGCAATCACATGAAAAGCCGTGCATTATTAATATTATGATTATGATTTCACTTTATCCCCCCGATTATTGGGCACTGTCACTCAAGTAATAAATAAATCATGGCTGACTGAAAATTATGCATTTCTACAAATGAATTGTTAAACTATTTGATTTCATGTGATGCTGCATCCACACCACTAGGTGTCACTATAAGTTGAGTCATACCCATCCATAAAGCAACATAAATAAAAAATACAGAGTGCATCTTTAAGATGTGTATTTGTTCTTACTGTGCGATGAGAAATCCAGGTCTTGTGGCAGTAGTATTGAGAGCCACCCAGTTCTTGTGTCAGCTGACTCCGCTCAATATAAGAGTGCAGATCAGCCACTGAGCTTAGCATGAGGACCTTCAATACACACACAGGCTTTGTTGTTTACAATGACATGTCACACACAAACAGATGTGGCTTGTATAAACATAACAACAACAACACACATTCAGGTTAATTACCGGTACTTTAAAGTCATCTCTGTGTAGTTTAAAGAACACATCAGAAAATGTTCGCTGCAGGATAGCAGTGGGTCTCAGCACCAGAACGAGATGAAGATTAGCAGGAAACCAGCCCTACACACAAACACATAAGAAAGCACACAAATTCATATTATACTAAATATATTAAAGACATATTTTAAAATATATGACAGTATATTATTTAAAATATATTATAGTATCTGCAAAAATGTTATTGAAGACAATATTTATGTGCGTTTATATAGGAGAGATTCAGAAGAATCAGGTGCAGTTAGACTCACTGAGATACGCAGTAATGTTGCCTTTAAACACGTCCATCGATCTCGACGCCTGTCAATCACCACGATAAAGCCCACACCTGCTGCACTCAGACTGATGGAGACACATGCACATGTGTTACTGCTGTCACCATATATGATATTCAAACGTGTGTTAATGTGTGAATTTACCTGGGAATACTTGTCAGGTAGGTGAGAACATTACGAAACTCTTGGTCTCCAATTTCACAAAACGAAGGGAATTCAGGAAAGATAATGATAGGGCTTCCATCCTGTCCTCTTCCCCCTAAAATAGACAGAAATATGAAGAATCACAGAGGAAAATCCTGCTCCTATAATCTGTTGAACAGGCAAACAGCAGGGGGCAATAAACACCAGAAACCGTGCTGTTGTCTGTGTCGGCATGCATCAGAGATCTTAAATTAGCAAACAGGCAGGCCAATGAAAACCTGCTCACACCACCTGTATGCTGTGTCAAATTTTTCATATTGTGTGCTACTGCTATTGAACAACAGTTGTTTGAGAGGTCTGTGACAGCCAAACTGTGACATAATCCCAGATCGGCTCACCAAGGATTTGGTTTATTATATTATATTATATTATAGTTTTCAGTGTCACATGATCCTACAGAAATCATTCTAATATGATGATTTGCTGCTCAAGAAACATTTCTTCTTATTATTATCAATGCTGCTTAAAATTGTTGTGGAAACCATTTTTTTTAATGGAAGTCCAATTTTTTTTTTAAATAATTTTTAGGATTTCACATTTATGTGAAATATTTTTTTTTTTCTTTTTGCAACAATGTAAAAGTCTTTACTGTCACTTCTAATCAATTTAATGCAGCCTTGCTAAATAAAAGTATTAATTTCTTAAAAATAAAATAAAACTTACTGCTCCCATACCTTTGAACAGTAGTGTATATTGTCACTAACTGACCTAAGTCAAAAGAGACCAAGTCTCATTCATAAATCCTGTTTTCTGGGTTTGGGTTGCTCCCCAGCAAGTGGTATTGTTTTGACCATTTTACAGCTTAGAAAAATTATTAGATAAATATAATCATAAACAAGACAAAATGAAGAGATAAAGATACATAAGTGTTGTCAGTATTCCCTCAGGATAGAAACTATGATTAACCCAATGTATAGCGAGATTCAAAAATGTCACTTTATTCTTCCTATCTATTCGCTCCTTCAAATCAGGATGAAAATAAAAGCTAAAACATTGGTGGTAAGACAGAGAGAAGATAGTGGTGATGGAATGCAAAGAGAGAGAAAGAGAGAGCGGCAGAGAAAGCCACAGGGTGAAGATCCCAATGTGACAAAAATATAAATTTGGCAAGTCATGCCTTCTTCTCCCTGTCTCCATGACAACAGGACAGAGATTGTGCAGACATCGTTTACTCAGTTCAGTTTAACGATAACAACCTGTCACCAAAAGCAGCACATATTCAGATCCTTAAATCTGCAGCGTTTGTACATGCCTACATTTCACAAAAGTGTTTCTAAACACCACAATGTTTTTTCCTCTCCATTGTTTTGCTTTTTTACATGCTTTACAGAGAAACACATTCAAAAATGTTCCAACCGTCCATTACAGACAGAAGCAGGAAATTATGTAAAGTGAATTTTGACTAACAAATCTACACATACGTACATGTGCACTAACGTTTATAATGTTACATATTCAAATACATATTTTTTGTGCTCTTATTAAAAAACTCTTTTGTACTACAATATATTTTAAGTAAAAATGTGATTACCCTCATTGAGATAAAGGAAAGACAAGTGTTTCTATTGCAATACGCTAGAAATGGGAGTAAAATTCATCCTAAAATAAAAATGTGAATGGCATAACTTTAGTCTTGGAGGAACTTGATAAGAAATGTTCAAGTTTACATTGAAATCTCTGACTCCACATTTTAGTATGTTGGCAACCTTGTTGAGATCTGATTTGAAACTCTAAAGGAGACATGTATGAATATGATTACTGGGGTCTTTTTAGGATACATATCCAAGAATTAAATCACATAGTCACACAGTCTCCATCTGCTTTCTATGAAACACAATTGAGATCTCATTTGAGAGATCTAACTTCATTTTACAGTATTTGTACTTACATATAAGATAACTACATGGGTTAAGGTTAGGTTTATGGATAGGTTCAAGGTTAGTACCTAGTTATAACCCAGTTATTGTAATTGCTATAATAAGTACACAGTATGTACGCGCGGAACAGGACAGTTAAATATAGTGCTACCGAGGTATCATTTGTTTTTCTTTTTCCCTGTTGGTCCTTAACAGTTGGTCCCTGGATAATGATTCAGTTTCATGGACAAAGAAAGAAATGCGAATATAAAGAGCATTTACCTGACAGGAACGCAAACTGTCTCTTGAGCTCAGTGATGATGTCAGCAGCGAAGAGAGGACTGGACTCCTTCTGCATGATCTCATCTGTAACAAACACACAGAGACACACACTAACATCCCATCTACAGTCATCATTTACAGGATCGTTCTAGTTCTCCCTGTAACCAGGGCAAGACAATTATCCTGCAGTATCACCATTTAAATGAAGTTTAAAACACTCTTCAGCAAATCTTTTGCCTTACTTGCACAATAGCAAATAACATAATGAAAATAGCACTTCTCCTATTGTTGTTAGTTGATGATAAGATGAAATAAACCACAGGTGAAGAAGTTAACCACAGGTAAGAAGACCCTACAGAGTCTGCATACACACACTAATATATTACTGGCTGTCTTGAATGTATTGTATCTTTGGCTGGTGTGTATTACCATCTGAGGTAGGTGAATCTTGCCCAAAGCAATTCCCATGCTCTGGTCAATGGCACATCAGACATGTTTAGAAAGAAAAGAGTAGGTGATTTCCTATCTATCTCAACCAAAACCACCTCTGGATATAGTGCCACAAAGTGTGTACAGCTAATTATCTGCAAGTCCACACCTTCTATTGTATATTACATTATGGCCTCAATGTTTTTTTTAATTGCACGATTAAGAAATCATTTTTTTTTAAACCTACACGCCAATCAGATATTATAGGCGGTACTTAAAAGTGAATGACATAAGAGGCCTGAGACGAGTGAGAATATATCCATTGCCTTCTTTTGTTCTCCTATATAAGAGTGTGTTGTACTTTGGAGTCAGATTTACCCCCTTAGGATGTTCACACACACTGGACAGAAAATCATCTGTCACATTTCAAATGAGCTTTTATGGTAGCACCTGTCTTTTCTCTCTCTCCTGCTCTCAGTTCTAATCAATTATATTTAGTGTGCATCATTTGTATGACACAAACTGCAAAACTGCACTGCCAAATTTGTCAGAAATGAGTATAGTAAAATAAAGTAAAATAACAATAGTGCAAATGGAGTAAATAACAAATTAACAAATCAAATCATTGTATGAAATATTTTAAAATAATTTTAATTTTAAGATAAAATAAAATGATAAGTCCTCACTTACTTTGGAGCCAGTGGCAACATCTGGAAAATCTGTAATATTTCTCAACCTCTGCTAGAGCAATGCACACAGTTTTCCCTCCATTCTGTACATCCATCTCTGTTTCTCTCTTCCTGTTATTGTCTAATGTCTCACTAAATCCTCAGTCGTCTTGTATCCATAAGCTGTGATCTCAGAATGAGCTACCTGAGACAGGTGCACCAGGTAATGACTTCCTGTTTCTCTCTCTCTCTCTCTCTCTCTCTCTCATTTCCAGACTTCCTGGAATGGACTGGTCCCCTGATGCACATACACAGGTTCCCTTCACCTGCTGCAACATTTTTATAACTGATAACAGTGATGGATCACTGACTGTAAAGCACTGTACGTCCTTTGTTTACACTCTGTCTATGTCTGTCTGTGTCGGCACAATCACCCCAAAAAGAGTCTGCCGCCTCACCCCAGGAGCCCCTTCCCCCATCACATTGGTGGATGAATGAACCCCTGTGTGTGTCTGTGTTTGGTTGGTTTCTCCCCAGTATAGGAGGAATCTGAGTGCCATCTGATCTTGCTGAGGAGGGAAAGATAAAAGCTGAATTCAAACCAAGTCACTCAGTAGCCATTCAAACCAACAGATAACATTTAAAAGAAGAAAACAGTCTTTTTAGTCTGGTAAATCTCTCTAGCACTGGTATACTTCTCTCTTTCAGACACGCATACAAATGTAAATACACACTTTTCCTTAGGAGTCTCTGTGGGCATAAATATTGCTCCAGTCCAGACTGAGTCAAAATAAAGTTCAGACAAAAACACACATATATAATATATTTCACAATAAATGGCTCGAAGTAAAAAAATAAAAAAATAAATAAATCACTGTAACGTTTTAGTACACAATATTACGATTATCATTGCACAGTATAGTGAGGCTATTTTGAAAATATAGGATTCAAAATTTTAATTTAAACCTGTAAATAAACAAGGTTTAGGATTATGAAAAAATGTAAAAGAAGAAAAAGAGGCCATGACATAAATCTAAAAGATTTGGGACTATTTCTAAAGGTTACTAATCAAATAAGGAAATTTTATGACACTGATCATGTGAACTCCTTTGTACAGATGACACTTCTTGAAGCTCAAGATGCTCTTTGGATCATTCTCAAATCATACTGGAGAACATGATCATAAGGTTTTACACAAATTTATTTTTATTATGCTGATAATATCATTTGTAATAAAACGGCATTAAATTAGTGAGCATAAGAGACTTCTTTCAAAATATTTCAAAATATTTAATATTCTGAATGGTATTGTACTGTGCAATCATCTAAAGACCTTTTGAACATGCCAACAAAAGTGGTGAATTTTTGACAGTGTTAACATGCTTTCACTCACTCTGTCCTTGTGCCAGCGGGACCAGAGGAAGATGTCCACAATCACTGCCTTGTTTGGGATGCCTTTTCCTGGATTTCCTCAGCATAATTCCCCCCTCTATTGCCGCCTGATACCTGACCCCACAATGTTCTTTAGATATACTTTACGATACTACATGGTACTAAAATCAAACAGTTGACTGCAATAGTTAAAGTATCAGCTACTACACTCAATTTCAGAACAGCTAGTTAAATGACATACATGCTTACCTAAAGCCTGTGGACTAACTACTGCAGCAAGCCGCGCTGCTACTGTGGAAAACTGTTTTATGGTATCTGTTTTTGTACTCAGCAGTAACTCTGCCAAACACACACACACACCCCCCAGCATGAATCTCACAAGACGGTTTTTGGGAATTCTCTTCCAGCCTTGAGCTTCTGAATATGTTCTGAATCCCTAAAGCCTCTAAATTGTGTTGTACACAATCTTCTACATGCCTCCTGTCCTCAGATTAATTTTTTAGCAAGTAAAAGGCCTTTTAGTATCATTCTAAAAATGTACACCTTTAGTTTATGGTACACGTCTTTTTGCTGTGAAATATTACATTTTTATAAAGTAAACATTATAATTACTTTTATATTGTTCTTAATATTTCAAGATGAACAGATGGACTGAAGTAATTTATATTTACTTGATTATCTTTACATTATTTTATATATATTAAAAAAAACATATTTTTGTTAAAAAAGTATGTATCAATGATACAACAGGCTTTTGAAGAATGATTATTTATACATCTCTCAATCATCATTGCATTACATTATATATGTACTACTTGATTATCTATACAAAACTACAGCATTTGAATGTTATCTTACAATGACATATTATTGATAGATATACAGTGACCTATTCTAATGATATTTATATGCATTTTATGTAAGTAGTCTGTAAATATCATTGATTTACATTACAAGCAATCAGAATTACATCTAACTTTTTAGCCGTATAAATAACAACAAATGCCCCAAATTGCATATTTTTGCTCAGTTTGTTTTTTCCTCCTCGAGGGTGAGTTCCATATTCTCACTATTTGGGCCATAAAAGCCTGATGTATCAAATATGATACAAAACATAAAACATATATGCAACTTTAAAAAATTGTGTATATTTTATCTAAAGGTACAATAAACTGTTACATTATAAAAAAGATTTTAAAAATAAAATTTCATATGTCAGGGTAAATATTTTAATTAAACAATATCACACAAGCAAGAGTGCTCCTGTTCCAAATACCATCTCGGTTATGATTTGGCCGATACTTGGCCCATGAAGTGACCAAAAATTGTGGCCACATATAAAATTATGCTGCAGTACTGCTGTAATATATAAAAGGTGAATAATCCTTTCCACTGGAAAACATTACCAATACGCCACTCAATGTCTATAGGCATTTAAACAGAACCAAGTAGCTCTTTTATAAGCTGAGTGACAAACACACTCATTTCTTACCAATGCTGTGAGAGACATTGCTCAATCTGCGCTGTAGCTCTTGCACGACTGCCTTCTCTGTCTGCATCCAGATCATCGGCATCCTTCACTCCAGAGGGAAGGAGGATGGATAGAGTGGACGTTATGAGAAGAATATCACCCTCTGTCCTTCAGTGATGGGCAATTCAGCATCAGCATCACAGAGAGAGACGGGGGAGGGGCTCCCCGATGACACCTACACAGTCAGACAGTCTATGAATATAACCAGTGCAAACCTCACACGCATGTGCACACAGAATGGCATGACATGCTGCTCCAGTTAGGACTTTGGCGCCATCACTAGTACTGCTTCTGCTATTACAGCACATGCACCTGGAGAGGAAGCAAGAGGACAAGATTGAAAGAAAATATTTAATTCACAGTGATTGACTTGAATTTCATATAGTAACAGTATCACAGAACAAAAAGATGCTCAGATATTTTGTCACATTGATCAGAACTTATAGCAGTCAGTGATGTTGTGGGTTTGGGTTTAGAACTTTACAGGAAATAAACAATAGCAGTATTACAGCAGAAAAGAGATGAAGATAATTCAGTAAAACTTTGTAATTTATATATTTGCATTTGTCAGTATATACAATCTGCTGTAGGTTCTATAAGTGAGCATGTTTCATGTTCGTACTAGGCCTACTACATACAACCTAAACTGCATTTTTACATTTTCTGAGTGTGTGATGCTCACCTATGCAAGTTGGTAGTTGGTTGCCAAGATTTTGCTGCCTGTGGGGTTAATGTCTTCAGAGGTTTTATGCTCGTTGCTTTGTTGTTAATATTTGAATGCATCCTTCATGGATGTATTTATCATTCACCAAGCAAAGCCCGTTAAATAGCTACTGTTTGAAGGTTAATTTAAGTCATGGATCACTGAGGTTACACGACGAAGTTTTATACATAGAGAGAGTTTTGTTTTCGCGTTTGTCTAAGTGAAAAATAATTAGTCAATCTTGACGTCGCTTGGTTATTTTTCAAAGCTCGTGAATAAGGTAGTAGTATAGTAAAGGTAACGTAGTAGTAAAGAATTGTTTCCGCCACCGAATATAAAGTAAAAATAATAATAATCTCACAGTTTTGACTTTTTTCCACGCAATGTCGAGTTTATATCTCACAATTTGGATTTAATAATATTAATAATATCTCGTGATTCTGAGACCAAAAAAAAAAAAAAAACGTTATAAACTCAGAATTGCGAGTTAAACTTTCAATTTTGAGGGGGGGAAAATCTTAATTGTGAGAACAAAAGTCAGAATTGTGAGGATAAAAAGTCGCATTTACCTTTATAATTTTATTTTTTTTATTCCGTGGCGGAAACGTAGTCCTTGACAAACACGACGGGGGGAGGAGCATAGGAAATACGGACTACAGCTCCCATCATGCACCGGTGTTTTCGTTTTCATTCGTCTGTCTCGCGGGCTCTGCTTTGTTATGGCGGCATCGTTCGAAACTTACCAAAGTTCAGACGTCAACTGCTGAAATCTTTAAATACCCGCCTCGGCAACTCAAACCAAGGTATGACACATTCATTCACAGCTCTTTAGCGATATTTAAAAATGACAATTGCATCTAAAACTGGAATTATGTTAGAACATGCTTACAATATTGCTGTGTCTTCAAAATACTGTTTTATAATTGCCGAACAGATTCAGTATTGAATCTTAATGTGCTGCCTACCTAGACAAGATTTTGGTCGTAACTGGCAGTTTGTTTCAGTGGTTTCCATTTATGTCAGTTGCAGCTGCTTTAGAGGCACTGACAGACAGACTGTTGATTGAGTGTGTTGTTTATCTGTGGGTGAAGTAGAGAGCTTATTTTATTACAGAATTTGATAAAAGAGAGATGCTAGAGATATTAATTTGGACGTACTAATAGCCTATCTCTAACAATTGGTCATGCCCAGTAGTTAAAAACCTTGAATCAACTCAATGCTTCAGACATAAGACAGTAGGTACAGTTATTCACAAAATGCAACACTCAGAATCATGGAGGGCAACTTTAATGTATTTGTATACATGCGCATTAATAATAAATTTTTTTATAGTATACCTTATACAATAGTACCATATCTGCTGTATTCGAAATGTAATAAGATTGTACTCTAAATGCAATAATAGCAACATTAAAATTGTATGGGGTAAGATGTGTGCACATTTTGTCATAGGCCCTTTCTATTGTGGTCACATATACAGAGAGAAGCACATGAGAAAAGTGATACGCTTTTCATGCTAGAACAAAGTAAATTTTCCACATGGGAGGTAAACTGTCTAAAATATTCAAAACAAATATCATACAATCATGTAAAACATCATCCAAGTTTTTTGGCTAAAGACTAGCCATGAATTACTAAATGAAGCATTTTTCCTAAAACTGTAAATGTGGGATGAAGTGTGCCAAAATGTGAGCTTTGCAATCAAATGCAGGAAATAATATTATTGTTATGAATACTCTTAAATGTTCAATTATCCTAAATATTAAACCTTTTCCAGACTGGTTTATGAAAATGTGAAAGTGTGCAGCAAAATAACACTATGAAATTGGACTATGCATTAGTAAATTGTATTTCTTATTTGTCTTTCTCTAGACCACAACTTAAAGTGCCCCTATTATGCCTTTTTTAAGGTTCCCAATATTGTTTTGGGAGTCATCTACAACAGGTTTACATGCATGCAAGATCAAAAAACACTTTTGTTTTTTTCATTATATACATTTAATTTCACCTCAGTTCGTAAACGATTCGTTAGAAGCAATTCAAAGAATCAGTCTCTCTAAACCCCTCCTTTGCGTGAGCCTACATTGCTCTGATGGCCCAATCCTTTGTGTTTGGTCTACTGCGTGCACCACACGCCTATAGCCATAACTGAATTACATCTATCAATTCACAAGACATTGTATACAATATATGGACAGAAAAGATAGCATCGATTTTACTGTATCAATTCGAGCCCGAGTCCGACGATGACACGTCAGAAGTAGTCAATCAACCAGAAACTGATTCGCAATCACAACTGGAGTACAATGTTTCTCTATGGTAAGTGTCACCTTAATTTGTGTTATTTATAAGACGTGATAGCAGCATCACTGTTATACTTTATGTAGGTGCAACTGTGCCAAGCGAAGCTGAAAACCTTTAACATAAGATAACCATTTAGGCCAGATGTGTACGCAGACTTTTTCGTCACAACTATTAACTAAGTAAAAAATGGCTATATCATTGTTTGACATTACAATGAGTGTTTACTGTTTACAGAGAGAATACTTCAACTAGTTTGCGCAGACTAACATCTTGACATCCTATTACAATACAGATTGCAAGTGTAATGCATTACACTTTGTTAACAAAAGTCGTGCTCCATCCTTGATCATTACTCCAAGTAATAAGACAGACAAGCTGCATTAATCGACACATTTTTAGACAATATTGGACCCACATCTGAATAGCAGAACTACAGAAATGTGAGTTAGCCGGTTAGCAGGAGACATACAGACTAGGGTGTACGTTACACAACATAACATACAAAACTACGAATTTTGAACAATCGCTAGAAAAATATAAACATCAATTATTAATCATACTTACAGGTTGAGATTCTGAGGAGTAAGCTGGTCCAAATAAACTGGGCATTGATCCATATTTTAAGACCAAGCGTTTTGTGAATCCTGTGTTAAACTCCCCGAGGTTTGAGAAGCAGTCGTCAGTAAAATGATGGGAACACAACAAAAGATTGTACTGCTGTGGTACTGTTGAAAAAATTAATTTTCCCTGGCATCTGCGCGCGCAATAAGTGGGCGAGGAACATGCTAATGTGACGTCACATGAAACGGCTTGGGATTCATTTTACAAACGACTCGTTTAATTGACACAGAGTCGACTCTTACTTTTGAGAGACAATAACTTTATATATGGTACACTTTCAGATTTAAAACTTTGCAGGATGCTTTCATTCACTCAGCTATGTTACACACTACATGAAAGGCAATTTTCAAAAATCCATAATAGGGGCACTTTAAGCAAAAGTTGGCACAGCTTACCCCACTACATAAAGAAATAAAGTGCTCTACTCTCTTATCTCTGTCTGTCTGAATAACTGCAGACAGTTGAGTTAACATGACCAGTTTAAGCATGAATTTGTGAACCCACCTTTTTAGGGTTTGAGCCAGGCCAACATAATCATGATGTCATCTCCAGCTGGACTCCAGCAAGGGCAGTTTCATTTTCTCTCCCAGTGGATGCCAGACAGCTCCCGCGCTGGGGTGATATTAAACGGGTCCTCGGGAGAAGCCGGTTCCGAGTCAGTCCGGAGCAGCGGCAGTCTGGTGGTTCGGGATCCAGATGATTCCTTTAGCTGTCAGTTTGCCCCGCTGCCTGTCTCCCGAAGCAGCAGCTGTACCAGCGTGGATGTGTGTAGTCCAGGTGGAAGTGGCAAGCCACTCAGGGAAACTGAGTTGTTTGATGCATCTTTAAACAGTGAGATGCAAAGTATCCAAGATGTTTTAAGAAACACACGGGATCTCCCATTAATAGCTAAACTTGACCAGGTGGGTTAATTTCCCCAGTTAATGTGAATTTTGCAGAGATCTTGCTTTAATAAATTTATCTGCTTATTTTCTTCTTGGGTATTTTAATTAGAGTTGATTTCATCTCATATTGTCAAGATATAGGGATGATCTGTTAGAATTGCTTGATGGTATTTTACTTTTTTTTCACAAATATAATAATTTAGATTACTTATTTAGAATGTGTTGCTTAGTCAAAGCATTTAAAGCAACAATGTTTCAAATGTTTCAGGGTTAGTTTTGTAAATGATTTAATGGCTTGTTTATTTATCCAGCTGAAGCAAATGCAACATCGCATGCAGGAGCAGCTAAAAGCCCATCAGCAGGAACAGCTGCTTAGATTACAACATGAACCACAAAGACTTCTGGGAAAACCACAGAATACTGCAGGTACATGATTTATAGTGCATGTGTCATTCACCTGTACGCTAAGAGCATTTAACCTTGGTTGAACAACCAAAATTAAGCTGTTAAGGCATTGTATCTCACTTTAAATGCAGTATACATAACACTGTGTGGTCTAAACTTCATTTCATATGGTTGATAACCTTCAAGACGGGTTAAGCCTTGACCAACTTTCTCCATATGCTGCTCTAGAGACCAGTATATTGAACCAGGAACAAAGTGTGCTGGAATTGAACACTGGACATGATGACAATGATACTGATTATGAAGAATCACTTCAGTCAACGATAGAAGATCAAACTCTGTATAGAAAAGAATGTAACTCAGAGACACTGGACAGGTAAACTTCAAAACTAAGATGGATTGCTTTGACAATGGACAAATGTATTGTGTCAGTCTGGTTAAAGTGTCATGTGTGTATTTGTTTTAGACCTATCAAATCGGGTTTGAGAACATTTGAGGAAATACTGGAAGAGCAGCTCAAGATGGAAAACCAGAGACTGATGGGCAAGGTCAGTTAAAGGTCAAAAATACAAAAAAGGTGTGCACATCCCACAAACCCAACTGGGGCTCAGGTGCAGGACAATACAAGTGCAAATGTAGGCAAAAAACAAACCGGATGGTTAAAACGTTGTATGAGCTACAATAAGGTTTTTTTTTTTTGTTTTTTTTTTGGAGCAGTCATATCAGTGTGTAGACATCATGTTTGTTTTTTGACAAGGTCAGTTATAGAACATGTTAGTTATTGTATAACCCTTCGCAGACATATAAATGAATGTTCATGTTGACAATGATGTGTTCAGCTAAAGACTGTGGAGATGACAGTGATGTTTGGAATCAGTAATAAATTCAATCAAAACTTGATTGAATTTATTACTGATTGGTGTTTTTGAGTTATAAAACAGACTTATGAGTTTTTCGTTATATCTTTATTAGCAGTTTTTCAGTAGATGTGACCAAACAGATTTTGATAAGATATAAGTATCATCTGCATACAAGCATATATGTAGCATTTTTTTATGTAATGTGGATAGGCCTCATCTATCTTCATGTCTCATCTTCTTTCATATTCACTTATGTAGAATGCTCCAGCTGAAAGCGTGAAGGTAAAGAGACCCTTTCTTAAACGAGGAGAAGGTCTGGCCAGGTTTACCAAGGGAAAAGCCGCTGTGCCATCACACAGAAACAGTCCACCTAACCCTAAGCCCTACTCATGCCCAAATCAAAACCTTTCCCAAGGCCCAGACATGAAGTCCAAGAGGAAGTCCATAATAAACAAAACTGAAGGCTCAAAAACGACACACCATGTGATTCAACGCAAGACTGCTATGCTCAACAAAGAGAACTTTCCTCAGAATAAAACCACAGCACCAGTCACCAAGATGACAGTTCAGCCTCATGTTCTTGTTGCACACCAGGGTCAGAATATGGGCTCCATCTTGGCTCAGTTCCAGCGAAATCCTAATCCCTTATCCAAGCAAAAAATCAACAATGTCCCTACAACAAATGGGAATAAGGAACGAGCATGTAATCGCATGGAGGATAACGGTTGTGTTGCAGAAAACTCATTTGAGGTGTGGTTTACAGAGCGGAGGGAGTGCTGGGAACAAGATCACCAGCGTGAATGTGTCGAACTCGGAGAGTTTGAGTTGCTAGAAAGAGCAGCAGATGAAATATCCTTTTCCAGCAACTCGTCCTTCATCAGCACCCTCCTTCAGAAAGACCATAGACGTCTCTCCTCCACACCCATCAAATCAACCTATCAATTTGCACAAGGGCCCACAGTAGCTCCTGGTTCCACGGTGGGTCATGGTGTACCAGTGCCTCCTACAAACACTGCGATACAGAGAGACCTCACTGGCACAATGCCGAACAAACGAATGAAAGGATTCTCTGAAGAGGAAACTGATGAAAAGTTGGATGACAACTCATTGTGCAGTAACTCAGAGTTGCAACCCCTTCCCAACATGTCCAATCCACCCATAAGCCACTGCTTTCAAGTGCCCACCACTCTGCCTTACGATAAACGCACCTATCAAGACAGGGACGGAGCCAGCAGTCCAGAGGGGGATGAAAGGAATTCGAGTAACAATGGAGACTCTACTCTTGTAGAATCAAGGGTCCAGTTAGAGTTTGATGATGATGATACCTGGAATGAACCTGAGGATGAGTCCTGCTGTCCTGCAGAGGAATCCTTACCAGAGAGGGCACTGAAAAGGAAGGTTGCCTTCTCTAAGGGGGTAAAACCAGTAGGTGGTAGTCCACATGCAGTTGGAAATCAGAAAGAAGCCCCACCTACATGCCAGTTGGTATCAAAGCTGTTTCCAGTGCTAAAGGCTAAACCTTCTCCTCCAGTAACTACTCAGGAACCACAGAACATGCCCAGTGAAGAAGGAGCAGGTAACGTAGCAGTTTTGATACAGCTACAGAATGTGCTTATTGAAATGTTTTTACATTTTAAATCATTATCATCACAAACAACTTATTAATTACATTAAAGATCTTCAAACCTGCATCCTAATGAAGTAATGATCATAATCAATGCAGTGTAAAACTAAAAATAAAACAAAATATTTTTGCTAGGGATGTCTTCAGTGTCACATGATCCTCCAGAAATTACTCTAACATGCTGATTTGGTGCTCAAGAATAATTTCTTATAGAAACATTTCTTACAGTACTTGCATGATCCTACTAAATCCTGAAACAATTTTTTTTTTTAGCTCAATCAAAACTTCTTCGTGAGCGTTTGGTGGAGCTGGAAACAGAGATTGAAAGATTCAAATCTGAGAATGCGGCACTGGCCAAACTAAAGCAGGAGAATCTGGAAACAAGAGATAATCTTAAGTATGGCCCTTACATTTCTTGTATATTTTGCATGTCTCTGTATATTTTGATATATATTTCACTGTTGTTCACAGATAAACTCCAAATGCCTTGGCAATATAAATGTACAGTTACTTGTCATGCCCAAAAACAAACAAAATAACTAAACTTAAAAAAAAAAAAAATGTTTCAATGCAGGAAAGACAGCGCTGAATTTGAAAAGAAGAGGATGGAGGAAATTGCAAAGTGGGAGGAGTTTAAAAGAGAGGAAAATAAGAAACTGCAGCGTGATAAGAAGCTTTTTGAAAAGCATGCAGCAACTGTGAGAGCAAGACCTGACAAACAAGAACGAGATGAGATCCAGGTCCGGTTTTATTGTTGTCTTTTATTGTTGGAAAAGTATCATTTGGACACTATACTATTTGTTATTATAATTAATTGTTAATTGGTTTATGTCTGTATCAGGCTCTAAAGCAGCAATTAAACGTGCTGCAGGAGGATCTGCGCAAACGAGAGGCTCGTTGGAGCAACACGCAGAGCCGTCTCCGGCAGCAGGTAGACTCTCTGAGTGCAGAGAACGCATCCCTTAGAGACCAAGTGCGGACACTGGAGAAACTGCGTCTCAGTGCATGGAAGAGTGCTGAGAAAGAGAAGGAAAAAGGAAGGTTTTCTGCGTCTAGCAGTAGAACTAGTACTGGATCCAAATGTACAGGTTCCATGGTAAGTGTGGAGTGGCATGTTTTTGCACCCTTCCCTTTATAGACGGGTAGATTCAACACTTTTGTTTTACATACATAACACTGAATTAACTGAATAATAATTTCCAGAGGATTGCTAATTTATATAAATAACTTAAGTATATGTGTTCAAAAAGTTTTCACACTCTTACTAGTATGTCTGTCTTTGTGTGTCTAGAGTCCCTCCCTCAGGTCAAAAAGCAAAAGCGGCAGAAAGGGAAGTCCAGAGACACATATTCCTCTCACAGACTCAGGTAGGTATTATTTATCAACATCTCTAGTGCATATTTATAGTGCTTTTTTTAGTTTGATTACCATGTAGCATGACTCCCAACTAATTAATCACATTTTGCCACAGCTTTTTTCCCTGAACAAATGAAAGAGGGTATCAGCTTCAAAAGTGAGCACAGTCCAGTGGGAACTCAGTGTTCAGATGGACTGGTTATGACTCAGAGGAACCATCAGGCTCCACTGATTAACTCTCTCCCTAACACAGCTGTCATTGGACAGTCAGAGGAGGAACAGGAAGAGATCACGCAGTCAGACAGCAAGGTAATCTGTCTTGTTTAGTTAGCTCCGATTCAAAGCTCAAATAGTACCGACATTGAGGGAAATGCTATATCAAACAAAACTGAGCCACACCCTTCCATTAGGGAAGTGTGGAAATGGTCACATTACTAAAGTTGTCAAAATGCCCAATTTTAAATTAAATTCAGGGTCTAACTCAAATATTCATGTGTGTTTCAGATTGAGAAGGTTCTTCCTGATGGAGGCCGACTTGTTGTTTTTCCAAATGGCACGAGGAAAGAGCTCTCTGCTGACGGACAGACTGTCAAAGTCATGTTTTTCAACGGGGATATAAAACATACAATGCCTGATCAAAGAGTGGTGAGGCATGAACTCTGAAGAGCATTGTTTCCATCTCTTATTACGAAGCTTACCCCCGTGTAATATATTAATAATCTGTGTGAAAACATGTTCTTCCATTTTACATGCTGTATTTAAATGTTTAAAAGTGGTGCGAAGGTTTTTTGGTATAATGGGGTTTTGACAATTCACAAAACTAAGTGAATTTAAAATCCGCAAACAGTTTTAATTAGTAATGTCATTCTCTTTCAGATTTATTACTACGCAGAAGCTCAGACCACACACATCACCTACCCTGATGGGATGGAAGTGCTTCAGTTTCCTAACAATCAAACAGGTGGGCCTGAATTTATTTCAAAATGAATATTTACAGGTCCAGTATTATGTCCAGACTACATATGTTAAGACTACAAGTCTTAATCTTCCCCCATGCCCATTTTAGAGAAACACTTCCCAGATGGTCGTAAGGAAATAACTTTCCCTGATCAGATGGTCAAGACTCTTTATCCTGATGGAAGAGAAGAAAGTGTACTGACCGATGGAACAATAATACAGCTGAATCCGTGAGTACAACTCATGGCCCTCCACCTCAGTGTGTTATAATAAAGAGACACCTAACATATTAAAGTCAGAGCATTTTTATTCTTTCTTTCAGGGATGGTAGTAAGGTAATCCAGTTTAACACAGGTCAGCGGGAGATCCACACTACAGATTTTAAAAGACGGGAATATCCAGATGGTACGGTTAAAACAGTTTACTCAGATGGACGGCAGGAGACACAATACCCAACAGGACGTGTGCGGTTAAAAGATGCACAGGGTCATGTCATTATGGACACTAAGGCATGAATGATCAAAAATATTCTGTTTTATTGAAGGAAACCCAATCGCCTTGAATGAATTTAAGTGAACGTGTGTATTTTGTAAATGTCAAGTATTTATTTCTGTGTAAAACAAATTTTTGCATGTTGTTCAAACAGTTTGTGTGTGAAAAAGTGGAGTTCTAAATGATACTTTTTAGAGAAATAAAATAGGCTTGATGCCATTCAGTGATTTGTAATAAACAACGATAAATTGCCTAGTCAGTGTGGGTATCAATAGAACAGGTCACTCCAGCCATGGACTAGTATTGGCAGTGACAATTTTTGTTTCGCAAAGTTTGCTGCTTCAGTGTAACTACGATTTGTTATTTCTGAAACTGATCATTTCACAAGTTTTAAAAGCTTTTATTGGCAAAAACATTCAATATATGCAGTGTTGACCCTTTTTCATGAACTCTGGAATTAGTTCAGGCATGCTGGATATCAGCTTCTGGGCCAAATCCTGACTGATGGCAAGCCATTCTTACCTTATTATTGCTTGGAGTTTATCACAATTTGTGGACTGCCACTTGTCCGCTTGCTTTTTTGTGGATTGACCACAGGTTCTCTGAGATTAAGATTCAAGGAGTTTCCTGGTCACGGATCAAAAATGTCACTGTAATAGTCTCCAAGCCACTTCATCACACTTACCTTGTCACATAGTGCTCCATCATGCTGGAAATGCAGATAATCACCAAATTGCACCTGGATCATTGGGATAAGTTGCTCTTGCAGGATGTTTTGATACCATTAATTATTCTTGAAAGTGTTTTTAAGAAGAATTGTGAGAGAGCCCACTTCCTTGTCTGGACAAACAATTTTCCAGATGTCCCAGAGCTGGAAGGGAAAATGTATTTGCACCAGTCTTCTGCTGTCCAATCCTTGTACTTCCTGCAGAATTCCAGTCTGTCCTTGATGTTTTTCTTGGAGAGAAATGGTTCTTTGCTGCCCCTCTTGACACCAGGCCTTTTTCTAAAAGTCTTTGCCTCACTGTGTGTGCAGATGCACTCACACCCACCTGCTGCCAATAATAACCAAGTTCTGCACTGGTGGTGACATGATTCTGTAGTTGACTTCTTGGGAGGAGCACATGCTGGACACTCCTGAGACGTCCTGAATCCTTTACTGCAGTCAAACCTCTCTCTTTGGAAGTTCTCGATGATCCAGTAAATGGTTCTTTCAGGTGCAATATTCTTTGCAGCAATTTATTTGCAAGTGAGGCCCTTTTGTTGCAAAGTGATGGCTACATACCTTTGACTTTCTTTTGAGGTAACCATTGCTTATACAAGAACACAATGATTGGAAGCACTTCTTGCTTCCTTTTATAGCAATTAGTCCGCTCTTATAATCCAATTAGAATGAAAGTGATTTCTCCTGACTAGTTCTTGTTCACACTTTCCCATATGCTGATAATGATTAGTGAAATGTTAGCTGGTCATTTTGTGTCAGGGCCCAAAATAAATAAATAAATAAATTGGGTTTTGGTCAGTTCATTTTTTTGGGCCTATAAAGCAAAGCTATACATCTGATCACTCTGCACATTAATCTATAAACAATGGGAATCAACAACACAGTAACTGAAGCAGCGAACTTTGCGAAACTATGTCACTGCTAATACTTTTGGCCACTGCTGTATAATATTAGATAATTCTATGATAAATCAGCTAGAGAGTTTTAAATAATTCCCCATGACCAAGAGGATAAAGAAATGAGTTGAACTGTACTGTACTGGTACGGTTTACCAGACTAGTATCATTCTATGCAATTCCTCAAAGAATATGGACATATTTGGTTCGTAAGTTTAAGGTACACTTTACCTTTTGGCCCACTAGTGATTAAAAAGAAAAAAAATCATGCATTTTGTGGAAGAACATTGTTTTGGTTGTGCTTCGGCTCTGCACGACTGTGCAGATAAATATGTTTATCCTGCTGCTCATAAAACATTAAGGCCCAAAAACACATTTTGGAAAAAGGATTGATGCATTTACTCATTGAAAATGGTTAATTTTGAAAGAAAAAAAAAAAATTTGCATAGCATACCTTTAAAGGACAATGATATAAGATAATGCAATGTGAAAAGGTTTTTCAGGGTGCTTCTGGTTGTGGTCTGAAGATAAAAGTGCATCAATTGGTCAATTTAGTCATTTGTTGACCATAAATGATGTGCAAGGATTAACAATCTGCAAAAATTGTCAGTTATGATTTAGTACAAATAAGTCAAAATAAGTCAATAAGAGTTTTACTTCAGCTCTGCTGAACATACAGAGACCTTAAACATCAACAAAATTTTTCTGCTACTTTGAAGCAGCCTTAAACTTGAATAATAAAAATATTTAACATAAAATTAGTCATAACTGCACAAACATAAAACTGGCCATTTATGTTAACACAACTGCACAAATAAAGTAGCATAAAACTGAAAGCGCTTTAACATAAAATGAAAACTACACCAACATAAAAAGTTGCCATTTTAAAAGCTTCTACGAAAGCTGATGATCTACAGCGTCACTGCCACAACCTACAGAAACTGAAAATAAAACATGACAGATACACAAATGTTTAGACAAATGATTCGTTTTTTCCCCTTTGATTTATTTACTCTGACACTTACCTTTGTAAGAGTCATTCATAATCAGCAAGGCCTTTTTCCACCAGACGTCTGTGGACAAGTGTTCCATCCGCATTATATAGCAACACAGTCAGCTGTGGTTCGGTTGCCTGAAATTGTACATTTGGATAGATTTACACACATTTTCATGCAACTGCTTTGAATAGATAAACAGTTGAGTTTTAGTTTTGTTACTAAATGTTTTATGACAATTTAGTCCCCTTTACATCTTTGTCTCTGATTGTCGTCATTTTTACACAGTTGCATTAAAATGTCTCGTTAAATTAAACTTAAATTAAATTTCATTTTTGGGTGAACTTTTGTCATCATTTACTCAACCTCAAGTTGTTCCAAACCTGTAAGAATTTCTTTGTTCTTCTGTACACAAACAAATATATTTTGAAGAATGTTGGTAACCAGACAGTTGACGGAAGCCATTGACTTCCATAGTAGGAAAAAAATACTATTGAAGGCAATGGCTACTATCAACTGTCTGGTTACCAACATTCTTTATTCTGTTAAACACCAAAGATATTTTTAAAAAACTCGTATAGGTTTGGAACAACTTAAGGGTGAGTAAATGACAGAATTTTCATTTTTGGGTGAACTTTCCCTTTAAGCTTTCCATTTACACCGTCAATGAATGTGATCAACTCCAACATTTAAACTCAATCAAGAGCAATCAGATCATGATACGATCTCCAAAAATGCATGTTATGCCAGGTGTAAAAGGGGAAAGATTTCTGCTACTACGAATGAGGCGTACAGTGACCACTGCAGTGAGCTCTCCGTTCAACAGGTCAATCATCTCCAGCATGGCTTTCATACTCCACTCAGGCCGATAAGGTATCCGCTCCATCTCAGAGGACACTTTTGCCGGTTTGAAGCCTGCTAACTTGACGTAAACAGCTGCACAGGGGAAATGATGGAGAGATGGGGGGAGCTGCCGCAATCTGCAGTGACAACACATGTATATGTTTTTTGTGTTATTTGATTTTGAATAGGGTTGTAATAAATTAGTTCTTTTAATGCAGTGGTTCTCAACTGCAGGCTAGGACCCACTAGGGGGCCTCAAGCTGACATAATGATTTAAAACGAGATAAAACAAAATGAGCTAAATTTACTAAAATTACATTTTTAAGAGCGAAATAAATAAATTAGTGTCATTTCTAAAACCCGAAAAGCCATGGGCATTTTTATAATTAATAATTTTATAGAGTAGAAAATGCTATTTGTGAGTAAATCAGTTAAAAAAAATCCCTGTAATCATGATCCCCTTCAAAAGTCATGTAATTTCATTGGTAATAAAAAGTGTAAATCCTGAAGAACATTGAGTTATTTAAACTTCTGGAATTTTGAAATGTAACTTTTGTAATTTTATTTAAATTTATTGCCACTCCAAATTTCTGTAATTAAAAAAAGTTGGAGTATGAGATTCAAATTCAAAATAGTTTTTATATTTCTACAAAAACAGAGCCTTAAATGTAATATAACTACAAAAATGACCTGCACAAATATTACAATGCCAATCTACAGCCTTACTTGTGTAATGGTATAATGTCATCCGAGCCAAAATCCACATGTCTCACAAGGAGCTTGACAGAGGGAGTGACTACAGAAAAGCCCAGTAGCTTCGCACGATAATATTTACCATCACTGTACTCCGCTAGACAGGGACACTCTGCACACAAACACACAATGAAAAAACATCCATTCATCCATTCTGAACAGCTTGTTTTCTAAAGGGTCACAGGGATGCTGTAGCCTATCCCAGCAAATTGGGCCACAGACGAGGAATGAAAAACATGGTTAGTTTTTTAAATGAACATATATAAAAGGCATATATGCTCACACAGTACCACTGAAGTCTTTGAACACACTGAAATAAACCATAACCAATTGACAAACATAAGCACCAATGGGGAAGTCTGTCAGCAGGCTCAGGTTTTCCACACTGTCATTCACACGCTTGAGAGCTTCCTCCAAACTCTCTCCCTGCTCCAGTTTTGTCAGAGTCTTGTCCAACACACACAGGAACACCTGCAAGCACACATCAAACTCAATGATTTTCGAAATCACTGGTGCTGCACTTCAAAATTAAGACTCTTTAGATGATGACACAGGGTAACTTTTTGAGCAATTTTGCCATGCGATGTTGCTTGGGCACTTTCCCACAGAGAATGGGCAATACATTTCAATCTAAAGTACTCAGATATAAATTTGTTACCCATTCTCAATAGGAAAGTGCCCAAGCAACTTCGCTTGTCAACATTGCTCAAAAAGTTGCCCTGTGTATCATCAACTTTTGAGACATGATAAATTCATAAGGTGCTTTTTTCCACATGAATGAATGTCTGATGAATGAGGCCAGATAAAAACATGTGACAGAAGGTTTGAACAGACCCATCAGCTCACATACCTCATTAGGGGTGCGGATATGCTTGACCTTGGCGGGGAAATGTTTTCTTTCTTTAGGAATCTGGAGTTCTTTATAGACCCCTAAAACAGGCTGAGGCTCCTCTAATCCCTGAAGACACAACATATTGCTACTAAACCAGCTCTGAAATTTTAGCAAGGTAACTATGCGATTGCTATGAAATTAATTTCACCAGAAATTCAGGAATTGTACAACGTCAAGAGAAATGAAACTTCTACCTCTGTGTTTACGTCCCAGTCATCCAAATCAAGAGCAGGAGGCTTAACCACATAATCCTGCACATAAACACACTGTCAATATCTACAACTCACACAAGCAAAACAAACAAACTCCTGCTAATCTCCACAATTCAGACCTCCTGGCTGCTGATGGCAGGGTCAAAAGTGGCATATTGGTGGTGCACCATTATCTTGCTAAGTGCCATGCCATCCACCATTATCTCTACCGTAACACAGCCACGTGGATCCTCTGGGTGTTCCTGCAAAACAACAGGTTTACTAGGAGAAAGCTGATTGCTTGTAAACACATGATTATTTGACCTTTTAGTGATTAATACAGTTCTGCTGATACATGAAGTGGTGTAGATGTAAATAAGTACATGTAAATTTACTTTACCATTATGTAGACATTGACTGAACGCCCAAGTAGCAACTCCCTCATAAGCACCACAGCGTCCCACTGCCATCCCTTCCCGATCTGTAACAGTTAAACTACTACTATTTAATCACATTCAAAGAATTACTTTGAATTTCACATTAACTAATAAAAGGATGAATCTCAGAAAGAAATGTCTGGGTCATATTTTACAAAACCATTAAAAAGAATATTTGTATAAATCAGAATGCCATCCTATTTATAGGATTTTAATATTTTTGCATTGTGAGGATTTTCATGAAAATGTCAGACTGCAAAACCACTTTTAAGATTCTAAAATAATTATTTTAAATATTTATAAATACATTTTTAGATTGGTTTTGGGGTGAAATATGATCATTCACATAGAAACATTTACACAAAATAAGTGTAGAAATCTCATAGCTACTAGGTTAAAACAGGGTTTTCTGAGGTTGTGGGCTTTGTGAACCCCCTGGGGGCTCATGAGTTGATGAAATAAGCAAAATCACAAAAATGTAAAATGAAAATAAATAATTTTAAAATATAAACAAAAATTATTTGTTTACCTGCATGTCATGTGACCACTGACTGCCATCAAAGAGCCATACATGTACCAAATGTGTTAAATTAATGAAATACTAATTTAAAATCTTATAAATATTTTGTGTCAAAAAGATTAGGTTAAAAAAAAAAAAAAAGTTTGGAAATCCCTGGGTTAAAGGATGCACTGCAAGTATGATCACATTGCCCAGTTTACATTCTAAGTAATCAAATTCAAATTACGCCACACACGTACCGGTATGACTCCATTTATCTGACAAGGCACACAGAGCTGCGGCACATCCTCACAGAGAACCACTGGGTACACGTGACAAACTGGGATGCTCTCCACAAGTCCCTGATCCACATATCGGACCTGTAACAAACCAATACAACTCAAGGTGTTAAGCCAATTACATTTGATCAGAACATTCGGGATTTTTGAATAAATTCACTTACACACAGAAGTAACGCAATGCAGAAAAGCACACTGACCTTCACATGTCCTCCAATTACCTCCTGCACCTGACCTCTGTACCAAAACATGTCGGTTCCCATGACAGCACAGCCCAAAACTCCTTTCCAGTTGTAGTTTTTCTGTCTCGGAAGGGTTTTAATGTGCTGTTGCAGCCGCTCCCGTAAGCGATCAAACTCACACACTAAACACAAGAGAAAAAATGAGTACTGGGAATTTGTAAAAGGACATATCATGGGTAAACAAATGTTTCATGCCCACTTTTAAATACATAACCATGGTCATCATTGATAATTGTCATGATGATCAGCATCACTTGACCATTGAGTGTAGTTTGGCCTCCTTCTCAATGCATCCTATAAACGTTGCGCACATCCAGTCTATTTTTCTTCATTAGTAATATCTGAGAGGTAAATTTGGTGAAAGGCAGCTCTTCACATGCAATCATTCAAGTAGAGTTGGATTTTATTTTTAGCTCCTATTCTCTCTTATCATGTAGGCAACAGGTTAAGTATGAATATAATGAATATGTAATATAGTGCATACATTTAATAAAATGAACCTCTCCATAGTTCCTTTTTTTCTAGCTGACTAACAAGTTTATAGACATTGAATGGCTTTTGAGGTAAATAATGGTATGTGGCATTGTTTACAAGCTGTTTTATTGACGTCTTTCCCCATTTGAAACACCGATTACATGATTACATGAGACATAATACATTTCAGTAAGATGTACCGTTTCTTTTAATATACCTTCTGATGTTTATTCATGTTTATTTCATGCTATAACTAGTAGTAAAGAGGAAGAGATGATCAGTTCACATGCCGCTTGAACTAAGGTGCTGTAGCAAGGTGTCACGCCGCATTAAAGAGCTCCAAACCCATATTTATTGTTTGTACTTCGTGATAAAATTAACAGAATTTGAAAGATAATTTGTTTATTAAAAGTAACGAACATTAAAAATGATTGATTATTGGATGGCAAGTGCGCTACAAATAAAGTGAAGCTCATTAACAGAAAAGATAAGATCTAAAAGATCTTGAGAATAAGAATCCATGTCAGTATCGATTAAAAATGAGAATTAACAATATTGTTAATTATGTATTGCAGCTGACATGTTTACCTGTTGTAGTTTATCCATGTTGTGTGCATGAAATATACACTACATTTCTGCACTTTTACTTGGTTCATTCATTGACACGTCTCTGTCATTTTCTATCTCTCTCATGCTGGAGCCTGCTTTTTTATTAGCAGACCTCTGCGCCATCAGCATTGTTGTTCGACAGAGATGAGGACTGTTTGAAGAAGTCTGATATTTTTAGTTTTGACTTTTTCTGTCGAGTGAACCTGACACTCGCTTTTCCCATGTGTATTTTGGAGCTCAAACTCAGTGATAGGCTACTCAACAAAGAACATGCAGGCATTACATTAGGGCTGGGCAAAAACAAACAAACAAACAAAAACAAACAAACAGATTTTTCGATTTTTTTAAATTTTTTTTAATGTGGTCGATTTGAGATCAATTCTCAAAAGACAAATCGATTTTTTCCCCCGTATTTATTCCGCAAACACTGAGCATATTATCTAATTTAACGTTAATCTTATTACTAGTCTTCTCCACTAGATGTCGGGGTTGGCTCACGTCAGCAGCGTCTGTGTCAAAAGTTGGCCTGACACACCAAACCAACGCTCGACAGCCGACGGCCAAATAGCATGTCCGTTCTGCGCGAGATGAAATGCCTTTCCGAACCAGCAGGTGGCAGTATCTGAACAGCCAATCAGAATGATCAGATGGCCTGACGGATCGACGAGCTCCGACGCCGATTCAACATTTCGAATCGGCCGGAAAAAAGGCAACGAGGACCAACTTCAGCCGATGGTGCGGAACACACTGAGAAAACGTAGTCGGCCGAAGAAACAAAAACTGTCAGACGGCCGACTGTCGGCTTGGTGTGTTTCTGCCTAAAGACGTTCCGGACAGTTGAAAGAACTGTCAATTTCCCAATCGGGCCATCGCTGCATGATCACAAAAGTTTACCATTTGCACGCGTTTTCAAGCCTTGCCAATTTAAGCATTCAAGTGAAAGAGAACTCGCGCGCGCTGTGCAAGAAGTTTTGTGTGCGCGGCGCACACACACCCGAAGAGCTCAGAGCTGCGCGCCTCAGACAGCGTGCAAGTAATAAAATTATCTTTCACCTTTCCTTGCCCCTAAACGGACAAATTCACACAAATTTATATCAAAATGCCCCCTTTGCAAGTATCTAGGTGTATCATTATTGTATCCGTGCAATAGTCTTAAAGAGACAGCAACCGAATATTCCTGCAGCTGTCTGTTTTTAATGTTCATCATACTACAAAAGACAAAGAAAATCACTCCCTGCTCTTCACTGAATAATGTTTTAGTTACTTTAATAAGGATTAACCTGTTATTTTACATTTGATTACTTCATTCAATTTATTTACCTGAAAACTACATGATTTTTTAAAAATCATGTAAATTTATATTGTCGGCAGGGGCAATCTCATCAAAAGATCACTCGCAAATTAATATTTTTGGTTGCAAATGCGGCCGTTTTAGGCACTGCCCAGCACATAAATGGCTTTTCAGTATTCAGTAACTTTACAGGGGTACTGCTATTCCATTCACATGCAAAGAGGTTGGCCAATCATAACAAGTCATTTGCATAAAATCTTAAAGGCTGAGATAGATGCTGGAAAGGTACAAACTGTTTTAGCAACAAATAAAAACTGCACAAACCTGCTTGGTGTGTCATTGCGTAAATGACACCTTGTTCAGAGATGGCCGAGATGCTCATGAGCGTGTGTCCGCAGGGAGGCAGCTCTGGAGGGGGGTAAGAGCGTGTCTGCACTCTCTCTGCTGGTGGGTTAATGCGACGGGTGGGTGTGGGCGGAGTCTGAGATGGGCTCACGATTTTCTGTGGCTCAGGACTTTTTTCGCTCAACACACTCTCCTCTGAAAAGACCGTCTCAGATGTGGAAGCAGCCCTAGGAATACAGTTTACTTCATTATAGGCAGGGCTTGACATCAATGCTTGTCTGAATTACTACTATACCCTGCAAAGACATATTTTTCTTACTTTCTCTCCTTTAGTGCAAGTCCTTCACTGATGAGAAAATCTGCGAAATTGACGTTTTGACCGGCCCGGTTCGAACAGAACAGAGACACAAGCACTGGACTGGTGGTTGGTTCCTGAGAGGGAAAATACTCACAGAATCAATACAGAGGAATTGTCTGTAATAGAGTTAACTTCTATGGTTAAAGAAGTTTTATAATTTCTGTACATTCGTTCTAACCTTTATGTTCATTACAGCCATGGCACCGGTCAAGTAGAGAGAGATAAAGTCACAAGCTGTGGCTGTCCACGTGGAGCGACCACCAGCTGGCCTGGGAGTTAGAGAGGAAGAGAAACATGTAGGGGAAGGAAAGAAATCAATATGATAAAATGATAAAAGTGCAGAAACAACTTGTTCACATCATGTAATAATAAAAAGCAATGTGACTGGATTAGTCTTGTTTGAAGTAGTTGTAAAATAGTAAATATAGTTTACAAGCGTGAAGAATCAGCAAAATAGTAATATTTTTAACAAAATGAGGGATTGTAAAATAATTTAGTTTGTATATAATCAAAAAGACAAAATAATAATTAAAAATAAATTAACCATACAAAGGGAAATTTTTTTTTAAATGTAGCTATTATTTGTCCTATTACATATGCCAAATGATTAGGGATGTGACGAGACAGGTATCTCACGAGACGAGACGAGACTCAAGATTGAGTTCACGAGACGAGACAAGATGGCGAAATACATGACTAGAAAAAATATTCTGCAGGTGTATTTGAAATGTTTTAACTAATCATCTTGTAATGAATGTCATTTCAGTTCTACTTTCTGAGTATGAATTATCATATGCAGTAAAAGACAACAATACTCAAGTACTGTGAAAGGTTTTGCCACTAACTCAACTGACTGACTCTTCTGTATGATTTCAGTCTCTTCAGGCCTTACTGTACATGATTTATGAGCTTCTACAACTTTTGACCTCCTAACTGAACTCCTTTCCACAAACTGATCATAGAAATAAAACAGTATAAATACAAATGGAAACACTTTACAATAAGGTCTCATTTATTAACATTTATGTATTAACCAACATCAACTAACAATGAGCAATATATTTGCTACAGTATTTATTAATCTTTGTTTATGTTAGTTAATAAAAATAGTCATTCATTGTTAGTTCATGATAGTTCACAGTGCATTAACTAATGTCAACAAATGAAACCTTATTGTTTGTAATAAGTTTAAGAGAAAACTGTTATTCATTTTTATGGTAACACTTTACAATAAGTGCAACCATAATCGCACTCTCTCAATATTCAAAATGCAAATAAGACCAAATTTTTCATTGATACAGAGCTAAGAGATGGTTACAACTACACTGCCCAGCCTAAAATAGCTTTCATATTGAGAGGTATCTGTATTCATCAGGGAGCCGCTTTCAAAATGCGGGGTAACTTTATTGAAATCGCGTTTGAATGCGTGCTTGTGTTTACTTTCACTTTCGTGATCGCGCGTACTCTGTAAATATGGAGCGGCGGCGACCGTTATCCAACTTAATTAAATGTTTTTTATTTAAATACAAAGCAAAAAGACAGTGGAGGCGTAATGTAAACGTAGCGGTGGCATATTCTTTCCTAATCATCCTAACCACTCTGTCATGGCAACATCTACTTTTCGCCTCGACGAGAAATCTCGTCACATTTTAGCCTCGCGAGATCTCGTAACACGAGATCTCGTCACACCCCTACAAATGATCCATGAAAATGTTGTTTTGTAATAGAGTCTCTTGTCTGTCCTGAGCAGTTCCCTTGTCTGTTCTTATTTTGTGTGAAGATCTTGTTAACTGCCCTACAGAAGCTAAATACATTTTGTCCATGATTCCCAAAATAGGTACAATTTACTCTATTAAAAATGATTATGTTGCTGCAAAGTGCAAGTAAACTTATGACTGCAACTGTATATGCACAAATGTGGGGAACACATAAAGGTAAAATTAGGTAAATGTCCATTTACCTTACACCACTGAGGTTACATTCCAGTAAGAAAGATCCAATCAGATCTGGACGGAGGGGTCTGAGATTGTCCACGTGAAGCTTCACTTTATTTCCAAAGTCACAACGCATAACCTATAAACACACACAACACTCCAATTAAACAGCAGATTCCCACTTTCCATTTTATTCAACTATGGAAGCATGTGCACAAATACCTCTACAACACCACTAGTGGTCACACTGCACACTTTTCCTCTTTCCCAAACCCCAGTGTTATTAGCAGCACAGAACATCTCTGCTTCCCAGTGAATCTCCTGCGGCTCTGACTTAGAGAAGAGACTCTTTAGCGTGTCGTGGATTCTGAAAACATTGAGCGCAAAATGTCAGCGTTACAACTTCAAATGCATCTGATGACTGAAGAATATGGAATACGGAAATCAGATACCTCTTCAGCTGGCTATCAAACTGCAGTAGCTGCACAAAGATGTTTCCAGGGGAGGTGACATGCGTCACACGAACTCTGATGTCTTTAAGACAGGTGGGCAGACTCAGGCTGGGCTTCAGCTCTTCAGAAGCAGGAGGGGGAGTCGGCACAACAGACAGAACTTCCTCTTCAAATGGAGGGTCCCAAACGGTCGTCTCCAAGGGCTGGGTGTCTTTAACCTGGTTCCTGATAAAGCAGGAGAAAATGAACATTGAAAAAGCTTGAATGAGCGAGCAAGAGGAAGAAGAAAAAGAGACTGAAAGAAAGAACGAAAAACAAAGATGGTCCAGATGTTCCTTTGGTCTTTTTACGACTTACTGTTTACTGGAAACAGCAAGGCCATTTCTGACCAGTATGTCTCCAATACTGGCTCCAGGAAAATCATCACCGATCTCATACAGACACACGGGCACAGGTCTAGTGTCGGACTCTGAATAAACATGAGTGACAAGCAAAAATGTACAGTATACCACACTACCTTCACAATGTTTTTATACAAAAAAATTCATATTAAAACTACAGAAATGTAAACATTAAACTTGCTTAAAAGCAGTGATGTATCTCAGATGTCTATGTGTGTAGGAGATAACTTACTTTTTGCCACAACAGTGACAAGTTTATGCTCCACAAGTTCCTTAAACATATCACAAGCTTCATCACTCCACATTTCCTGCAAACTGACCACATCACTCAGACTGCACCACAAGGCCTGAAAATAGATGGACAAGACAGGCTTCCTCAAGTTTGCTATTTATCAGAGGTCTCATGCCGATGATTCAGGTGCGCTTAAAAGATCTGCTTTAACAGGTTCATTCTTACTAGACTTGCTAGTAAGGATGCTATGCAGTCATGTGGGATAATTTTTGCTGCACAACTGCCTACACAATAATGTAAGACACCATGAATTTAAATATTTAAATTTTATTTTTATTTATATTGGCCAAAAATCTAAATGAAACAAACATAAGGGGAATTAAATTTTTATTTTACACACTTATAGGATTAGTTCCATGGATATATTTAAGCTCAACCAAAATTGCAGTGGGGTGTCAAGAGTAGAGTGTCAGTGTGGAAAGATTGAGGACTCTACTTGGGTCCTTCACAGAAACAACTGTGCATGCATGATCTGAAACAAGCAAAATGTGATATGCACTGTTGCTGATTTTACTCATTTTTATTTTCAATAATTAGCAGTGGAAGTACTTTTTCATTTTGGGAGCATTTTTATTTTGGGAAACTTTTACTTCACTACATTCCAAAGCATAATATCATACTTTTCACTCAACTACATTTCAGAAAAACATGCAGTCCCTCATTATTCTGAACTGAAGAAATCGTCACCTGCTCAGAGACGTGATAGCGGTGTCTGAAAAATTCATTTATAAATTGGACCAATCCGAACGCATCTGTTCTTAAGTCAACAACTTAGTGTTTCAAATGATCCACTCAGACTGAGTTTCAATTCAGAATTTTAGGATTTATTATTGTAAATTATAATGAAATTCACAACTGTCAGTTGTTCATGGACTAAATCTGCTGTAAAAAGGTGAGATGTTTAAGCCCATTGTATGAAATGCATGAATGTGGATTGCACATTCAAGATTGCATCTTTCCCACTGCCATAGCAGTTTCAAATAATGTAAAACTATTAATTCATTTTGCAAACGCTTTTATCCAAAGCGACTTACAAATGAAGAATACAACAAGCGATTTCTCATAAAGAGGCAAATAAACACAAGCAGTGATCATAATCAAAAGTTTCAGACATTGCTTAGAGTAGCATAAAATGAAAATAGGGAGATATTAAGGGAAAGTCAAAGCATAAGAGTTTTTTTTAAGACAAGTATGTTTAAAACTAGTATGTTTGCATAGTGTTCATAAAATGCTAAAACATTTCACTATCTGTGTCTCTAGTACATTATACCCCCGCACCCCCCATTCATCAATCAGTACTTTTTCATTTTAATACTTGAGTACATTAAAAATCAAGTTCTTTTGTATTTTTACTCAAGTAAAATTGAAAAGGAGAACTTAATACTTAATATTTTACTAGGGTATCTGCACCTTTGTGTTTTTTTTTGTGTACTTCATCCATCACTGATATTTAGTGATAGCCTCAGATACAGGATATTGGCACTCTCAAGTATGTTACCATGGCAACCGCATCCATGTTGAACACTTCATTTTTCTTTAGGAGCATTTGTTCTCCTAATAAACAAAAATTTAGGAGCACTTTCTGATTAATAACAGATATTAACTTTCCCATTACAGGGTGATATTTGCCCCTTTAAATTAATTTCCAGGGGCATTTTTACCATTATAAGAGCAATTTTTTTCTAATCTTATTAAATGTATGCATCATTTTACATAAATTTCTTAAATTAAAATAGAAAATGTGTTTTTAAAATGTTTCAACAAATTCAGTTAGAACAGTAAGACGCAATCAGACTGTTACCAATCAAAAGAAATCATCAAAAAAATCCATCTTTGCACTGCAGAAGTAGCACAGAAGCTCCATCTGAAATGGTAGAGATTTAGCTAATGGTTAAATAATGTTGTATGAATGTTTTTAACCCTCTGGGGTCTGAGGATTTTTGGGGCCCTGGAGAAGTTTTGACATGCCCTGACATTTGTGCTTTTTTCAGTTGTTCATAAACATATAAATGACACAAGTGTCATTACACTGTATTCAGCACAAACTAGGCTACAATAATATGTGAGGAACATGTATGTACATGTTTGTGTTTTTGAAGGAATAACGTTTATGCGTGGTTATTGAAAAAACAAAAAACTTGAGTCACTGAAATAAGGCCTAAAAATATATATTAAATCTGTGTTCACAAGACTTCTGGGTATTGGAGGTTGTAAACTAGAGTTTTTGCTTCAGAATGAAGTAAAAATTATACTGCCTACTCATTCATTTATAACAATATATTGATTTAGTTTTTGTAAGACACTTTTTGTCAAAAAAACAGTATGCGTGGAGGCGTGAGTCATCATGAATAATGGATCATTTACACCTGAGAAGACAAAAGAATCGCATAATAATGACCTGAAATGACTTGCATATTAATGAGCTCTTTCAGACTGGTAGGGTGTGAAAAAAACCCTCTGTGATCATGCTGATAACAGGATTAATGTCCACTATGGACAAAAAAAACCATGATTTTTGTGATCTCGTGCATGCACGTATTATCGCACATCATGTGAAGAAAATTTTGTATAGCCCTATGTTAGATTACAGTACCAATCAAAAGATTGGACATTTATTTTTTGTAAAAAGTCTTAAGTCTCTAACCAAATAATGGTTTTCTATTTTAATATACTTTAATATATAATGTATTTCTGTGTGGCAAAGCGTCTGAACATTCCTACCTCTATGGCATTTCATATAGGCTACTATATTTGTTATATAGCCTAAATGTTAATGTGCAGTTGACAAACTATACATCATTAAAAAGATCTAAGACTCAAGCTTCACATTTTGACTCTTAAAATCTTACATTGACCATAATATGCTTAAAAGCATGCACATTTGGAGAAATATTGATGGATTCTTATACGTTTATATAAATTTTCTATACAGAGGAGTAATATTTATTCAGTATTTATTATCATCACTGTGAGCGCTGGATACTGTGATGTACTGTGTTTTCAATTCATACTTGCAGCTGGAGGGCGCTCTGCCCCTTTTGTCCACAAATGCCTCAGTGAAAGAAGAGGCATATCATGTGACAATCAAGGAACTAACAGAGGCCAGAGATCGCTAATATGGCTATTCAAAACACTTTTGAAGACAATAAATACACGATTGAAACGATGTCTGCATGTATTGACTGAATTTGCGTCTGAATAGCACTCGCTCCATGGGCGTGGCCGCATTATTGGATAATGAGCTGAATCACGGACTTCTGACATGGCTCTCTTTTCATACAGATTACATAAACAGAAAATTGTTTTCGATTTGACTTAAACGATTTAAAACCTGACATCTCAACGTTTCTTTTGACATAAGTGTAATTTTTTTGTAATTAGTATTCACTAAGTTACAGTTCATTTTCTGAGAACTATCAGATTGGACTTTGTTCGGAGGGAGACGAGAGATCAAGCATCATGTTTGTTTTCTTCATTTTACAAAAAGCACAACATTTTGTTTTTACTCTGAGTGTACACAAATAAAAGAAGATATTCCACAGATTAAAATGGTGTATAACTCTTAATTGTATGTGCAACATCGACGGAGTATTTTGAGTCTCTTTCACACTGGTAAGAAAAAAACCGCGGTGGTNATATTTTTTTAAATTTAGAAATATGTAAAAAAAAAAAAAAATTAAAAACAGTCTATGTAAAGTGTAAATATGAAAATAAATGTAAATAAAACCGCCAGTAGGTGGCAGTAAATTTTAATATGCGAGTCATTCATTCAGTCGTTCAAAGAGCAGATTCATTCAGGAATCACCGTTGCTTGGAGATGTGCAACACTTCTGGTCTGGCTTTGTTTGAAACTATTTTCACAAAATAAAGCAAAACTGACAGTACTGTGGCTAATGTTAAGTCACTAAGTATCAACTTGTTTATTGGACTCAGTAAGTATCGCATTTGCAATCATGCCAATACTCAGAGAAACAGAAATGTACTCAGTGTTGCTGCTGAACACCGGTAACACCATCTATCGCAGCAAGCCTAATATGTAAGTTAAGTAATATCACATGAGTACGCTTCTGTTTCTCCGAGTACTGGCATGATTGCAAATGTGATACTTACTGATCTGATTGAAGTTCAGTAAACAAGTTGATATTAAGTGACTTAATCACTTAATACTAAGTGACTTATATATTAAGTGACTTAATCACCCACAATACTGTCAGTTTTGCTATGGAAGTAAAATAATGGCATATGTTTTTGAAACAAAATGCTTGATGAATTGCACTAATCGAGAAAAAAAAAAAAAAAANNNAAAAAAAAAAAAAAAAAAGCATTGAATTAACCGTGCTTGTATTTTAATGCGTTCTATTTAGGGCTTGCATTTTTATTCTATATGGAGCATTCTATATGTCCCGACGGCAGGGGAATCCTGGAGTATGACGTATTGAGGGAAACCCCAGTACTGCAGCACAGCACAGCGATATAAAGTAAGGAAAGTTATATGTCTACCTCAGATTTAAAGTTTGAATTGTACATCAGCATCGGGGAATAACGTTATAATCTTGTCCACTGTAGAGAAAGCTGTGTGAAGGCTACACAGGGAAAGTAACAGTGAATATATTGAATTAAACAACTTTTGTGTCTTTATCAGCTTTTATGCATATATACTGGCCCTGATAATCATCACACATACACTTACCGCTTGCTCCGTTACTGTAAATCCGTTTTAATGAATGAATGACTTGCTCTAACTGTTGCTCTGCTCTTCGTCAACACGCGCTTGCACCACCTGCTGGTGAGGTTGACTAACAGCAGATGGAGATTATGCTCGGTACTCTACTGCTTTTCCAGCAGTTCCCGGATGTGAAATGTTGAATTTTCTGTCGAATTTGAACCACTGAATTTGTGGAAGCGAATTTGTAACGCAAAATAAAATGGACCAAAAATTGCCTGTCGAATATTATAGGTTGTATTTTTAAACAGAATTAACATTTTGGAAGTGAAATCTGAAAGTTGAATATGGATTATTGAATTTAACAATGAAAATTGGTTCAATGAAATTGAATTTAAATATTTACAGCTTAAATATACAACCATGTTGAATTTCAGCCCATGAAAATGCAAGCCCTAAAAATACAATGAATTAAAATGTAAGCACGGTTAACGCAAAGCATTTTTTTTTTTTAAAGTAGTGCAATTCAACAAGCTTTTTGTTTAAAAAACACATGACATTGGTTTACTTTCATAGTTATATCACTTGCCAACCATGACCGCAGCACCGCCCCCACGTCGTTTAGATTTTTTTTATAGTAATTAAAATCATTTAGTTAGAGAACAGACACTAGTTAAAAACTGAATGCGTCTGCTCAATTCAGTGTGATCTGAACGAGAGTCGCAGCACAGATCAGCAGCAGGAGTCAGATTTCACCTCACTTCACCCATTTCGCCTCACTTTTCTGAATGTCAAGACAACGGATGAAGATTTGGTTACAAAGCGAAATGTAAAAGCGCATATTTAAGCGAGTTTGTCATTAATGAACCCACCCACAATTCAAGCAGTTGACGTCTCAGAATTGCCGCTACTTCAAAAGCGAAAGTAATATGAGCACAGGCATTCATAACGGTGCGTGTTTTTTTAATGAATTTGAGGTATTTTTGCCCCAAGCCCCCGTTAATTTCCAACCTTGCTTATGATAATCCAAATGTAGTATTTAAAGTTAATTTGGCTGAAACACCAGCATCATGAGACAGTAACTGCGCATTACCTGTATCACCTTGTAAACAATCTTTGAAGTGCAGTCCGTCACGCACGTCTTTTGCACTTGCTCTGCTGTGCTGACTGAAGCAAAGTCTTTGAATGAAGGCATGAAAAGCAGCCGATTGCAGTACGAAACATAACTGTTGTTCAGTATAGATGCATTTTGGGAGTTGTACTTTTTATTCCGATTGCATTATTGATCTATTCATGAGAATCGATCGGGTGACTCGCACCAGTGCGCCTAAATATTTTTTTCACACTCGTAGTAATTTTTACTTGCAAATGCGAGGAAAATTGGGGCACTGTAGAGCCCTGTTCTTGTATATGAAAAGAATATATGAAAGGCAGCACGATCGCAAGAAATCTTGCCATGCACTGGCAAGTAATTATTAATTAAGTCTATTGTATTCATTTGGATATTGATGTAGGAACTGTAGTTGTCAAGTAAGTTTCATTCATATTTAAGCACCCTTTAAACCAGTATAAAATGTAATATCAGTATCGTCCCTCATAACTGGTATAACAGCCAAAATCTTACCATTTCTGGTAAAGCAAAGAACTCATCCTTTATCTGTCTCAATTCTTTCACAGAGAGAGTCTTTCTGTAGCCAAAGTCCACATACCGAACCTGGACCATTTGACCACCAGGGAAACCTGAGAGATAAACAGAAGTACACTAGCTTCTTTTACTGCATGTTTATATGTTTGATATTCTGTATAAACACATCAACGCACCTGTGACCTGAACCCTGCACCATTCTTGGTCATAGCTAGCGACGCAGGCCTGTGAGAGAGAAGGGCAGTAGATCTGGAACTCACGGTCTGCCTTAGGATGATTGTAACAGTCTTGAAGCTTTGAATGCAACAGCAGGTACTCCATATTTTCAACCTGCATTCATCAAGGGTGAGTAAATCACATTTTAAATCATTCATTCAATTTCATTACGATTTTATAATAATGTGTGTGTTTACACCCACTTGTTGTACATAGAAGTCTGACGGTGAGCTCACATGAGCAACCATAGCGTTGAACTCAACATTGATTTTAGGAGGAACTGGAGGGTAGAAGAGCAGGGGCGCACTGCCAGCAGCTACTATAGGAGAGTAGAATCTGTACACACAAGTTTCATGTCAGCATTGTTAAAGTCCCAGTGAACCGGAAGTTCCAAACGACTTTTCTTCAGTGTTGTGACGTATTTCCAAGTGAAACGGAATATTGAATAGAGGGCAGGGTTTTACTTTAGCGCTCCTCCTCTCCATCTCTCGTTCATAGCAGACTAACAATTGGGGAGTGGTTTACGCGTATTCAACCCAAGCCGTCAAACTGATGTTATCAGAGAAGGAACGCCATTCCAGACTGGAAGTAACTTTTCAGATTTTAATTAAAGATTACCGCGACAAACAATTTTTTTCTGTGTATTAACTTGCACGGATTAATTGTTCACCACAAGACTAGTAATATGCACTAACAAAGTAAATGGGGTCAATTTTGATTTCATGCCGACTTTAATATTACCAATAATAGCAAAACAATAACAGAAAAAGAGGTGAAAATCTAATTTTGTTTACAAGGGTTAGCAAAGTTAGTGTTATTTTGAGAGCTTTGTGTTATGGTTCACCAATAAGCATTTTTTTTTTTTCTGTTGGGAAGTTCAGGCATTTCTTGTTGACACTTGCATTTAACCATATTATTTTTATATATATATATATATATATATATACATACACACACACACAACCTCAAATTTCATCAAATAACTTAATTTGTGTTCCAAAGATGAATGACGCTCTCATGGGTTTGGAGCGACATGAGGGTAAGTACTTGACAGAAATTTTATTTTTTGGTGGACTAACCCTTTAAGGAGATTAGACAGACAGTACAAACATCTGATGTGTCAAAATAGAGCTGTACTTTAGTGTGAATTTTTTTAAAGTACAAATAAATGTAAGATTTAAATTGGTTAACAAATTAAGAAAAAAAATAAATAAATAAATAAATAATTCAAGATCAAGAATCGTTTTGGAATCGGATTGTGACTAGAGGTTGACATTTTTTCGGGAATCCCGTGGGAAGGGAAACAAAATCACTATTAATCACGTGATTGGGACGGGATGGGAAAAAATGTTAGTGGGACCGGGAACCGTAATAACAATAGGCTACACAAATATATTTTTTATATAAATAAACTACATATTTAAATTTTGAACTCAATTGTAGTTGCCCTGTCTTTTTATGCTCTTCTGTTTGTTTTGGTGTGGTTTTGGTGTAAGTACCGAAACCCGGTATTAAATGGGCCCCATGGCTAAATTAGGGCGTATCAATAAGCTCTGACGTTAACGGTTCTGCTTCGGTACTGGAGAAATTATGAAGAAAATACATACACGTACATTTATTATTGCTATATAGACAATATCTTGCAAATTCTATCTCGCCAGTGTCACCAGCTGTTTCTATATGCAATAATATTAGGACATTTGTCTATGAAGCATTTTTGCTATTCGCAATCCAGAAGAGAGATCGCGCTCACGCAGAGGAGCTACAGTGCGCTCACAACATTAAAGCCCTGTTTAATTGTGACGATGGAGAAGAGAACTAAACATTTGAACGTTTGCTTACACTTTAGGCCTGTGATATTAAGCTAATTTTATTTTTATTTCGATTTTGGCTTCCAAGGATCATCAGAAAGACGGTATTTGTGGTAAAACTATTAAACTAGTCGCATTTCGTCTAGCACAACTTCCTTTCCTCACAGCTGTGCGCATTCGTTCCTCCATAAACCCAAACTTAACATCAAAATCAGCTCAACCGGTGATTGATTGTTTTTTTTGTGGGAGTGGGACGGGAGAGGTTTGAAAATCCACTCCCGTGTCACCCTCTAATTGTGACTACCAAATCGGACCATGAGGTACCTAAAGATTCCTACCACTACCACCACGAAGTTGACAGCCCCAGATGTGACTTTTACACACCTTGCCAGTTCCATGAACACCAGATGCTCCCGCAGAGACAGCATCTGCGCTTTCTTCAGATCCACTAACAGCGCACCTCCGTCTTCACCAAACACCTGCATCTCCACAGCCTCAGAGCCCAGCTTCCTTCTCATCTCATCACTAGCCTCTGAAGTCCACCCTTTCACCTAATACATAAAACACAAACAACTCCATTTCCATGTCTTCTCAGTTATCAATTGTGCCTAGACAAGCCATGCTCAAATGCTTCATATTCTCTAATAGCATCCACAAAACAGAAATAGATCTGAAACAAGTTCTTTTTGCACCACTAGATGGCAGCCATATGCCAGAATATTTCCTTTGTATAAATGCTGAACATCCTGTGGTTTTAATGTGAGAAAACCTGTTTTAACATCTATTTTGGTGCAATTAAATTAATTACAACTCTAATAACTGCTTGTGCAGTTAAAGTAAATACATCTCCACAGCTCTTACCAAGTCTGAAGGAATAATATCTTTAAGGGAACATTTGATGGCCAGAGGAGCCCAGCCGTATATATCCGCCAGAGTAGCTGCATCAGGTCTCCGCAGACATGCATTCAATGATTTTAAACCTCCATCACTGAGATAAACAAAAAGAGAACATGATTTGCAAGTTTCAGTTCTAATGCCAATGGAAGATTCACTATTGGAAGATGTGTCAATGTTCAGATCTTCGAAATTCCAGATCCAGAAATGATGCACACAACTAACTGACAAACAAAGAGAGAATTTTAAGGCTTTAAGCATGTCAGCCTATTTTTTTTTTTTTTACAGTGCTTACACACATACATGCTATAGATTCTCACCTTGGGACTGAGAAGCATTTGGAGAAGCCAAAGTCCTGAAAGTGAACACGCAGACGGGAGACTTCTGAAGCAAGGCATTTGGTCACACTCTGGAAACACTCTTTCTGAAAGAGCTCAGTCACTGTTACTCTATACCACACATCCTCCTTCCAATAGACAAAGAGCACAGAGCCTGTGAGAACACACACACACACTCGTCATCTGTAAATTTACTTGCATTAATTTATGATTTTATTTTCTATAAAGCTGTGTGTTGTTGACATTGTCGTTCATACAAATATAACAAACAATTTCACATTTCATTAGCAAACATACATTAAGACTGTTCATTACATAAAGCCATAATATAGAACATATAGTTCCGGTGCTGGAAGCTGATTGGTCAATACAGCATATCAGATGTGCTAAAATGCACAAAGCAACAGCTAGAAATTTCAAGATATGCAGGCAAAAATGCTCCTGATAGTTCGACAATGTGACGAGGAAGAGTGCTGTTTTTGTTTTGCTTCTGAATGAATCTGTTTTTTGAACAAATCGGGCAAATCACTGATTCACTAAGCCATTCATAAAAGTCATTTGCTTTGTTTCTAAATGAAGCAGCCATTTAGGGACTCTTAAATTCTGAATATAGAAATATGAAATGTTGGAAAAAATGAAATAATAGGCCTATTTTTAGATGAGAAACTAAAGCCATCAGTAGGTAGCAGCAACTGTTAACTGTCGGCTTTAGGCCTGGGACAATCTTAAAGGATTATTTTACCCAAAAGTGGAATTTCTGTCATTAACCACACACCTGTTGATTGTAGGAACAATTTAACAGTGACGAGATCTTACAGAGACTTGCGAGATCAAACAGACTTAAGAAAAAACAAATGGAGGATGATCAAAGTTGTCAGCTGGCTTTCCTGGTGCGTGTTGTTTTGCAGTGAAAAACAAAGGACAAAAAAAAAAGAATATAGGTGGTCTTTCTCAATTCTCCACTTTCGAGGCATGTTTGTGGCTGTCAAGTTTCAACTATAGAAGCACGCAACATAACAGAAACACCAAAATCTGTTTGGTGAAGCTTGCTTGCTCTCATTGGCTATCGCAGGTATCACTTCAGAGGCAGCCTGATCAAACATGTTTGATATTTACGATTTGGGATTGTGCGGGCTCTGATGCGATCAGGAGCAGTAAAATAATTGTAATGACACTACGCAAATTAAGGATTTTTTAGACAAAAAGTTGGTTGCCTCGAATAGGGCCACACCCCCCAATCGTAGAGGGGTGCAAATGGGGTTCAAAATCGAGATTAAAATCTTCAAGTGTGTACCCAGCCTTAGACATATAATTTCCAATAATACGAAATGTTGGAAAAAAAAATAAAAATAATAGGCCTTCTTTTAGATAGGAAACTAAAGCCGCCAGTAGGTGGCAGCAAGTGTTAGTTTCCCAATCTAAAAGTAGGCCTATTTCATTTTTTCCAACATTTCATATTTCTCTATTCAGAGTTTTATATTTAAAACATTAATCTCATAACAATATTTATGCAATTGTAATTGCAGTGCAAATGCATAAATACCACATCTAAATGTCACTTCATGCAGCTTCTATGCTACTGTGCAGTGCTAATTAGAATTTTGTTTACACTGATTTAATTAAATTGGTAACAATAGACAGTTATTAATTCTCATTAATTAAGTATTCAGAGGAAAATCTGACCTGTCTTCATTCAAATCTATGTATTTATGAAAGTTTGGTTTGGTATAAATTAACACAATACTGCATGGTAATAATTATCGATACCACGAAAAAATTGTCTCGAAATTATCGTGGTCACATGACAATATGAAACGATACGTCTTCCGGTCAAAAAGTGTAGTTTTTTTCAGCCCAGTTCCAAAAACGGTTCTGGTGTAATGTGAGGAGCATATCCTTTATTAGAGATGTCTAACCTCATAAATATTATAGCAATGAATGTACTGAAAAGCTCTCACGCTACTCATATACGTCAGATATCAATGGAGAGTGAGAGTGAGAGAGTGAGTGAGTGAGTGAGAGAGGTGCACAAAGACAAGCTGCCCGATTAATCTTTAAAAGAGATTAGATCATTACCCACATGATCTAATTCCTAAATGACAACGATTTGCCCATGTATATTAAACCTTTGACAAAAATAAAATCACATTTAAATCTGTGTTTGCGCTGCCGTTGATCTAGAGATTTGTCATGTGTAGATATAAACAGCTTCACTAACAATCTTGTCAAACACACAGTATCCTTTCTGTAACAAATATTCAAATTATCACAGAAGCATACAAAAGTGTATTATTCAGATACGCTGATGTCTACTTTACCGATCAAAACAGAATCAAAATCACCTTTTGAAAGTGCTTCTAATAACCACTGTATCGATTGCATTGTTACGCCACTAGGTGGCAACAAATTACTGTTAAAAATCTATCACTGAATCCTTCTTTTAGAAACAAGTGAAGTATTTATGAATCCAACTTACAAAAATATTCTGTTTCACCTGTCTGGATCTTACATGTGTGCTCAAGCATCTTATTTGTGTTGAATTTGTGGTAACACTTTACAATAAGGTTTATTTTTTAACATTAGTTAATGTATTAACTAACATGAACTAACCATGAGCAATAAATTTGTTGCTGTATTTGTTAATCTTTGTTAACCTTAATTAATAAAAATTTTTTTTACAAATACAGCTGTTCATAGTTTGTTTATTTTACTTCACAGTGCATTAACTAATATTAACAAATACAACTCTTGAGAATGTTAGAAAAAAATAATAGATGTTATCTTTGTCAAGGTCCAGCTGGTGAGTTTTAGGTCATTTGACCTCTCTCATACCTCTAAGCAACAGTTATGATTAGAGGATAAAGAAAAGAGAACAAGATATGACATGGTTAATTTGTACATCATTGTAATGTTCAATCATTGTTTAACACACATGGCACTTTTTTCCAAGTCTTCATTTGTTCTTTTTTTTAAATCGCAATAAATATTTATCGTTCACTTTACATCAAGGTATTATCGTACCGTGAGATTTTTATATCGTTACATCCCTAATGGCTACTTACAAAAAAAATTATAAATACACAAGCATCTTTAACATTAAGGGATAACATGCACATACCAGTCTTGATTTCATCATTGAACGTGAAGAGGCTATTCTCTCCTGAGCAGAATTCGGTGATCTTTTTGCTCAACTTTTGGCCTGTCTTGTGTTCAATCATATAGCGTACATAGAAATGTCCAGGGTTCACAATGTGTGTTGCCATTACGTAATGCACCACTAGAAAAAACAAAAAACAAAACAACAATTGGCACAAAGTGCACTTAACACAAAGAAAAAGGGAGTTATCTTGTTTGTTCATTCTTCTGATTAACCAACAAATGTGGCACATACTTTTAGGTTGTGGAGTTGGGGGATTTTCAAAATGATGCCTGCGATGTTTTCTAAGTGCTCTGTGCCGTTCATTTCGCCTTGGTTCAGCAACAAGGGAACTGCGTGCTAAAAACATATGAGCTCAGCATATTAAAGATATTACAAAAACATAAAAAAAATGCTCAGACACAAAAATAATTCACATCATTATCAAAATTTTTAAAAAGCCCTGCAAACACACACCTATTTCCACCATCTCTGTACAAGCATCTGTATCTTCTGTATCTGTGCCCTCCATGAAACTTGGTCTGCGTGTGCTTTGTTTTTTGCGAATAGGCTCTGCATTTCTCTGAACAGACTGACTGGAGCTGTCCCAGACTTCCGCAGAGCTCGTCACATTTTGGAAAGGCTCCGCACTAACTTCTTCTCTGAAACTGGCATAACAAAATAACAAAAATCATATCACTAGGTTTTACACACATTCAATGAAACACATTCTATAAACACTTACCAGCTATCATCGTCATCTGTGATTTTAAGACAGTTTCTCATACTTTCAGTAAGATTGTCTATATGAAGACTGCAGCTATAAATAAAAACAAAATAAGAGAGTAAATGCTTCCCTTTATTTTTGTATGCATGAAAAAACAGCAAAGCTGTTTGCATTCATTTTTGTGACAGTATTAATTGCATTCTGGAGCTCTGAAACTAATTGTGTACGATGGTCATCTACCTGAGTCCTGAACGCAATGACAGACAGCTCATGTCATATGACTCAACATCCACTGGAATTTGTAGAGTCTCCAAAATCTTAAATCAATTAAAAAATAGCAAAAATTAAAGTTACTACAAGAAACATTTGCCTTAGAAACAATTTTTTTCTTATTTTAAGATGTATAGTAAACACATATATATGATATATACATATAGTATCTAAAATACATCTGATGAAAATGTTTGAGGTGGAATGTGGAATAAATGTGGAATGAATAAAAAAAAAGGAAAACAATTTCTAAATGGGTCTGTTATTGATAACAGTAAAATACATACATCACTATATTATTTCACATTTATATGCTCTTGCAAAACATTTAAGAACAAGAAAAGCACACAAGATAACAATGATAACAAAATTACACTTCACACACACACAAGAGAAGTTGGAGCTTTCACAAAATTCAGTTTCTACTTAGTAACTACTGACTACCTTATTTCCTTCCTAAAATTTGAACTAAACTTAACTTAATAAATTGTGTCACTGAGATCATTTAACTTTAAAGTCCGCGTGAACCGGAAGCTGCAAACAACTTTTCTCCAGTGTTGTGATGCATTTCCAAGTGAAACAGAATATTGAACAGAGGGCAGAGTTTTACTTTAGCGCTCCTCCTCTCCATATCTCCCTCATTGCAGACTAATGGTAGGAGGGGAGTGGTTTACGCGATTTCAACCCAAGCCGTCAAACTGACGTTATCAGAGAAGGGGCACCGTTGCAGAGGGGAGGAGCATTTTCAGATTTTAATTAAATATTACGAAGCCAAACAATTTTTGAGTGTGGATTGACTTGCACGGATGAATTGTTCACCACAAAACTAGCAATTTGAGCTAACAAAATAAATAAGGTCAATTTTGATTTCATGTGTACTTTAAGCAGAACTCTGTATGGCATCTAGTACAGTGTTACCTGGTCTAGGTTGCAATAGGTCTCCAGAGAAGGAATCTGACGAACGTGTCGAGCTTTTTGGATGGCTGTGCGCAGCTCCTTTACCCTCTCTTCTATCCTCTTACACTCCTTCCGACCATCCGAGAAGAGAAGATCCACAGCATTCAATTCTGACAACAACATACTCCGTCTGCAAATTCCACAAAATACATGATGAGAAGCATTATTTGCAAAGCCTGTGACCTATAAAATACCACATATTGTTTCATTAAAGTCTGTGCCTCTAAAAATTCTGTCCACATACCTTTTCAGCAGAATGCTCTTTGCTCTGTCTACAGCCACATCAATTTCTCTGATAATTCGAGTTCTCTCTTTCCTCAGCTGAGTTGGAATACCATTGGCAAGAGTCTTAAACACACAAAAAAGCTTCAAAAATCAGCTATATGACATATACTCTTCCAAAGAGGTTTTTAATCACCATGAAATCAAAATTGACAAATGACAATTTTATTATAAATTTATCTCTGCATTATTTTTTTAAATAAAAACATGTCTTTGTAATCTTTAATCAAAAACATAAATGTCTCGTGACATCTCACAAAATCAGTCAAACTGACCATTGCCCAGACAACTGATTGTTACATAAGAATACATATTCCTACAAAATAAGCCTACATTAGATTAGTTTCTCATTCACCTGGTGAAGTGTATCAAGTTGATTCAGGTTTTCCGTTGCTTTAATGAGAGCTTCATCCAAAACTTTAACTACATCTGGCCTCTACACAAACATACACAGACAGACACATTACTAAGCTTTAACCTCGAGCTGAGAATATTAAGTGAACCTGATCTTAATGAAGGGATGAGACTATACAGAAAGTGTCTGTACCCCTTCAGCACTCTCCTGTGTGGGGATGTCTGCATATGAGGGTGGGCTCATAAACCTTGGATATTTCCACCGGTCTCCACAGTGCCTGCTGACAATAACTTTTATTTTGCAACTGTGACTTCTTGAACCAATGTTTCATTAAAGAATAGTTCTAAAAATGTGTCTCATGTTTTCCATAACAAAGTTATGAAAAAATATACATTTGAAAAGAAAGAAAAAAATAGATATTGGACTTTAAGAATCTATCACTAAATACTCTTTCTTTGTGTTCATCCGTGCTGTATAGATGAGGCCAATGATTCTGCTGTCCACCTCTAAACCATCAACTCCTTCCTCTCCAATTAGGGTGTCCATCTATA